>JBBPDC010000084.1:8840460-8853208 GCA_037974485.1 Hemigrammopetersius urotaenia | reverse complement strand
AGCTGACTCAGATTTAAGCTGTTTTTCATGTAAGAAACAGATGTGGAATTCTTAAGCACTGATGTACGTCGCTCTGGTTAAGAGCGTCTGCTAAATGCCGTAAATGTAAATGTAAACATAGTGCAGCAAGAACCAGATTGACCAGGTGCTCGGTACAACCGGTACTTCAGAAAACCTGGTACCGTAATATTTACATTTTTTTAGTACCAACTTGGTACTGAAGTCTTTTGACGACACTAATTCCAACAAAACTGTCTTTAAAGCTGCTATTATTATATAGTGCTATGAAGTTTTGCATTAGCACCCATAAAAGGATTAAGGTGTCATTATAACCTTTTTCAAAAATAATGGAAATAAATCATACTATACATATATAAAGATTATATAGCAATTATAGGAGCAAAAGACATCACTTAACCCAGTGACACCTGCATCAGTGAGGCATTTTTGCGTCACTGATCTTTAATGTTAGCGTCATATTTGTAGTATTTGTAATATTTGCTCCAGTATTCTGTAGCCATTTGCTGCAAAGAACCGAAGAGCTTGCTAAGTGGTTTCCATTTTCTTTTGATTTTATTCTTTTATTCTTGGCCCTATGGGCAGCTGGTGGCCTAGTGGTTGCCATTGCGATCAGAAGGTTGTGGGTTTGAATCCCAGGACTGCTAGTGGCACCACTTAAGGTAGCTTTGAACAAGGTACCATCCCCACACACTGCTCCCCGGGTGCCCCTGTTGGCAGCTGCCCACTGCTTCAGTTGGTGGATGGGTGAAATGCAGAGAAGATGTGGTGTGGTGTGTTAAGGCATGACTAGAAGGGGCCGCTTTACCGATTGGTTTAAGAGCTGTTTACAGTCTTTGAGATTAAGTTGTCATGTTAATGTAGTCTGACTCCCAGTCAGTGCTCAGTAGTCATTGGTCTTTATCTCTGTCTTTTTATGTAGTCAACAGATCTGTGGGCGACCGTCTGACCTGGGTGGAGGAGTGCTGTGTCAAAAACTTAGCTCTGGATGAAAGCAAATCCTATATATTTGTGGAAAAGAAGGGCATTTACCTGATCTACCTACAGACGACGTATGTCCTCAAAAAAAAACATAATGCAAACAACAGCGTGAATTTAGATTTCTTCCTGGACTTCAATCACACGGAGAACACCATGGAGCTGGCAGCCGCCTTCGATAATCGACAGCTCATGGAAAATGAACAAGATGCCCACCTTAGTGCCTTCCTTCTGCTGAACATGCAAGCCAATGAATATCTGTCTGTACGCGTGCACCCAGAGGAGCAGCTCAAGTTTGACGACCACCGGCCCTTCTCCAGCTACATCACCATCATTAGGTTTGCTGACTGGTAGGTGCTAAGGGGGGAACCAAGCAGTCAACTCCATCAACGAGTACCTTAAATTAATGCTGTAAAATGTCCTTTTTATGTCAGCAATTATTTTTTTGCTTGCAACAAACAACCCAGAGGTCCTTCCATGGCCGAAAAGGGTGCAGTTGCATTGGCAGCTGCCATGAAATGAAACATCCAGATGTTTAACCGCCAGCGAAACTGTGACGAAACTTTCTTTGACATATTTGGGATGTTTGCGTGGGGCGCTGCAATGCTTTCTTGGTCTGTTTTTTTTTTCTTTTCATCTTCCCCTCTATTGTATGACGCTCCCAACTCACGATTTTCTGAGAAGCATGACACATTTTCCTCCCATGAGAGACAAAAGTGATTTTCACTTTGTTTCAGGTTCATTATGAGTCAGTTGAAAAAAAAAAAAACATCAAGTTCGCTTCCTCATTTATCAGCACTCAGTTTGAAGAAATGAGCACATAGAAGTTAACATCACTTCCATAAACTGCCGGTATTCAGAAAGGCAAAAAATGCCTGGCCAGCAAAGTGAACAGGTGTCCTTTCTGTGGGATGCTGGTACCATTTAGCTAAAAAAAAAAAACATATAGTATAGTACCAGGTAAAAGTCTTAGAAGCTTAAGTAAGCTGTTAAAAACCATGTATTTGGGCAGTGTGTATGTTCATGTAAAATACCACTTTTTTGGAGGATTTACAAAAACATAAATAGTAATTTGTTCAAATCC
Organism: Hemigrammopetersius urotaenia; assembly: GCA_037974485.1. Lineage (NCBI taxonomy): Eukaryota > Metazoa > Chordata > Actinopteri > Characiformes > Alestidae > Hemigrammopetersius > Hemigrammopetersius urotaenia. Next base: position 8,851,128 of record JBBPDC010000084.1, on the reverse strand, counting down.
ACCACTTGATTTAACTTAATGAAGCATTGGGCATTGAGAAACACACACACACACACACACACACACACATATATATATATATATAGAAATAAATATACAGTTTAGATTATGATTAAAATAGATTTAGAATTCGATTAAAATATTTACGTTTGTGCTTTTGCGAGTAAATAAATACTTATTGCCTGAATATAGTTTGACATATAATTTTTTCAGGTGATGCCGCTTGCTGTTTTTGCACAGTGCTGTACAGTGATTTTTGCCAGTTTGAATGTAACTGAATGTAATTTAAAAAGCTCAATTACCAGGAGGTAGAATAATCTATGCTTTATGAGTCAAAAATATGCAATGATGAGGTTTGTTTTACCTCTTTATAACATAGCTCTGTGCTTCTGAGTCCTTGTGCTGGAGAGCAGTGGAGCGGTGGGCTGCTGACCCCAGTTCTGGAGGTTGTCCTGCCCTGCACATTTTAGTTGTCTTTGCTCCAAAACACCCATGTCAGTCCAACAAAAAGCCCTGTAAATGAGGAGATAAGTTATAAAACACTAATATGTGCAGGGTATGGGTGCCCTCAGGACCAGGTTTGGGAAACATAGTTATAGCTGATTTGTATCCAGTATAAATGTGCACCCACTTCAAACCAAGAAGAGCCTGATAAAGAGGTTAATGGTTCAGAGCTGGGGAGATTCTAAGATTGATGGGCCAGTAGAGCTCCAGAATAAGGACTGAGAACAACTAGGAAGGTTTCCATCCAGCTGTTGAAATAAATCCAAGCTAAAAGTGAACTGTTTCAAAACAGCGATGTGAGCTTCCACTACGGATGGACAATATGACCATATGTATCCTATCATGGTTAATTACCTCACATTGTCATAATAAGCTTTTCTGAGCATGTTATGGATGGGGTCTGTACTTAAAAGAACACTGACCTACTGCAACAGATCCGAATTAAACCTGTTTAATTGGATTTTGTGCAGTGCAGTGTGCGTAAAATCTTTGTACTTCTTGTTTTTCATAGTTTTTTTTTTTCTAACTTCTAACCTCAAAAAACGTCAAATGTTGATATTATGCTGCAGCCATATCGCCCAGAGTATAGTAGAGAAAATAAGAATCAAGTTTACAGAGAAACCTTTCATGCTGAACATCTTCTCAGCATTATTTTGTATAATTTTTTGGTTGTATTTTAAATCGTAGGAGTGCGGAGAATGAGCACACTGGCGAACAGCTCATGGAATATTCATTATCAGCGAAAGGCACTCATTTAACGTTTATTTATTTCTGTTTACCATGTAATATCATTGTTTTTTTTTTTATTAGTTTACTTTGATATAATAAGTTTCTTTAACAACTTACTGGCATCATAATTTGTAGCTATGGGTATTTTTATTCTGTTCGCATTTTCATTATTTATTTGGCAAATGTGTTTTTATCGTGTTTTATTGCACTTCATGCTATGTCATTTGCTATGCCAAAATACCTGTTTGGATAAATCATAATGTGGATGGAAATCTGGCTGCCGATATAGGGCATCAGCTAAGTTTCCATTCCTTTTCTCCATTCTCTGGCCCAGTTTTCACTGCACCTTGTAAACCAGAAACCGAACCACAACCACATTTTTTGAACGTGTGATGGACGGTGGAAATAATGAACCTAGTTCTGAAAAATGGGGACGTGTTCCTCTAAGCTTCTCATTCTCCTCGTTTTTTTTTTTTCTTTTTCACAAGCAATACTGTAGAGGATCTAACTCACGTTTTCCCAGAACCATGGTGACAAAATGATCTATCGCATAATGCAAGTGTCATTCACAGTTCTAGAGATTCAATCTCTGGATTTCGCACCTGTTCTTCCTCTCAGTGAAGGTGTTTTCTGATCAGTCATGTTCCAGAAAAAGGATGCTTTAATATATTCATGGGTTACAAAGCTAGTAGCACCATCAGCTCTGTGTTACCAGTGAAGAAAGTCACACTAATTTAGTAGCCTTATGCGAGTAAAAAAAAATAGGAATTATATATATATATAACTGTGGTCGAGCATAAACCAAATACTCGTTTCCCAAGGTTGTTTTGTGGGAATTTGCATCTATAAAGCTTTGCTTTCTTGGCTTTTTAAATAGTTTTAAAGTCATCTGCAAGGATATTTTGCATCCATACTAGAACTTTGGTGATTATTATTTTGTGTATTTTCTTATGTATTTGATTTTTTTTTTTTACTTCTGAGAATGTCAGGCAAATTTAGGCCTGCTGGTTCGAATTTTCAAAACCGAAATGTGAAAAGGCTAAACGTACATTAGAAAAGATCAGTGTACAGTGATGTCACCTGTACAACTAGTCTTTGATTCAGACCCATTTGATTGTATAATGCTGATATATATTTTTTTTTATTTAGTAGCATGAACAAGATGATCACTCATGTTGAGTGATAGACTACTAGTATTGTTCTCAGATGGCTTATTAACATATTGTATTTATCTACTGCTATTTTCAAATGATTGTACTTGTTATTTTTGGATTTGTTATTTAACATTTCAATTAAAAGATATAATTACTTAACTGGCCTCTGAACACTACACTGCATCAAGATTGCGTTGCTTTTTTGTTTGTTACTGCTCGAGTCAAAGAGGAATTGCACAAATTCTTCAATTTTGGCATAATTAAGTGATTAGGATGTCCTTTGAAATGGGTTAAAATTCTCAGATCTAAAGAAACATCAAGTAGTAATTGTTTATAATCTTGGCGATAGGAAGAAGAAAACTGAGGAGTTGATTACCTGTAAATGCTTCTTTGCAAAAAATTATAACACTGCCGGGCCATGATAGTGAATTTTAGGTTTGGACTAAACATTTTTAAAAGACCATTCAGGGGTACATGCAGGACAAGGACGAGGCAAAATAGTACCTAAAGAAAATTGTTTTGATTGTTTGATTATTTCAGATTTATCACCAGTTTACCAACATAAGCTATAAAAACTTCAGTTCATTGGTCATAGTAGATGTAGTTTCTCTATCTATACGTCCAACCAACCGTTATCTGAACATTTTAGCCTTAAACAGGGCCGAGGAGATGCTGGAGCCTCTCCCAGTAGGCCACATGGCAGAGTCCATCACAGGGCAGACATACAGATAAAACACACATACACATGCACACATACAGTATAGAGGCAATATAACATCTCCAATTCACCTGACATGCAGGAAACCCACACAGACACAGAGAGGACATGCATATTCCACACAGGAAGGAACCTGGTCTCTATTACCCCCAGTGTAAAGAAATGTGATCGTCATTTTGCATTGAACTACACTGAATAACTGTATGGATCCCAAAAACATAATTATAAAAGAATAACTGAAAACCATGTCACGAACTTCTTTCGCCATCGCAGAAACCTTTGAAAGGGCCCTTTTGCCTGAACTGTTAACAGCAGGGTGAAAGAAGAACTCAGTGAAATAGACAGTAATATCACCAGCACTAAACTGACTCATAAAGTACCGAGAGCCACCACACAACAGATTTGGAGCAAACCAAAGGTGAAAACACTAAATTAAATGAGAGCACGAGCACATGAAGATAGAACATTAAGGCAAATTGGATGAGCATAAAGTGCATCAGTACATTACCGAAGGAAAATGAACTGAACTGAGATGACTTTGAGAGACGTATATGTCTCTATTTACAGGCTAATATAAAGCAAACTTAAAGTAACAGACAGCAGGAAAGAAAATGCTAGGATGGAAGGCGTTACTGGGTGGGAGGCTTGGGAGAGCAATGCACTTTAGATTTTCTTGTAGGTGAAATGACATTTGTGTTATCAAGTAAAGCATCACAAATATTGAGGCTGATAATCCGATAAAGATGTGTGGTTAACACATCGTCTAGGGGAACTTCAGTCCTCGTGTCCAAACACTATTTTAGGCTCTGTTTGTTATCGTTTATTATTAAGTAATTTTAAAAAATAGATGCTATTCAAATATCTTTCCAAGCCTTATTTAAAATGTTTTGTCTCTTATACCCTCATCCCACCCCCAGTCATATAATTTTGCAATGTGAACATGAACACAACACAGCACAGCACACTCTGTAAACACTGTGAAATTCTTTCTCTGTATTTAACCCATTCACCAAGTGAAGCAGTGGGCAGCCAGGAACACAATGCCTGGGGAGTGTACCTACCTTACTGAAGTGTACCTCAGTGGTGCCACTGGCAGTTCTGGGATTCAAACTCATGGCCTTCCAATCACAAAGGCAACGGCCCAACCACGAGGCCACCAGCTGCCTAACAGCATAAATCAAATCTACGAAACTATCTATATTAAAAACAAAAGCAGCTCATGGGAACCTGGTGGTTCTGAGGAACTGTTAGGGTACCTACAGAAAAAAGTAGCTTGCATTTGTAACCTGTTCCTTGGATTATGAGATACCTCTGAACTTGACTGCAGATCACATGTGACACATTCAGGGGAAAATTCCAGCCATTTAGAAAAGCACACACCTACCTGTACGAGAGCAAAAACCAAGACTGAAGTCAAAGGAACCATTAGATATGGAAACTCCTTTCTCTGTTGTGAAGAAGAGGTTTGGAACCGAAGGACTGTAGTCGGGACGCTCAGCCGAAAGAGTGACTAGGTAAGAAGATTCTTGTCGGAGAGTCAGCCGAGAACAATAATAACCTACCAGAATATCAATATCAATCACTTCTTCCTCTGAATGTTTTAGATGTGGCTCAATGTGACCATCACTGTGTTTTCTTTGATGCATTGGTTTCTCCTGTCATCCATTGAGCTCTAGAAATGCATTAATTAAAAAAAAAATACAGGGTTGTCTTTGTGGAAGCCAAATCTGTTCCCAAAAAGTCCATTAGACAGCTCTGGCTTATTCAAAATGCTGCTACCAGAGCTCTAACCAAAATCAAGAACGGAGAGAACACTACTCAAATTCTCAGGTCCTTGCACTGGTTCCAGTTTGGTACACATTTGATTTCAAAGCATTGCTCGTTGTTTACAAGTCACTCAATGGTTTGGGTCCTAGATCCTGGTAGGTCTCTTGAATCTGCAGGAGCTGGTCAGCTAGTGCTGAAAAGAGCTGAAACTAAACGTGGTGAAATAGAGTTTAGTCACTATGCAGCTCGCTGTCCATCAGGATCAGATCTGGACCAACTGTAGCTTTAAAAGCTGCTAAAACAACAATATTCTCTTCCACCGTATTTTAAATATTAAATATTTCTACCATACTTTCAATCTCCTATGTATCCTTTATTTTTTTATATTCTTTTTTTACTTTCTACTATTTATTTACATAATGTTTTTATGCTTAATTGTATTCTATTTCTGTAAAGCCCATTGACTTACCTTTATCTATGGGCTACATAAATAAACTTGACTTGACTTTAGGATAAAGAGTCTGCATGAAGCAGAAATTACCTAGACCTGTGAAAAGGTGGTTGTGACACAAAAGTGTTTTTGAGACACATTTTCCGAACACATGTTTATTGCTGACAACAGTGATGCAATCAGCCTCAGATGGAAAAACAACACTACTGAAGACAGTGATGCAGAAACATGTAACACAAGATGACTTTTTTCAAACAGACCTGGGAGTCTTGTTTTATTGGTCCTCCAAGCACTGTACTCTTAGCATTGTGTTGCTACTTCCAGTTGCTCAGTTTGGTCTTGTTTTTCATTGATAACATCTCAACATAACTTTTGTTACAGTATTTCCATTGACATTTAAGGTTTAGCCCTGTATGTGCTTTGGTTGCTTGGCAACAGCCATTACATATAGTATAGACCTTAATTCAGTGGATTAGCATTTCCTGAGATGAGATGCTGTCTACAGATAAATTCTTGGTTTTTGTGATCTGACTTTGTGAAACACCTTTTCTTGTCATCTCAAAACTAATGGCGCAAAACCTATTGTTAGCCTACAGTTAAAAAAAAAAAACCTAAAGGTTGCTGGTGCAACCACAGAGGCTGACAAAAAACAATGGGGCTACTGACACTGATAAGCAAAAATGAACCTTATTTCAAGTATTTATTTAGCATAGTACAAACCCGTAAACCTGCTCCTAGTACGTGCTGACCTGAAGAACATCAAATCATAACAGTAACAAATATAGAATATGATATTTAGCGAATTTCTCCTTGTACATTTACATGTAAATATAATGAATTTTAAAAAGTGGTGCAGTATCATCCCAGTGGGCAGTACAAAGTGATATTTTTTTCCCATTAATTTGGGTAAACTTCGGGTAAACAGCAGCTCTGGTTCCGTGAGTTAAAATCCCATTTAATCTTAATAGAAAATGGAGACAATCATTCAAGAAGTTTTAGGCACCCAACTGAACCAACCAGCTACAAGCCATATCATGACAGTAAAAACAGATCGGAGCAGAAAACAGTAGAAATTGACAAAAAGGTACAAGGCTTGTGCAAAATAGCCAATTACCAATTATAATTTGATAAAATAACAATAAAAATTTAATAGTTATAGGCTGTGTGTCGGTGGTTAGAAAATGACACCAGCAAGCCAGCCTTTAAGGCATTGTGTCATGAATTCCAGCTCACTGGTAGCCTAAACTTGTTAACATGCCACAGCACACAAAATTCTTCCACTGCATTTAACCCATTCACCAAGTGTTCTATCTGATATCTGAGATGTGATACAGGGTGGCCTATGGCCTGAGAGCATTTTATAAATAAAATAAACAAGTGTGTTTCTTGCTGTACTGCCAGAGAAAACCAGCCAACGTTTTCATCCAGTCTGCAGTGATGTTTTGTAGGAATTGCCAGTAATGAATCTCATGGCAGAGTAATAAACTGGGTATAGAGGGTGCCAGCAGGCGCATGTTTATAAATTACATCACAGTAGTCCAGAATAATAAGTTCTCTTCCTAGGCATGCATGGAGAAACAGCAATGCTGGATTCTCTCAGGGTAGTGGTGTTCCCAGCATTAAAATCAGCATTTGTGGATCCACAGAACAGCTTGAACTTTTTCTTTGCATTAAAAACTTTATGCTTACACAGTAAAGCAGTGGTCACCCCTGGAGATAAAAAGGGCATTTGACTAATGCTCTTATCCAGAACAACTACCAATCGTTAGTTACAGGAACCGTTCCCCTGGAGCAACTGAGGGTTAAGTGTTTTGCTCAATGACCCAGTGGTAGTGGAAGGTTTTAGCCTGCAACTTTGTTGACATCGGGTTCACAGGCAAGTGCTTTACCCACTAGACTACTACCACCCACCATCTACCTTCCTGCCTGGTTTTGCTCCAACTTGCATCTAACATGCTGCCACTCCCTCATACTTAACACTCTATGCAACACTCTGATGATTGTCCAGAAGGTAATTTAGGCTCCATTTTAATGCATTGCTGTCAATGTCAATGCTCTGTGAATTTTTTAATAGGATCCGCTTATTAATGTGATTAATAAGCAAGGCATTCACCAAGTGAGGCAGTCATCAGCCAGGGATGCAGCGCCCAGGGAGCAGTGTTTTCTAAACAGTACCTTGCTCATGGTTACCTCAGTGGTGTTACTAGCAGTCCTGGGATTTGAACCCACATCCATCTGATTGCAGGGGCAACTCTCTAATCACCACCTACCTGTTCATGACACTACCGCTGCCTGGTATAAAGTATAAATAATAAATCAATTAAAAATACAGATGCTTCTTCCTGTCAGTGGTCATGAAAACATAATTCAAAACAAGTTTTGTCATAGAGATGTTGTGTCTTTGTCTAAAGATGGACAAGCAGGGCAGAGTTTTCATAAAGAAATTATTTTAAAGAGGGTCTAAAAGTTTTGCTCAGCGTGGCATATATGTAAACTGGTTTTCAGACACTGAGGAATTCCAGAAAGATTAAAACGTGGTATGTACAAAAAAATCAGGGGTTGCAAGACACAGGGATGTACAAAGAAAAGAGCTGGAGTGTTAAGAGACAATGGTTCTGAGTAGCAGTGGAGATTATACTTATACATAGGAGCACACAGAATTATCTCTGTGTGATCTCCCTGTCTTTTTGGCTTTTTAATGTTTTGTTTTCGACTTGTTTTCTTGTCTGTCGTCCTTTATATTCTCGATGTGCCTTTGTTTATGTGTCTGTTTCAGTAGGTGCATGTTTTAGGGTCGTCCCTGCCTCCTCCCCAGGCCAGGTGTATCTCATTTGTTTAGTTAGTATAAATAGCACCTGCCTTTAGTCTAGTCTTTGTTGGTTTGTAATGTTTGCCCTTGGTATTTTTGCTCTGTTCTTTTTGCTCCACGGTTTTGGCTTGATGCTTTTGCTCAGTTATTCGTGTGCTATCATGTTTTGGCTTCATTCCTCTTGGTCAATGTTTTTTAGTAGTTTGCTCTGTATTTTGCCATGTGCTATTTTCTTTGTGGTATTTTTGCCCCTCTTTTTTCATGTTGCACAAACATGTGTACAAACGTATGGAGAAAAGTATTGGAACGCCTGACCATTACACCAACAGGGAGTTTAATGAGATTGCATTCAAATACATAGACTTTAATATGGAGCTGTCCCCACAGCTTTCTCTCTTCTTGGAAGGTTTTCCACAAGATTTTGGAGAATTTGTGGGAATTTGTGTCTATTCATTCTGTAAAGCATTTATGAGGTCAGGCAGTGATGTTGGAGAAGGTCTGGCTCGCAATCTCCATTCCAGTTCCTCCCACAGGTGTCGGAGGGAGTTGAGGTCAGGGCTCTGTACGGGCCAGTTAGGTTATTCCATACTGAACTCATCCAACCATGTCTTTATGGAGCTTACTTTGTGCACTGGAACACAGTCATGCTGGAATAGAGAAGGTTCTTCCCCAAACTGTCTCCACAAAGTTGGAAGCATAACCCAAAATTTGTCCAAAATTTATTGGTATGCTTAAGAATTTAAACTGCCCTTAACTAAAACTATGAGGCCTAGCCTAAACACTGAAAAACAGGTGTGTCCCAGTACTTTTGTCCATACAGTGGATGTTCCACCCCAGTCTCTTTTTGCATTATTTTGTTTAGTTTTGCTAGTCTCTGTGTTAGTTCAGTCTCATGTGTCTTGTTCATTTGTTAATAAAGTCTTGTTCATGCTTGCGTCCCACTCAATGCTCGCCATTTCCACGTGACAGTGATAATATGCTACAAAAATTGACTTGCCTTGCCTCAGTAGCAGCTTTGTGTCTGTGATTCAAAACAATACATGACCTGTAGAAAAATGTATGCCAGGAAAGCGTTAGAATGTTATTATATTTATGTCTCTATAAAAACCTGCTCCTGGTGTGTGTTGACTCTGCACAACCTCAATATTAAATCTTTGTGAGTAGCAGTAAGAAACAGAGGAAATGTAGAAAATGTACAAGAGCGAGGTGACCAAGCTGAGGTAGCAGGCTGATATAATAATTTGGCACTTCTTACAACAGAGGTGCATTTATTTTTCAGCTCCAGAATGTAAGCCAGTGGTCTCTTTCCCCAGTGCATCTGGCTTTATTGCTTTATTTCTTGCTTTAAGCTATAAGGAATAATTAGCAGTAGACCATGGACTGGGTCTTTAATTCTTAATTTCGGGGTAATGTTTGTTTACCACCACTAGAAATTGTTTATTAAAGTGGTGTAGTGACACATCTGGACTTTTGCATTTATAGTCAATATTACTTAAAGAAGCCATTTGACTAAAACCAAGAGGCTATAATTCTGTCCACTCTATTGAAGAGAATTAGATCAGTTAATGTGGACTCTGAGGAGTCATTGAGGTTTGTCTTGCTGATTAAGTGATTAACTGCGTTTAACTGTGATCGGATGCATTCGACAGTCATTTACGAATAAAATCCCATCAGCAATTCTGAGGCAGTATATGGAGGTAAAAGATCAGCTATTTCAGAAGGTGGTGCAAAAGTAGGCCTGTATATCCCTGCTACAAGTAGGAACCATTTTTCTTTCGAGACCACAGTTAGTCATTTAGCCATTTATGCAAATTGCTACTCCACCACCTCACACTTCTGTCTGTTCTAAACAGACTAAAGTCATTTAAAGCCACATCTGCATCACTAATGGGATGGCTACACAGTAAATATCTGAACATTAAAATAGAGCATTTCTAATGCTATGCTGTGGAGCAGAAAGAAGTATTTAGCAAATAATAATCATGAGGTCAAACTGGAAAACAATATATACATATACATATGTTTGCCTGATCAGTAATATTTTACAAAATACTTCTTTTTGCTCAAGACAGTTTGAAACTCGTCTGATGATTTGGAGAAACACAAGCTGCGTCTCAAACCACATACCGCTAATCTGTTCTATAGAATTCAGCAGCTTATTGAGCACATCAGCAGAAAAAAATAGCACATCAGCAGTTACAAATTATCTATTTTGATGTTGAGTCTTCTTGTTCTGGAGGAGGGTAGCTGTTTTTATTTCACCTCGCTTCAGGGTGTTTATACCGCAAAGTTTTTTGCCTCTTTGGTTTGGTTTGGTTAATATGGGTAATTCAAATCACTGAGTCAAATGGCTACTCTTCATTTCTCAGCTGCACTCGGTGCTGTTAGTAAGCCGAGCCAGTTTGGAAATACTGAATATGACTGGACCTCTGTATTTATTAATTGGCAATATCCATCATCAAGAAATGAGAGTTTTTTAATGCATTAGCTCATAAATACTTTAAAAAAAGCATATGAAGGATTGCGTGGGACCTTT
>JBBPDC010000084.1:8770571-8802521 GCA_037974485.1 Hemigrammopetersius urotaenia | reverse complement strand
GGCAGGTGCCAGTGCCATGCGCACGTAGCGGTGACATGTGGAGTGGCATATGCCCGTGGCACGGAAAGATTTTACTCCCTCTCTAAAAATAAACTTGTTTCCGACGAATGGTGCAGAACATTTTGATTAATGTTATGAATATTGTATATTACATTTTAAGTGGTAATGAAAGTCTAAATAGACTTATATTACTTACCAGCACTATAACCCATACGGTGTAATATGTGAACAGTAACAGACTGAATCCCACGAGGCCCAAACCCACAACCTGGTCTGCTCCAGTTGCCTTTTAAAAAGAGAGTAAGACTGTTGTTACAGAGGAATTACTGATTTACTACTGAGATATGAACTAAAGCTACTGGCTGTGTTTTGTAAAGTCACTTGTAATGGTCTGAGGTTGTGGTTTATATCAGAGTAAAACTAGCAAATGTGAATGCCGTTTACACTAAAATTGGAACATTTTAACAAAAAAAACATTTAATAAATCCTTATTGAGCAAGCTAATCCAGTCAGTTAGCCGGCTAATGCTTTAGCTTCCAGTGAAATTATCCAGAATTTGCAGATTTTAAGCCTTTTAAAGGCACGTACGAGTATCAGGAACATGTGCCCTGTTCCGAGCAGTTGCTATAAAACCTGAAAGGTACAAAACTGTCAAAACAACAAAAAAATAGCAGCATCTCATCTCACCATAGTGAACACGTCACTCTCTGAAGCACAGCGTTTTCCACTTCCGTTTACCACAGCTGGTGTGATAGGAAATGTAGTTCTTTTAGAAACGGGCTCATTAAGAGGACTATAACCACTAGAGGGAGACAGCGCACGAACAGTCTTGAGCCCAGTGTTGAATGCACTTTGTTCATGCACTAAGTTTATGAGAGAATTTATTTAATTGTATAATATTTCAGCTATCTTGCTTTTAGGCTATTCATGAGCGCGGCCAAGTAAAATATTTTATTTCATATTTTATATTGTGCATTGTTTGAATGCGAAATAAATATTTTCCTAGTTTTGTAACAGATTTATTTTTTAAATAATTTAATAACAATAATTTCTTTTGGTGCTTTGGTTTTTGACCAAGTGTTTCTGCTTTTCCGGCTTTGGCCAAAAAAAAATATTAATTACATATTAAAATTATCTATATAATTGTGGCAGTAACATAGTAGTAACTACTCTCTCTGCATTCTTAATGAAATATATCTACAAATGCTTGTGAAAGTTTGGGTGCCCATGGTTGAATGACACATTTAGTGAAAGTGAAGTAAAAAATTACACCATCTCCACATGGAACAAGCTTAAATCAAGTTTTGTATTTGCAGAATTTAACATTGTGATACGTCGTACATGTACGTATTCAATCAGTGCTTCTTTACTGAAAGCTTCAGGTTTAGAAACATTCATAGGTTGTCTTGATGTTTAATATTCAATATCTGAATAAGTTTAACTCTGGGGAACACTACCTCAAAACCTTTCTTTTGATCAGGGCTCATTTTCGCAGATATTTTGGATTTCTGTCTTCTTGTAATACTCCACCACTTTTCTTATTCAGTTTCTTCATTGACTTTGAGACATTATTCTCCATTTCCATTCTGTGCCACTGGCTATCACACAATCCCAAAGCATTATAGTGACCAAACATGTATGTAACTGTACATAAACATTCCCTTTTAAACTGGCAATAACATTATCATTGGGATTTAAACTGATAAGTCATTTTGAGAGAACACTAGTAGTTAGTAGACATTTGTCTTTTACATAAAGGCCTCTAATGTACTCAAAAGATCATTTTTCTTTGAATGACCCCCACACTATGTGAACAGTGTGAAATTCTTCCCTGTATTTAACCCATTGACCAAGTGAAGCAGTGGGTAGCCAGGAATACAGTGCTGGGGAACAGTGTGTGGGGAGAGTATGTTACTCAAGGGTACCTCAGTGGTGGCACTAGCAGATTTGAACCCATGACTTTCTGAACCCAGGGGCAACTCTTTAACCACCAGACCACCAGCTGCCCCAGTGGATGGCCCATTTGTGTGTTCTGAACCGTTGAGAGAGTAACAAAGACAACTTTTGATTTAGGATGCCCAACATTTGCTTTATTTTCCCAAAATATTACATTTATACACCTCCAAAGACACGTTTACATTACAGAATTCGAAACATCCACATTCGAGTGTAGAAATATAGTTCCATCATGAGACAGTAATACACCAAATAAAACCGAATATGAGGTCAAGATACACTTTGGAAATGATCTGTGATCATAAAATAGAAGGATTCAACTCTATATAATCAGAAAAATAAACTTGTCACTTTTGTGGTAAAGTTAAATATATGTATTGACTTTTCATAGAAATCTTTCAATATATGGATCATTTTTGTTCACTTTAACCAATATAGTGGTCAGAACAGTCCTTCTGTCTGACTGAAGTGCATAGCTTTTTAAACCGTTACAAAACGAGACAGAAAGGTATACAAACAGCATTAGTCATGGAGAATTTTTGCAGTTTGAGTTACTTTAAACGTTAGTATTTAAGTGCCGTTGTGGTGAACTTTATATCGATATTTCGGAGATCACAGTGTAGTCTGGCATATAGTTTATATTGAATAATCGTTAACAAACGTTCAACACACACCATGTTAAAGGAAAATCCTGGCGTGTGTATTTGCCTCATGATGAGTGACTTACATATTATTTCTTTTTGTATAACAGAGAACAGCAAATTACACAAATACTTTATGTATGAAACCATTTTCCCCTCATACATGCCACAACCAGTTCCCCACAACAGCATCTTAAATCAAGTTTACATCTACTGTTGTCAATAAAAAGAAAACGCAATCACAGGTTTCAGTCCATTATGACTGGAAATGATAGCACAACACAGGAGGCTCTTTTTCAACGCAGAGAAAAGAGACAGAAAGAACAATTATCAAGAACTAGCTTCTTTAAACAGTGAGTACACCGATCATGCTGTCACAATGTTTGTTAGACGCTAAAGTATTAACAGATAGAGATGGCCACTGAATTGTGGAAAAGGTTCAAATAAACCAGCCCGCTGGTTTAGAAATCCCAAAAAAAGCACAGTGTTAGCGTTAGAACATTGCTCGTAATGTTAGCGAGCAAGAGAGGTAAGACAGACAGCAAACAGGCTGTGTGTGTAGAAACAGATTCTGAGGAAAAGAAAGGGTGCGACTGAAAAAAACATAACATATCAGAGTCTTCAGAGATTCCCTTGATTCTAGTGTAGTGGCCCATTTGAAAATGATCCACTCGTTATACGCCCAGATGAGATTAACACCATCTATATGATCTAAGTTTATGTATTAATATTATTACGGCTTACCAGAATTACCGGCACCTTTTGGGTAAAAAGGTCTTTGTTGGTTCAGTCAGTTTGATCTCATAATGAAAATACAAGAAAAATAGTAACTTGTGACTAAATTCTTAAATAAGCATTCATGCATCATAAGACCACTTGAAAGTTGCTTAAGATCTTTCAAAAATGGTAGAGTAGGTTATCCATGAAAAGTTTGTTCATGAAAAGATCAAGTTGTGCCAATCATTTAGTGCATATGTGTGTATGCGTATATTTGTTTGTTTGTTTGTTTGTAACAAGATGTAAAACACTTTAAGGACTTGGTGGCTTGTAACACAAGCTTCGATTTCTCTTGTATCTTCAGACCAAACTGATCTACAAAGACTTACTTTCATATTCACTCAGCCTCATCTTTACCAAGGGTGTTCTAATGAAGAACCTGAGAAAGTCGCCACTCCACCACAGCTGCATGAAATAGTCTTATAGGGCCTTAACTAGGGCGTATTGAGTTAACTGCAATATATAACCAAAAAAAGATATTAAAGGACTATTCCACATGTAATCTGTTAATATATGATACCTTGTGCAAAGATGATCTATTCTGTTCGTTACATTTCTTTGAATTGTGAATCGTGTTAAAAAAAAGTAAAAAGAAAATCTCTTTTAATGAATTATGAATTGTGCCCACATTGCACTTCTACATGTAAAGACATGAAAACAGAACTCGACGTGCAAAGAGCACCAAAACTCTTAGTGTAAATTCTCTAGTCCGTTAGTTCTCTCAGATCAACTGAGAGGGTTTTTTCCTCCATGACCGAGATCATGGTTAGCTCATTCAAACTGGAAAACAAAGCACACAGACTGTAACTACACTCACACACACACTAACACGCACACACAGCACACAGAGGGGGGCTAGGGTCCGTTTGCCAAACTATACTGCCTACTTCGCCCACTGGAGAGAAGATAATTAGTGCACCGCACTGTAATGAAATATGCTCGCACTTGTGGCTGAAACCAGCAGCCAGTGCCTGAAATGTCTCCAGGGATTCCCCCCCACAGAATTGTTTTTTTGATCCATATCTTTATTCCTCATAATTAAACAGGCTGTTTCTGTTGCTGTGCCTATAAGAGGAGTGATAGACGAGATTCTATTCCGAGTGGCTGCCCTGTACTGAGCTACATTTAAAAAGCACTCCAGCCTGAAACACTCCTAAAAACTTCAGCATGAATAGGTGGGACTTAACTGTTGCAGGATAAATAGGATATACACCATATGGATCAAAGTATTGGGACACACCTCTTAATTACTGAATTCAGGTGGTACTTCCAGTGAAGGGCAATCTTTATAGCAGACCAAGGTCTTTTGAACCACGTTATGCTTACAACTTTTTGGACACAGTTTGGGGAAGAACCTTTTCTATTTCAGCATGACTGAGGCCATAAAGACATGGTTGGATGAGTTCGGTGTGGAAGAACAGAAGCCTGACCTGAACCCTATCCAACACCTTGGGGATGAACTGCAACAAGAGTGGAAGCTGTTACAGCAAATACATGCTATATACTTGAATGAAATGTCATTTAAGTCCCTGCTAGTGTAATGTCAGGCGTCCCAATACTTTACCATAGTGTATGAAAATTTGCTGGTGTTCATAGCCACAAAACACTATACGGTAACTATGCTGGAAAAGCAGCCCGTATTTAAAGACAGTATGGACTGAGGCGTGTATAAGACCTCTTAAGATGTTTATTGAATTACATGATTTCCCATGCACTATGCTACGGAAATTGTTTATCATTTATAAGCATTTGAATGCATTTAGTTTGGAAGCTAGGAGTACTTCAGGGCTTGGAGTACTTCAGGAGTACCACTTGAAACAGATTTGGATTTTAAAAAAAATCTATTTCTGAGGCTGCCTGCAGTGCCAGAAATGGGGGGCTATTGGTTGAGAATGTGTGCTGTATACACAGGAAAGCTGGAGGAGGAGAATAGCCTTAGAAATTAGGCTTGTAGTTCCATTCACCAGACCAGCCGGGAAATAAGGTGATTCATCTAACACCTCCAGAAAACACACACACACACACACAGAAAAAAACAAAGGCCTTAATCAGGAGGAATGACCTGAAGCTTCCTCGTCCACCTGAACATCAACCTGTATTCTGTATGGCCAGCCATACAGGGCTGTGTATTCACCTTTGTATCAAGAGGGTTAATAAGGTCATGCCCAAACATTGACAAAGGCTGTGGTTAAGTAAAAGCAGGATCATTAGGAACATTCATGCTAGGACTGATAACATATTGTAAGTGGTTCAAAGCCCAGGCAGAACACATAAGCTGATCTTAAAGGTTTTGGGTGTGCACTGGGAAAACTAAAAGATAGGAAAAACAGAGATGTAGAAAGAAAACCACAGGCTGAAACCATTAAATAATGTCTGAAAGGCTAAGCGATATAAAAATCATATTTCTACTGAAAGTTCTAAAGGCTGCCATTTAGGTCCTAAATATGGTGGTTTAGGGGCTCAAATGACAGCTTTTCACAGTGTTAGACTACACTTCTCATCAGCATTTCAAGTTTGTTTACTTGCGATAAGGTGTCATCAAAGTGTTAATTAAAATGTCTTTTGTTGATTACAGGGTTTTAGAATATAATACTAATAAGCAACTACCCATCACCGTTTCCATAAATATGACGCAGGATGTAAGGTGTTATTATCGTAGTGTGTGAGTACACATCAGTAATCAGTAAAGATAATAAAAAGAGACAAAAACAAGTAAATAAACAACTTGTCAGTGGGATGCTGGACATCCACTCTGCCTTAGTGTTCCTCATTTGTCTGGTCCATCCCTATAATAAGAGACCAGCCTGAGGGGGCCACTAGGATTCTAATGGCTCTCGATGACAACTGGTTCAAACACACCTGCTGAAACCCTGCCGGAAAAATAAAACATGTTTGTAGTTTTTTTTTTTTTTTAAGTGCTTGCGCTCAGGACTCTTGTAATCAAACGTAATTGAAGTTTTAATCAGCCGTCCTTGAGCTGACTCACCTGTTGGCAAGCTGGATGCCGCCAAGGGCAGTGGTTCCATCCCTACAGACAAAGAGTCGCAAGTTGCTGTCTGTGAGAAAGAAAGGAAAGAGGGTGATTTGAAAAACAGGGACACGGAAATCAAGTGACAAAACTGGGTCCTAAAACGGACGAGAAATATTTACTAAAAGAGGCACAGTTTGTGCTGGTGAGTTTGGCCAATTAACTTTCATGCAAATTATTGGCATGTTCTGCTGACTTTTTTCAAACAACTGTAACATAATAAGATGAGATTTTCACGGACATAAAATAGCACATAGTATTTATTATCAGCCTTCGTAAATTGGAATAGGTGGTTCATGATATTTATCTCTATCTTATTAAAAGTGCACTGACTGACCGTTGGAGGTGCTTAGGAGCCACTGCACCAACAAGCCTGTACATTATTAAGAAGTGGCAACACCATCCGCTTATACTTTGCTGATTTTTGAAGTGAAAATAAGCATAAATCCCGCAAAGGAAACAGACAAACATTACATTTCTATACACATTTTGGACACATTACTAAAAGTAAATCAAAATATATGAAAATGGTAACTTATATAGCAAGCGTTTAGTAATTATGTGTTAAAATGTGCATTCTTTGTAGACGATGTGTACTTATTTTGACAACAAAGTATGCCAGGACACTGTATTTATTCAGGCAAATGCTTGGAGCACTAAAACTGAGGTTCAGAAGTTTCAGTATAACTTTACAGTTACTACTGACAGACTTCAGAAACTATACACCGCAGATACTACAGCATTAAAATCCTATATCTCATTGGTCTCTTCTCACCACTTAAACTACACCACCTTCCCAGGTGAAGCTAATCCAACTCCAGTTCATTTTCAACTCATTAGTACATTGTAGACACGTGTGTGATGTTCTACACACCCTCATTGTTGCTGGCATCAGCGAAGTTCTGACTCTGGACAATCTTCTCCACAATGTCACCAGCATCGATTCGTGTGTCATCCACCCAGGTGGGGTGGTTCTCCACAGAGTCCTTCTTTCTTCTACAAAACAAGGCAGACACTAAATGCAAAATTACCATTATCACATTACTGTAGTCAGCAGGCCTTAAGAAAGAAAGCATAGGCCAGCCATTCAAATGCATCAAACTACAAGCACAGAGTATATCATGTAGTTTTTATAGATAAAGATAGCCCTGTAGAAACGCATTATGACAATTCTATCAGATGGAGGTGACATAATCGATTATCATTATAATTAAAGAAATCAACTCAGACTCTTAGTTATACTTGTTGTATTCAGTGTATTTCTGACTAATTAATCTTGGTACAATTGAAGAGTTTGATGCACCCCTAATAAATAACTAACACATAGCTGTAGTGTTGTTTGTTTAAGCCTTTAACTGTACATAATGCATCTGGATCTATCAGAGTTAATAGCATGTAGCTGCTGGTTGAGGCTTCAGGGCCAAGCCCGTTACCTGGACGGTCGGTTGGGGAGCAGTGCAGGCCGGGGTGGTCGTGGAGGCTTTTCCGGTTTCACTGGTTCTTTCTCCGGCTCCGGGGGGCTCTCAGTAGCTGCTGCAGCCCCTGCTGAAGTGTTGCTGCTGCTGGTGGAGGTGTTCCGTCGATGCTGGCTCAGGTCCGTTAAGCTGGATGAGCGGGAATGCTCCGTGCTGTAGCCTGCAAAAAAACCCCACCATATTCCACAAACACAGTGAATATGGGTTTAAGCAGTGAGCATGGCATTTGATAATTTTGTGGCAAATATAAAATTATTCTATTTTGACACTAGTACTCTACACCCACACAGTACTTATAAACAAGATGTTTATGTGTAGTAATCCATTTTTTACATTACTATATAATATGAATAACGACAATCACTAAACTGAAAGAAGAATCCTGAATATGCTCAAGTAAGATGAAAAGAATTCCAAAAAACTTGATTCTTTACTAAAGGCAATGGTCATATTCAAAGATCCTTTATGAATGCTTACATTTTTCCTTTAATGATGAAATGGTTCACGATGGTGAAACCATGGTTGTATACATATGGTTATAGGCAATAATCCCTAGTCAAATGACATGTTATGTTGATTTTCTAAGGAAAAGGTAGCACACATCCTCTACAGAATCAGTATCAGTATCAAAATCTTATGACACTGTCGGAGTTTCACCTGAAACTTTGCTGTGTTGGCTGGCATAGCTGGAATTCCTCGAGTGGCCTGTGTGAAACACCTCATCTGGGCTGGAGAGGTTCTCATCTAACACCTCTGGCAGACCTAAATGTACACACACATACATAAACACATGGTCTATGTTTTGCACCATGATACGCACACTCTACCAATAGCTGTTACCAAAAGGTGAGTTATCAACAAGTGGCCTTAGCTGACCTGAGCAGGGCGCCAATGCTCTGGGTTTGTGGGGTCGGCTAGTGGTGATGCCTGGGTTGATGCCTCCTGGTGCAATGTGTTTATCGCCTGTGCCTTCTCCTTTACAGTCCAGCTGTAAAGATGTGTCCTGACCGGCAAAGGCTGTGGTTTTAGCTGTGTTCGGAGGCCTGGGGCAAGGAGAACACGCACACATGACTTATTCAGCACTTAAAAATGGGGAGCAGTAACTGGGAGTTATATCGTTGACTTCACTTAAATATAATTATATATGAGAGATCTATCTACAAAGGATGGTCTTCTGTCTGCCTCAGTATATTTTATACCAGGGACAAGAAACATTTTTCAGGTACTGAGGTGCTAGGATTAGTTTTACTTGACTGTATTCAGGAGGACTTAAAATTGACCCAAAATCAACAGTCTAAATTGCAGTATGAATTACACAACCCCCATGATTCTACCAGCAGGTGGCACTGTATGACCTAGCGCAAAGTCACTCATGAACAACTCATAGTTTCTAGCAAGAACATAATTTAAACCAGGATGATTGCAGCTCAATATGGAGTTGTGATATATTTGTTCCAAGGTCTCATATTTATTAATGACACCTAAGTGCAAAAATCTCTTGGAAAAACCATCTTACTCCCTGAGAAAAAACGATGACTCACGTTTTAAAGCAAGGGTCCCCGGAGAGAAGAGTCATCCCAATGACAACCTTCAGGAAAACAAAAACAAACCAGAAAATAAATGTAACGTTCATTTCAAAGCATACTTATCATTACTTTAGTACATTTAGTACTATAACAACAATTGTGGCCTTAGCTTTGTAAGGATCATTTCTGCCCTTTCTAAAAAGAGTGCAGTCAATTATATTGAACAAAAATATAACAGACAGAAAACAGCACTAGTTTGTGTTGCAGCTTTCGCAGGATAGACCAGACAGTGAGTCAGGCTAAATAAAAGAGTTTGGATACAAAATTAGCAGTGAGTGGGTTGGTTCATTCACACGTCACCCACACAGTCACCAAGAGGATGCCACGGAGTGCTGTGATTACGGGGGAAGAACAGCATGCATGGATGTTTCCACCCAGGGAGAGCTGAGTCTCTTGCCTAGACTAGGGTTAAAATAGACACACACATAAAATGGCTAAAAATGCCATTTACTCAAACCACTTTTTTATGGGGAAGGGGGAGGAATTCCCAATTTAGCTGTGACCAACTCCACCTACGAGGTTTACCCCGTCACATGATGCTACCAAACTGGTTGTATGAATGCAAGCAGAAGCTTTTGCCAAGTGCCACCAAATATATTAAACCAGTAAATAGATGCTCTGAGTTGTCAGGAAACAGGAGGATCATCCGACCTGCCTAATTGTGCTAGACTCCCAGCCACTGATGGCTTTGAAATTACAGTCAAATGCAAAAATTACAAGTTTGTAGATTTTCTTTTTGACAATACTTAAAACATCCCTTGCTGTGAACAAACTAACACAACAAATTTTAATGCACAGTTTATTTTTATTTACTGTGTTTACAATAGTGGTGAAAATCCCCCCCCCCCCAATCTTGGTAAATTCAACAAATGAACTGTACATTACAATGTGCCACACTCTGTACTAACAGAAGGCAAGCCAGCGATGACTTATTAAGTCTTCTGTAGAGAATTACAATAAACTAAACACAAAGAAAGGAAGGCACAGGTATTTTTTTTCCAGGTAATCAGTTTTGTGATCTCTTGATGATTAGGTCAAAGCTAAGACACATATGCCACACGACTCATACCACTGTATGTGATGAAGCTAGAAACACAGATCAGTGGTTTCCTGCTGTGGATGCATCAATACACACACTGGTTTTGCACTTTTTACATACAGAGGGATTGCAAATCAAAGAAAGTACTAAGAAGTGTCTAAGTAAGGTGTTGCATGTGTGCAGAGGCACTTGCATGTTTCTTGGCTCACCTTTAAAATGGAGTTGTCCTGGCGAGTGTTCTTGGTGTCGTAGCCCTCCAGTATACAGCAGCGCACGGTGGAGCCTGAACCTGCAAACTCCGCCATGTTGAGGTCAGCAAAGCCCAGCTGGCAGCGAAAGAAAGAAAGAACTGAGTCTTCAGATATGTGCAACATTATGTGGAAATGGGGAATTATTCCAATGAGAATGTTTCAGTTCATGACCGTTGTTAGTTACTTTACTGGAGATTTCCTCGGAAAGCAAGAACAGCACCGTGAACTGTCTCTCCACTAAGCTCATAAGTAACCAATAACACAGATCGCACACCCTTCATTTCCAAGCAATGAAATTACATCACATGGACATGCTGTACCTCTAAACAGGGATCAGCCCTGCAACACTGTGGAACAGAGAGCTTGTTTCAAATATGATCCTGTTATTTTGGTGTAACGAGTCAAATCAGAAGAAATTCAGCAGAAGAAATACAGCTTTTCACATTCATTCCTCTCAAATCCTTAGCAAGGCCATCTCACAGATAGAGATCAGCTTTAACATTAAAGCCACCTGCCTAATGTTGTCTAGGTCCCCCTCATGCCCCCAAAATGGCTCTGACCCATCAAGACATGAAATTCACAAGACCCCTGAAGATGTGTCTGGTGGCAGATTTATAAGTAGTAATGTATGGCTTCCTTTGAGCAAGTTTGTCCAGCACCTCTCACATATGCTTGATCGGAGAGAGACCTGGAGGCCAAGTAAACACCCTGAACTCTTTATGTTCCCGGATCCTTTCCTGAACTTTTGCAGTATGGCACAACACATTCTTCTGCTAAACAAGGGTACTATGGAATATTGATGCCACATGAAGGGGTGTACCTGGTACGTACAACAATGTTTAGATAGGTGGTATGTGTCAAAGTAATACCACGATACAAGGACTGCAAATAGAACATTGTCCAGAACATCACAGTGACTCCACCAGCTTGACTTATTTTCCATAAGTGACATTGCTTTCCAAGGTAAGCAACGCACACACACACAGCTGTTAACATGATGTAAAAGAAAACATGATTCATCAGACCAGGCCACCTTCTTCCATTGCTCTGTGGTCCAGTTCTGAGGCTCACATGAAAATTATACACGCTTTTAGTGATGGACAGGGGTCAGCATGGGCTCTCTGACCAATCTACAGCTACACAGTGCCATACACAGCAAGCTGTGATTCACATAACACATTTTTATTACAGCCAGCATTTTTTCAGCATTTTTTTCAGTAGTCTGTGTTATAGTAGTTCTTCTGTGGGATTAGACTAAATGGGCAAGCCTTCACTCCCCACACACATCCCTTTCTTTGATTACTTTTGGTAGGTACACAAAAGTTGGCCCTTGTCAAAGGACTAGTCAAAGTCTTTACAGTTGCCTGTGCTTCCACTACACTTCCCTGTCTCCAGCACAGCAAGTTAAAGATCTCACTGTTCATTTGTTACCTAATATATCCTACCTCTTGACAATGAATGTTATTCACTATGCCTGTCAATGGTTGGAGAACGACGTCTATTGACGTCAAACAATATTAGCAAGGTGAGAATCATAGCTCCAGTACTAAAGATGCTAATTTAGGCTTTACACATGTCTTCACTGACTGACTATATTTGGGGTAGGTGGAAAGAATTCCTTTAAGGCAACTGTTATAGTCTTCTAATTCTGTGCTTACGTGTCTGTACTGAGGCAGCCTGAGGAAGAGGAAGGAAAGGGTTAACCTCCACGAGAGTGCTGTTATGTAACCAAAGGCATGTGAAGCTAGCAGGGTCATTCATCGACAAAGAGCCTCTCTCTCTTGCTTTTGATAAGAGTCTCAAACACATACTCTCACATGCTGTTCTCCATTTAATTCTGAACATTCTGTTCTCCGGTTAATTCTGAATGCATACATCTGCACTTCCAGATCTTTCACCTCTTGTTTATATTTCTCATCCGTTGCTTACAGCTACCCCGCCGCCAGAAGATTATTCGTCTACTGTGTCATAACTGTGTGTAACTGTGAGACTATTGCCCTTTAAAAATTCATAAAAAGACTCTATTCAGCCTCTTAACAACAGCAGAGTCAGATCTAGACACGCACGAACATGCACACAAACACCCCAACATCCGCACAGATGTACAAAGAATGAAAGAATGAAAGCACTTCAATTATTCATGAGACTTTTTTTGGTAGAAAGGTCACATTGGAAACTAAGACGAAGCTCAAAAAAGATCTCTAACCAGTGGTGCTTCTTTTAAATAGCAGTCATCACTTGCGCATTTCATTCGTTGTTGCTTTAAAATTTCAGCAAGAGCCTTCTTTGCTCTGCAGAAAGCGAACCACAGTGGAATACAGTTCTTCATCAATGTACTGGAACTGTTGTGTGCCAATGAAACAGTCAGATAACTGAGAAAGTGGAGTGCACCCTCTTCTTTTTACAGCAGTTCAGTCAAAAGTCAAATGTACCTCAAAAGCAGCTCCAAGACAAGTCTGTTGTACATTTCTTTTTTAGTTCAGCAAATAACTTTAAGGGGATAAACTCTGTCATTGCAGAGGGCCATGAATAAAACCATTTTCAGTGGTAGGGGATCTTCAGTGAAAAGTCATGAGTAGTTTCTACACCTGTAGTCGTATCTGGCAAGGAGGGTTTGCTGATAAGAAGCTTAGAGCAAGAAAGCAGCTTTGAGGCCACAGAAGAGACTTGGTGTAGTGAGCCACCTGCTTGACCCTCACACACACTCACACACAGTTGGAGAATGTGTGCATCTGTCAGTCTGCTCCCCGTCTGCTCATCTGTCTGTTTAACGCCCAAAACTCTTGTTTACTTCCGATCCCCATCTACTTTCTCTTTAAAGCTTCCTCTCCGCCTGCTAGACTTCTGCTTTCAGGAGCCACCAGACAGGATTCATGAAGCTGCGTTTGGTTTCCTATCCTCTTTAAAAGATCCACAACCCGTGTCCCTTCAGCTTCAGTCAGGTGAACAAGAATAGCAAAGGAATCAAAGGCCAAAGACAAAAGTGGCTAGCAGAAAATACTGGATTAGATATTTGATGTATCACATCAGCACGTTTTCATTAAAGCTTGAAAGCAAAATGTTCAATATGTAAGATTTTTTGTGTTAATTTATGATTCTGCTGATATGTTAACATACAGTGGAGAGGTACATACAGGTTATTCTAAATCGTCCTTAGAGAAAACATACTTCTTTCAGATTTACCACATTATTAAAATTAAATATAAAAGTCAAAGTATGCAGATATACTGTTTTTTGGAGAATACTGTGTCCCGGGGTTAAGTTTATTAGTCTCCGTACAATACGATATATATAAAAAAAAGACTGATTGACTGTTTAGATCTCAGCTATTGAATAAAAGCAACGCATAACTTCATCAAAAAGTGCAGCAAGAGTCTATTAAATCTAGTTACGATTACTGGATTTAGTTTGTCTTTAACAGAACTTAGAAGTATTGACAATATGTTGTTCTGTCAAAGAATATGAGAGCAAATATTAAGCTCCTTATACACAATATTATTTTTGTTAAATTAAAAACAAGATTTTACTAACTAGCAGTTCCTGTGTTATTTTAGTGTTAATAGCTTAACCCTAAAACCATTTCCACCATGTGAAAACCAGCAGAAACTGGAATGACCCCCTGGCCCTCATTTCTGTGTTTGTCCGTCTTCGTCAGGCCGCCACGGTCCAAAGGTCTGCCCTCTTACCCCTCATCCTCTTGTTCTGCTCAGTCGGCAGAATGTTCCAGGGCGCTGATCTCCTACCGCATCAGCAAATGAGGAGGAAGGCAAAGTACAAGAGCACATTCGCCAAAACATCACTGTCCCTCAACCTAGATCCACAACGCAGCAAAAGTATGAAGCTTACATTTTCCAAAACAGTTTTCAATTAAACGGATCTGGCAACAACCAACACACAGAACGTTGACTGACCTTTGCTTTAAAAAGACATTATTCTAAAAGGGTTCATTGCTTTGTAGTGTATTATATCTTTTTTGATAAAAGTTTCCTAATTTGCATTCTCCACACTAACTGAAGAGTCTTCTGTCTATCAGCAATCAAGAGGATCTGATTAAAGCTGTAATAAAACAGCAGGGGAACCACCAAGAGCTTGACTAATTGAGAATTAGTCAGTTGTTCAATCTTTCTGCAGACATTTAATTACTATGCTAGTAAACATGCGACTGTATGCTTCCACATGCATATTTACAAAGCTGGTTTTGGCCTGTTTACTCAGTTATAACTGAAAACTTCGTGTTTCAATGACTGACTGCTGCGAATTGTCAGATAAACTGTATGGACACAAGTATTGGGACGTGTGACCATTAGACCTACGGGGAGTTTAATGACACTTCATTCAAATACTTAAAGTTAGTCCCCTATAACAGCCTCCACTATTCTTGGAAGGTTTTCTGGGGGTATTTGGGCCAGTATTTATGAGGTCAGGCACCGATTGCGGAGTGTTTTAATTTCTGATCTAAACATGAATCAACAGTGCTCAAGTTACATCAGCTTTTTTTCTAAAAGGCAGGAGTTGTTGGCAGGCCTAGCTTCCTGCTTAACTGTCCTCTCAATCAGCATCTTAGTCACACGCCTCTCCTCAGATGGCCAAAACAAGATAAACAGCTGCTGAAAGAAGCCTCGAGAAGACACAAGCTCATTAGTCAAAACAGCCGAGCAAACAGAAAACCCTCTGCTGCCACTCCTCTTGTGAGATGGCCCTCACCGTGTAATTGGCTAGAAGTCACATTTTCACATATAAGTTTACTGTGTCTTGTAACTGACAGGTCAGTGGCCTCTCTTGACTTTAGGGTTTTATGGAATGTAGTGTGTAACTAGACTCTTGCTGACACACGAACAAAAAGGGGAAGATTGTATTGTGTAATCACAATCCATTCGTCTGTCCCAGTTGTCTGATGACTGTCAGGAGTCAAGGGCCAATTTTCGAATGGTGTTCAGACTTTTATTGTATCACGGGGATGGCCTGTGTACTAAACTCATGTTCGTAAACATTTACTTAGCTCTTCTCTTTACTGTTTACAATTATACACAACGGCAGCAGAACTTCAATACCTAAACAGCCAAACAAGCTCCAGCCTCCCATGATCTTAATACAAATATAACCATTTAATTTACTATTCAAAACGCCCAGTAAACCAGTCTTTTTGTTTTTATATGCAATGTTTCACAGGACAAAATATTTAATTATTTTGCAGCACTTCCGTGAAGGTCAACAGCTTATCTTTCTATGAGGTAGCTTTTAGAGGCATTAAGTGCTTCAGATGTTTGGTTCCTCTCACCACTGCTGTAGCCATTTTGATTTTGCATGCTTCTGTAGACCAAATCATTCATGCCTATACTTATCTGAAATATTTAATTTAATTATGAAGTGATGCTGGAATTTCTCCAGTATTCATCTAAATACAAAATGAGTAACTAAAAGGAATTATGTAAATAGTAAATATTGCTGTTTTCATAAATGAGATCAGTTAATTCTGTGTTTTTAGCTTTTAGTTATCCAATAATGTCTTGTCTCCTGACACAGCATAATGTAAACAGTCTTGTGACTGAAACAAACGCAAACACACACACACACACACACACACACACACACACACAAACACACACACACAAACACCAAGTAGGCTGTCATTCAAAAGTTTAGACTCCTGTCCTAGGAAGGTTTGCCTTTTTGTTGGCCTATAATAACAAAACTGTCCAACTTCATTACAATACAGATGACTGACTTGAATGCATTAATGAGCGCAGATGTTCCACTAATTGACTTTTAACTTTTCCCTTTAAACTTCAAGCATTTGAGCATAGGTCTTTAATTTGAGCATGTCTTTACAAATTTATTTTTTTTTGGCAGTACTGACTGCAGTACTAAATCTTGTGCATTGCTCCTACACATCGTACTCCTCCATCTCTATGGTATGTCAAAAATATAACACAGCATTGCTTAATGGTACATAAGATATGGTATACCGGTATGAAGATAACTTCCACAGGAATGCTCATGCAAGAGCTAACACACACACACATACACAGCAGGAATTCCAGGGAGGGATTTCATTCCAAACACATGTCTAGACTAGACCAGGGAGCTTCACTCCACAGTGCATTACACAGGCTAGATCCCCTGAATCTATCCGTACTAGAGCATTCTCTCAAACTCTATTTCCAGCTCTCACTCCATCTCATAAATGATATGGACTGAATATGAACATCCACATAGATAAAGCTGGGTGGGAATGACAGTATTTTGGCACACTATCACTTTATTTTATTATTATTTCTTGTTTTTTAACCTATTTATATCAATTATAGAGACAGCTGGTGTCCTGGCGGTTAGGGAGTTGCCCCTGCGATTAGAAGGTTGTGGGTTCGAATCCCAAGACTGCTAGTGGCCCCACCGAGATACTCTTGAGCTACTCAGTGCCTTGCCCGCCCCCCGTTGGTGGCTGCCCACTACTTCACTTAGTGAATGGGTTAAATGCAGAGAAAGAATTTCACACTGTGAGCTGAGGTGTGGTGTGCTCATGTGAGACTATCAGGGGCCACTTTATTTTATTTTGGTTTATGCACCAAAAACAGCTTCTAGACTAAAATTAGTTGTTTTTGTTACTGTGCCTTTAAGATATGAATATGTAAATGACCTCTTCTCTGAATGGCTATCTTGTACTGTGCCTAGTTCCAAAAGTAGTCTGGACTGACAGACACAATCTTTCACAGTGAATGAATAGGGCCAAACTGCTGGATTGGTTGTCATCACATCATGAAAACAGTGCATTAACTAATAAGCTGTTTGTTCAGCTTGATTTCCATATAAACTAGAATGAGTAGTGCGTTTTTAAACTGTTTTCACACTAAACAAGTGAGGAAAATAAAGGTCCATACTATGGCCCTTTTAACAAATCCACTATTACTGAGTACTGCTGTTTTATGCTGAATGTCTTACCACCTTAACAAAGCCTATTTTGACTGACATACATTAATGTTAGAAAAATCCAATGTACTTACACTCAGACATCAAATCGTGTTGTTCTTGTTGTTTCAATAATCCTTTAGTAACATAGCAATAATATTTTGTCATGGTGAAAAAGCTTGCTGAACTGAATGAAGTTACAGTGAGTGGTAAATTATGGGGTATGTTTCCTGACTTGAAGACTATAAAGCACACACACACACACACCACATTGACTACACACACACACACTGCACATATACACAACACACACACTAAACATACACACAACACAAACTCTAAACATACACACTAATCATACACAACACAGAGAACAGCAAATATTCCCAGCACATGACTCCCGGGAGAGTGTGTGTTTACAAACATAGGACTGAACAGAATGGGCATGTGGACTTTTTCCAAAGAGAGGGCAAAAGAAAAGAAAACATGAGTAAGAGAGACAGAAGGAGAAGAGAGAACTGAGAGAGAGACTGACAGACAGACAAAAAGAAAATCTGAATATGAAAAAGAGAAGAATGATGGTTGAGCGAGAGAGACAGAGAGATAAAGAGAGAGAGGGAAAACATGAGTAAGACAGAGAGAAGGACAGGGGGCAGAGAGATGACCAGAATGTGAGAAGGAGAAGAAAGACGGATGAGATAGTGAGAGAAGACAGACAGTAGAAAGATAAGAGAGCGACAGAAGGGGGAAAGATAAAAAGAGACATAGAGTGAGCGAAAGTGAGCGTGTGAGAGAGATAGTAAGGGAGACAGACTGACGATGGGTGGGCAGAAAAAAGTTGTAGTACCTTTGAAAAAGCTTTTCCTCCCTTGAGCTCCTGCAGACAGAAAGAGCGAGCAAGAGAGAGAGAGAGAGAGAGAGAGAGAGCAAACAGGTTGACCAATCAGAGCTGTTGTCTTGGTTGTCGGTTGCTGAAGCATCCAAAAACTATACTCATGTGGCTATATAGAACTGGTCACAGCTAAGACTAGGAATAACAGTGAATAACAAAGGATCTGTTTTTTATAGCAAATGTAGTAGTGCAGTTTTTTTTACATCTTAAATCATTTTTAAGCTGTGTTTATGGTGAGTAATGTGCTCCTAAAACCTTTTGTGTGTGTGTGTGCGTGTGTGTGTGTGTGTGTGTGTGTATATGTGTGTGCGTATATGTGTGTGTGTGTGTGCGTGTGTACCTTTCGCACAGACACTCGGCAGATGCAGGGGTCCAGGACCCCTGTAGTAGCATTGGCGCTTATCTTGCACACAAAGGAGAACTTCTTTCGCCAGCGAACACAGTTCTCCTGCACCTCTTGCCTGTGAATAGACAAAAGTGAGAGAGAGAGAGAGAGAGAGAGATCAGAATGAGTATATACCATTGTCATTACCATAATCATTGTTACCATCATCATTGCCGTCATCTTCCCCACCACCATTATTATCATGATCACTATCATCATAAATATGGTCATTGACATAAACTGCATGCATATCCCAAACAAAGACTACAATACAGTACTGTGTTTCTAAACACTGAATCTACACATTCTTCCCTCGTTTTGCTCCCATGGACGAATGCAGGCTTTGGCTAACACTGCTAGCTAGAATGCTTGCTGAACAAAGTTAATCGATACCATTCCATGAGCATCACTGAAATTAATACAAAGATTAAGGAAATTCCATAACCACATCCGTCCCTAACTTTCAGTTCCACTGTTCACTGCAGGCTTCGTTCAAGGAAACAGTACAATACAATACCTACATTTCATGAGAGTTATGGACTATAAGCACACTACACACTACATAAAATCTCTTATAAAACTTTTAATAGCTAGCCACACCATTACCAACAACTCGAACAAGCAGAAAATGGGTTTCTACCAACTTCTTCCACTTAAACACTATTCATCCTTACAGAAACTCCAAAACTGTCTATGGATCAGCACTATGGGCTATAACACGCTTCAATTACAGCTAATACCAGCTAGCCAGGCTGCTGTAGTCCACAGTCTGATTGGTGCACTAAAGATGTCAGAAAGACACCATCCATCACTGATCTTAATCTTTCATTCCTCTTCTTCCTTTGACTCACTGCAGTGCTCACTAATGAAAGTATGTCCCTCTCTCACTACTTTCATGTCTCTCCTCTTACCTTTCCTACTAATTTGTAACTAAACACAGTGAGTACTAGAAGTCCCACCAGAAAATACATGTACACAGTTCATATCAAAGCTTCAAGGCATCTGCCTCCCTTGGAATACACTCTCAAGCTACTGCTGTTTTAAAGGTAGATGTGTTGTCTTTTTGGGGCACAGAATGATGGGAACTGTGCATCAGGTTATGTTTCATAAATAGAATGAGCAGACTTTACTGTATTATTACCTTTTCATACTGTAAATGCTAAACACTCTTCAAAATGGTATTTTCTAAATATTGCACCTATTTTCTAAATGTTTACATATACATTACCTTCCCGTATATATTTTTATATATATACATAGATATTCAATTGTAAAATGTTTACTTTTTAAATTTTGTTATTTTTATTTTATTTTATTTTTATCTTACTTCTATATATTTATGTAAAGTTGGGGGAACACAAGCCTAAGAATTTCATTACAGTAATGAGGCTACATTGTTATCTGTATATGACAATAAAACTTGAAACTTATCAGACAGCTTTACATGGCTATTGCCAAGCATGATAGTCCCTGTCCAAGCTGGCCTTAAGCCAGTCACACACACACATACAGACATGAACCACAGGGTTTAATGCAATCCAACCTGTTAGGTCATGACACAGAAAACAGAGCCAGACACTTCCGTCTTCGACCAGACAGTTAACAACCGAATTCAACAGTTAATGATATGGCATGAGCCTACATTTCAGAAGGATATGTGAACAAAGTGCTATTAAAGCGACAGTTTTTTCCTCTCATTTCACTGGAGCTACAAGACTGTAGACTGTAGTTATGAGGGGTGCAACCGTCTAAGCGCTGGCCCTATCATCAGAAGGCAAGTTTTATTCCTGGCAAAGCCACCGCAATCTGTGCCTGGCAGCACAACTGGCCCCACTCTCTCTGGGTGGGTCGGAAGACCCTCTCTCTCCCTCTCCCTCATTTGTAAGCTGACGTAACAAAATCATTGTGTTAGTGTTCTCCTCCAAGTGTGCAGAGACGTCTAGTTACAGCATCAGTTTTTCTTTATGACTATGTCCACCCACTAATTAGGATTCTCACAAAGCTCCCAACATTGGGAGGGTGAAGGCGTATGTATGGTTTGTCTGGGACACATTTAAGACATCACCCTCTCAGTGTTGGTAGCACTGGGAGAATCCTAGTTTGTGGGTGGACATGAATAAATTAGGGATCAAATTGGGCAGAAAAAAACATCCATTTTTAACGACACCAATTAATTCCCACGGGATCAGAAACCACACTAGTAAGCTATCTGATAGTACAGGCATCAAACACACACTATATGCACAAAAGTATTGGGACGCCTGGCCATTCCACTAACAGGGACTTTAATGAGACTGCATTCAAATACATAGACTTTAGTACAGAGTTAGACCCCTCCCTTTGCAGCTATAAAAACTTTTGTTTTTCTTGGAAGGCTTTCTACAAGATCTGGGAGTGTTTCTGTGGGAATTTGTGTCCATTCATTGTGTTGAGTATTTATGAGGTCAAGCACTGATGTTTGGACAAGGTCCGGCTCGCAATCTCTGTTCCAGTTCATCCCAAAGGTGTTGGATGAAGTTGAGGTCAGGGCTCTGTGCGGGCCAGTCTCCACGCAGAACTCATCCAGGCATGTCTTTATGCACTGGGCACTGGGGCGTGGTCATGCTGGAATAGAAAAGGGAGGGCCCCAAACTGTGTCCACTAAGTTGGAAGCATAGTTGTCCAACATAGCAAAGTTGCCCAAAAGGTCTGAAGCATTAAGACTGTCCTTGACTGGAAGTAAGGGGTCTAGCTCAAACCCTGAAAAACAGGTGTGTCCCAGTACTTTTGTCCATATAGTGTATTTGAGCCAACTTAACATCCTGAGCAAAGAGATTAGGATAAAACTTTTTGACCTAATCTAACCGCCTGAATAACCAGTCACTCTAGAATGCAGTGCTCGTAAACAACAATCCAGTTTAGGGG
Organism: Hemigrammopetersius urotaenia; assembly: GCA_037974485.1. Taxonomy (NCBI): domain Eukaryota; kingdom Metazoa; phylum Chordata; class Actinopteri; order Characiformes; family Alestidae; genus Hemigrammopetersius; species Hemigrammopetersius urotaenia. The sequence continues at coordinate 8,780,681 of JBBPDC010000084.1, read as the reverse complement.
ATACGTATCTAACATTAAGGAAAAGGAAATTGTGTTAGTTTATAGATGTTTCAACACACAATTAGCTTTGACACCTGGCCCAAAGATCCACCTGTGGCCTCAGAATGCCAAGTTCAAAGGCGCACTCACAATGACATGGCAAAAAGAATGTGTTTCCCTTCTCTTGCTGCTAGAGTTAACAAACGTCCACCTGGTTTCTTTCCACCATAATGCTTGTGCACATCTGTAGCAAGTAATGGTAACGGCAGCTTTAGTGGTGGTCTGCATATCAAAGGAAAAACAGAAAATCGCTCGGTTTGATCCTCACAGTGGGTGGAATCATCACAGACTGGGGAGTATAGAAGAAAAAAAGAGATGGAAGGAAGCTGAGGTCGAACAGACAAGATGAAGCCAAGATGCTGTTGACAAAAAAGAAAATGCTCTTTTGGGAAAAATCTTTTCCAACATGTTACTTGTTATGATAAACCAGCACTTAATTTGTGGATCCTTGTCAGGTTTTAATTAAATTCAGCTGAAATCAAGTCATGGTCCACCACTGTGGTGCTGGTTTCCTGGCGCTGACTTTATCTTAGCATGGAAACGTCCCTTGAATTCTCAGGAGAAAAAACTCTTCGCAGTGAAATCCCTTTGCTAACACAGTGATAGCAAAAGTTACTCAGTGGTGGACTTTCTCCACTTTGACACACATACCATGTACATGTGCATTTATGACTTACAGCCTCAGTAAATTTGGCCTAGATGAAGATAAGAAGACTGAGTCAGAAGACCACAGACTCACAGAGACAAAACCACAGATCAGGATTTGGATCAGCTAAGGTAAAATATAAATATGTATATTTTAGTCACACAACATTTTATCGTGATATTATCGTGCCTAATATCACGATAACCTTTTTTATTATCACTATAACATGTCAGAACCAGTATCTTCTAAGGATCTAAGGATGAGGACATCACAAAATTTTCCTGATTCTGATACATACATACAAACATACAAAGCCATAACAGAATTATATGCAATTATAAGTAAGCACTGCCTACATTAACTGTCTATTACAAAATCTAATTGTCTAACTCTGTGTATTACAAAATCATAACGATGTATAGTACTTCAAGGACTGATTAGTGTCTCAACACATGACACACATTTTTATTGTGTGAATGAATTCTTTACAGCTTTACAAACCTCTAGGGCAGGCACTATCTGCATTAATCATCAACTAAAATAGGCTTAACTATTAACAAACAATGTCTAGAGTAAAAAAATTACCTAATACTTCAATGATAAACTATAAAGCCAGCCAGTCAAATAATGACATAATTATAACTGTGGATCACCAGACAAATGTTTGCTATCTAACAAGATATTAAGTGATGAAACAGTTCATTAGTGCAGTTAAAGGCCAGACTAGAATTTGACTCTGCATCACCAGACAACCAGTTAACAGGATGTCAGACATGCACTGTTAAAGATTTTTCCATGATATGAAGAAAATTTGCTTTAATTGAAATATTTTCATTTCATCCCACAGCTTTCCAAAGCTTAACAAGATTAAAAATCTACAGTTAGTAAAATAAATGGATGAGGAGTAAAAACTGGTAGTGTACATACATGCACACACGCACTCACACACATATACATCCACGCACAAACAATACGCATGCCATAGGACAAAACCAAAAAAACAAAAATCTCTATTCTTGTTTTTCACTTTAGAATTTTGTATAATCATGAATTTTGTACAAGCTTTTAGATCTTGTGAACATTTTGTAATAAACTGATAAACAGAAATGGTCCAAAATGACTAGGAAAAATATGTTTTACAATAACTTCTGTTATAAGCTGTTTTTTTCCAACTCCTGGAAAGATGCTATTTTGGTTTCTTATAGCAAGAGAGAGCCGTAATGTCATTATACAAATATGCAATGTCATTTCACAAACAGTTAAATTAACAACGTGATTCATCGAGAAGGTAAATTGTGTTTGTTTTTTAAATAAAGTAATCAAATTTTAACTGACAGATCTGCATGATGTACCTTCCTGGAAGATGTTCTTTACGTGAAGAAAAATCTAAAATATCAGAAAATTATGAAATATCAACAACTTGGATTCATTTTGAATTACACAAAACATTAAACAGTCAAAGGTGCATTTTGCTGCTAGCTCACTAATGACTAAGTCCTGTTAGACCTAATTAGACTCCTGAACAAGGAGTCGGTCCCACTGGACCAACAGGTCATTTCACAAATGATGACTATGATCACATCATTAGGGCTAGCCTGAACGGGGAGTTAAGAAATGCCAGGCCTACTCATTAGCAGAAGAAGCACAATGCACAGGATTATCTCCACAGATGCAATTGCTTTTAATTTCCTCTTTCCTTCATCCGACTCTAAACAGTAGGAAGTCTAATAACATGGTAACTGTAATTTATGTCTCTAAATGTACATTCAACCAAGAAATACAGTGATTGTAGCTTTGCGGTCAAAGTCATGGGCTTGTAATTGAAAGGCTGGTAGTTTAGTGATGTTGGTGTTTAAAGTTGTTAACCTTTAAGGCCAAGTCCTTTGTGTTTTCAGTTTCAAATCATTTATCCAGCAATATGACTAAGCAGATTATATCTCTTGGGTGTTCCATGGTGTTAACGCATTGAAAAACCTCTGATGTTTGGATTCATTATTTTTTTCTTTAAGCTCTTGAGGAATTTGGTTAAAAGTGCATGCTGTAAAGCATAGCATATTTGTTGAAATAAGCAGAAAATGAGATATTTTATTAGTTTTATTGGTTTTAAATCAAATTTAATGTTATTACATGTAAGAAATCATGGTATTGTGAAGCTACTGTTTCACAATTTGCTGTAAAAAATCATAACCCAACCTCACTTATTTTTATCAGTGTGGAACTGTAGCATAATTTTATTAAAAAGGCAGACACTGTTAATGCTAATTCAGCTAATTCATCATTAGGAGGTCCCTGCCTCGAGCATTACATCATGATCACATGACACCTATTGCATTCAAGCAAACATTGTACTCAAGCAACACTGCCACCTGGTTTGACCGCCCCAGTGTCCACTGACACGTGACTAAGGCAGGCGACTGTTATCTCCTGTGATATGTCCTAAGCGTCCACAAAAGTAATGAACAAATGTGCTGATTTGTATGTCCTTACTGTTCAATTATGTACGAGTTACATAAGTGATGCGGGTGTGTTCATACGACAAACACACACACACCCAACCACTCCTAAACCTACGTAAACTTCAAGCAGGCTGAGACAGAATATAGAGGACTTTGGTCAGGCATGTCAGAGCATGTATGAGGAAATCTGCAACACCTGTTCAAGCAGGTAGAGCAGACAGCGGCAGGCACTGCTGATAGTGGAACAATGAGCAGACTGCTGCCACCGAAAACTGACCTTAGGTTACAGAAATAAACAGGAATTAGACTGCTTTTCTGTGAGAAAATGCGAAATGTGATTGCCTGGTTGCTATAGAACCAGTGTTTGGAGACACCTGCTAAGAGCAGGAACACTGGGGGGGATGCCCTTCACATGCTGATTATTTTTATTTAAACCACAATAAACAATTACATAAATCTTTTTTTTAACTGATCTGAGCTTTAGCATCTTGAAGTCTGTTTATGAGTCTGTTGTGTCTTTTGCTCAGTAATACTGAATAATTGTTTCACTTATCCCTAAAATTCCCAGCCTCACATCTTAATGCTTTTTCAATAACTGTATCAAACACTATGCAAATGGACATCTGGTCGTGGCCTATAAAAGGGGTAAAACTAAGTCATTTCTATGGGATGGTAATGTGCTTTTACTCGTGAATGTCCCACTATTACATACAGAATAAGTGCAAATCTATATATTTATATTCATCTAGTGTTTTTTCAAGCAAATAAAGATTCAGTGGCAGTATTCACTGACTGCCAGCTTTAAATCACTTTCTCAGGTGGGCTAAGACTCATGTATGTCCACGTGTGCAGCCTACTCAGACACACATATACACACGCGCACAGTCACATCTGTGTCAAATTGAAAATGGCAGACTAAGAAGCTCCAGAAACATTCCTCATCTGGATCACATGAAGAACGGGAGAGGTGGGGGATGGGCAAGAGTGATGCAAGGAGCAGAACCAGGCAAATTAAAGGAGACACATACACACACACACACACACAAACACACACACCACCCCTTTGTCGAGATCATCTATAAGACGGAGCAGGGACAGCTATGGACTGGAGAACAGTGAAATATGAACCGAAGGCAAAACAAACAGCTTTGGCCAAAACAACGTGACCTGTTCCAACACAGCAACACGTCACCCTGTCAACTGAGCTAATGCAGGTTGCTCTACACTGTTCATTTCCCCTCGGCTACAGCTTACAGCACAGTTGCATGAGAGTGCACCAGTGGTGAGCTGTGACCAATTACAGCCAAGCTTTCACTTTAAACCATAAATAAAGTAAAGTAAAGCAAAAAGCATTGGCCCTTACAGTCATGCTCGAACACACCACACAGTGTGAACAGTGTGAAATTCTTTGACTGCATTTAACCCATTCACCAAGTGAAGCAGCGGGCAGCCATCAACGCAGCGCCTGGGGATCAGTGTGTCAGGACGGTACCTTGCTGAAGGGTATCTCTGTGATGCCACTGACAGTCCTGGGATTAAAACCCAAAACCTTATATTTGCAGGGGAAACTCCCTAACCAACAGGCCACCAGCTTCAAAATACCCCTATGATAAGTTTTATCATAGGGGTATGTCTTTAGTTCCCAAAAATCATCAGGCCTTCACTGAAGGCCTACAAGGCCCTGAGGCTTCCTTTCTACAGGTGCCTGAAGCCTCTTCTGCAGTTTTACCCTCAAGATTCGAGGCTAATGTAGCTAATAAGAAATGTGAGCTATTATTTGGTCTGTTACCGAACTCTCTTCTTGGTCTGTTACCAAACTCTCTTCCAGAAAGCTTCTCTGTCGCTCATGCATAGCACGGCGCAAGCAACTACTGCTGTGCTTAATGGGGTTTTATGATGAGTCTCTAGAGAGCCAGGCCAATAGTATTGCCCTCTATTGCAACTATATCTATCCACCTGCCAGAAGCTCCAGCTGGAACCCATGATAACATTCTTATAAATTGAGGTTGCAGAGAGGTTGCAGCAGCAGCATGTGGAAGAGAAGACATGCTCTGCCTTTAAACGTGACTGAACAGAGAGTAACAACTGCAATGAATTATTGAGGTGTTACCAGATGGATACCAAAGAGAGTTCGTTCTTATGACATGTGCTTCAGTACTGCATGCTGGAAAAGCTCATATGCATATTTCATCACTTTGCAGAACTGGCTGCTTCATTGGAGAATCTTTTTAGAAGAAGCCTGTCCTTGCTGGTCACATTAACATGCCCTAAGCAGATAAAACAATTATGTTCATACTAAGACATCAAGTTGTGACCATAACCTAATAAACCAGTGATCCTGGCCAATGAAGTAGACATACACTACCATTAAAAAATGCAGAATCACTTTTGTTTCAATAATTAATAACTTGTATGTGTGGATATATTATAGATTACTACATTAGAAACTAGACACCAACATGTAGTTTAGACACTTTATTCAATATTTTAACAAAGTACTATAAATAATATTCTGTGATCAATTATTTACAATTTCATGTCAAGTTACACATGCCTCAAGATGAAACACTAGATATTCTGATTATTACTAAGAATTCTTAACCATACAGCAACCTCAATTATTATAGAATCATTAATAATCTACAGCTCTTATATCACATATGTGTAAGAGTTAGGATTCTCTTGTCTCTTGTCATAAGGGTCCAATTTATATTCATAATTGTTTACTAAAATGTACCACCATATACACCAAAATAGTATAAAACCAGACACTAGAATGCATTTTAGATGCTTTTGGTCACGTTATAGGGGAACACCAAAGTTATTAAATGATACATTATATATTGTAATAATACATTAAAAGAGATTTCATCAGAAGGTTTATCACAAAGTTACCTAAAATGTGATCAATCAATTCTCAAATGTTATGCAAAATTTATATCTAGTGAATAGCAATGTCAGTGTTAACGAAGCTTAATCAGATCAAAGAAAACCTCTAACCATACCTCAAGTTCTACCAACTCTTTCCTTCAGCTAATTTCACAAAATCTCAAACCCTAGATCTTCTCCCTAATTCGATCTTCTTTTGAATTTTTCATCTCTAGTTATGAATTACAGCATTCAAATTGCTGAAACTGGCTCTGGCACAGGATTACTTGGCACGAGCTTGGAGGTTACATGCCAGTCATTCCATCGTTCAAGTGAGGGGGTTTATCTCCCAATGTAAACACTCCCACACTGCTCTCTTCACACTAATGGATAGAGGTCCCTGACCCACACAAAGAGCCGAAAGGCCTCCCACAGAACCTTCAGCCATGGTTTATTACTTCCCTTTTGGCAGTCTTGGTAATGAAAGAATCTCACAAACTACACATTAAGACCACAGAAGATATTGCTTATTGACATCATGTTGAAAGGTGAACATGGATTTCCTCTAATCAAGGTTTCATCTTAAAGCTTGTTCTGAATATTACTAGATTATGACTGACTGCTTCCATCAAACTGTTCCATTTTAAGCATTCTATTGAATTTTACTGCAATAGAATACAAATTTAATTTAAACTGTACGATCACTTTGTGGTGTTTGATAGGGTTGAAAGACAGGGCTCTGTGCGGGCCAGTCAAGTTCTTCCACATTGATTTAATCCTACCATGTCTTTATGGGACTTTGTGCACTGGGGCACAGTTGTGCTAGAATGAAAAGGTTCTTCCCCAAACTGTGTCCACAAAGTTGGAAGCACAGCGTTGTCCAAAATGTCTTGGTATACTGAAACATTAAGACTGTCCTTCACTGATAATAGGGGACCTAGCCCAAACCAGGAAAACAAGTCTGTCCCAATACTTTTGTCTATATAGTGTACCTAACCAGCTCACAGTACATCTCAATCAAACATCGCCAAGCAATATAACTGCAAAATGGAATTTGTCCATAATGTACAGACCCGTTATTAGTGGTGGGACACAAGTGTGAGTAAAAGACTGTTTTAATCTTAGATGAATGAAAAATGCTTTTAACAGCAATCCTGCTGATGCTCACTGACAGAAGAAAGTCTTTCACAAACATATCTGCGTCTTTATAAGTGAAATGGGAAGAATGAGTTTTTGTAAGTGAGTGTTCTATATAATCCGGTCTTCCTTTGCTGCTACATCTGCTCAAAGGCAACTCCTGAACGTGCTGTCGAAATCCCAACTACTGGCCCATCTGCTCACGCAGACTTAATCCCTGGCTTTTATTAAACTCCTTTCTCTCCGTGTGCCATTAGAAAACATCTGGATCAGAATAATGACCTAGACACACACAGTAGGGAACAAATGCATGCAAGGATGGGCAATATGGCAAAAAAGATACACTGAACGGGCAGAAGTTCTTGTGTACAGCACAATTAACTACAAAAGACTGATTAGTGCCCCCAAGTGTTACCACACTCCAAATGTTGATCTCATCATTGGGAGATCATAATCCTCACTTATGACCAGGAGTCTAAGAAAGCCCAATTGGCCATGCTCGCTCTGGTGGACAGTATGGGGGTGAAACTGTGTTATTTGAGGGACTAGAGGAGGAAATTAGTACAAATGGCTTAGGAGTGCATTTACATTCCGCAGAAAAGGGTTGCATGATATGAAATGACTAATCATGTTTAAACAGACATGAATGAACAAAGTACAAAAGGGCTTTTAGTTTCAGGCTCACTTTAAATTGAGGAACTAAAAAGTAGGTCTTTCGTTTTTAAAGTGCTAAACCTTTACAGTCAATTCTTGAATTCTTGGGGAGAAAGTAAAAAAAAAGGTTGCAATCTTTTAATAATTGGGCAAAACCTTAGACAGCTGTGGTACAAGCTTTTAATGAAACATGTCAGTGTTCCTAAGAACTGACAATGCAACCTTTGCATAATTTATTGCGTACTGATTTCATCATATTACCTTTATTTGTCTGTTGTTTTTTTTTTACTATCAAGAGAGTTTGACCATAAGTATTCTATGCAGCGATATTTATATACATTTAAGCGGAATGGAAAGACATGCAGACTGGACTAATGGAAATGACAGAAGGTTAGACCCGCAAGGTGAAAACAAACAGCTGGTATTCTAAGTCCAATCAACTAAATGTGTATCTACTACATAACAGGACACAGAGAAGGAGAGCGCCAAAGACTAAATGTGTCTACACAGTCTCTGTGCGCTGAGATTAAATTACACTGGCGCTGGCATGGAGAAACACAACAAGCAAAAAATGGAAGAGTGCTTATGCAATGCCCCCTCACAGACACAACATGGAAACAAGCTTATTAACGGTAATCAAATACTGTTAATACCATGCAGGCTTTTTAAAGTCTTCAGAGACAAATATCTTGCAGCCCAGCCTCAGTCTAGCTCCAGCGACCTTAAACATGTGCTGCATTACCTACAGTCAAATCACTCCATGTCTTTCTGCCATGCAAAGCGTTAGCTGGTATTTTAAGCTGTTAAAAACTGTTCAAATATCCCAGAGTGATTACAATAACAGGCTGCTGTAACACTAAGTAACTTATCACAGGCACAAAATGCAATCTTGGCCTACTCTGGCAATTGACCAGTTTAGCCTTTATATTATCGATTATATTAGAAAAAAACTACAGTCCTCTGGAGGAACGGCCACAAGGAAGCCTGAAGAAAAGGGCTGAATAGCATGAAATGACTAAAATTATTTAATGAGACAAATAGGCTTTAGGTTTCAGGCTCACTTTAAATTGAGGAACTTATGTGTAGGTCTTTAGTTTTTAAAGGGTTAAAGTCATTCACAATCGAGTTCTTTCAGCTACACAGGAAAAACATGCAGGTGTTCAAAGAGGCTTTATTTCTCTTTATTTGCTTTCTCAAATCTCCATATGCTTCTTCTCTCTCTCTCATTTTTGCACATAAATCAATGCACAATCTTGCGAGTGATAGGTTCATTAGTCTGTATGGCTTGCTAAATTTGACCTCTGTGACTGACAGATGAGATGGAAACAGAGGGATCAGCACTGCTGCCACCTGCACTATTTGCCAATTATATCTGACCTATTACCTCCATGTTATATCACAAGACTTAAACACACCTCTGAAATCTATGGTGCAGTTCTTTTTGTGTGCAGAGGCAGGGAGGCTCCAACACAGCCAATAAAACTTGTAGCCTGTCATATGAGATTCCAGGAACTTGTCCACATATTCATCACTGTGCAAATGACTAACCAGGACAGGCATAAAAGAAGGCTTAGCCACACACGCACACAAACACAAAGGCAAAAAGACTCTTGAAGATATATGTAGGTTTTCCACTGACTTCTGTGTTTACAACTTTGCTTACACCTACACAACTTTGCTTACACGACACTGATAACCAATTACAGCTCAGGTTTCTCAAGTAGTCAAAAAGAAAAAAAATGTGCAATAAAGTTAAAGCGTACAAAGAAAAAATAAAAGTCTAAAGACCATAAGATAACATAAATTAATCTCTAGCCAAAATGAAACCTTTATTGTCCAAGCCCAAAGGTGTGGTCATTTTATTCATGTCAAGAATGCATTTTTTTAATCCACTGACCTCTTCTTAAAGACCGTTTTGGCTAATTAGATGCTTGGTTTTGCCAGCAGAACGCAAGCATATTCGCCCATTCATTTTGCAAAGTCTACCATCGAGACCAAAACTTTGACACAGAACACATGAAAACTTTTTCACTTCATCTTGCTTAAGAGCAAACACAACAGACCGCACAAACACACACATACAAAACCTGGTACCTTTCCAAAGATAAAGAGTGCAAACACACTACAGAAGCCTCTGGCCACTTTCTGCAGAAACAGTTACATAACGAACAGCAAGTGAGTGCAGAACACACACACACACACACACACAAAGCACACCCTTCTTCCTATCTGTTTTATACACTCAACAAAAATATAAACGCAACACCTTTGTTTCTGCTCCGATTTTTCATGAGATGGACTTAAAGATCT
>JBBPDC010000084.1:8711698-8760483 GCA_037974485.1 Hemigrammopetersius urotaenia | reverse complement strand
TATATTTAAAATATCCCCATTTTTATGCGTATCATTTATTTGTATAAATACGTATATTTATCTGCCACTCCTTAAAGACCGGGCCGTGAAAATAGTTTCTGATATTAAACCGGTCTGTGACTAAATAAAGGTTGGGGACCACTGCTCTAGATGATGTTTAGTAATGTACCACCACATAAAGTTTTGGACTTTATTTACATCAATATTGATACAATCTTATTTATTTCTTTATTTCTTTAAGTCTCTTGTTTTTAATTGTTTGTTATACCATTCTGCCATGACATGGCCATTGTTGCTATGGCATTAAACTTAAATATACTGCTACTACTGCTCTGTGATCTCTTCCTGTGAGTCAGATATACCTGTCCTGAACAGACTAGTTTTTATAAAGATTTTTTTCCCTAGATTATTTCAAATCATAATACATCAACATTTTGCGACTTATGGCTGACGATTTTCACACATTTATGCTATTCCCTATATGAAGCCTTTGGCTTTTAATCGAGGCCGGGCATCAGAAAGCATGTCCTCAAGTAAGGGATAATATTATGAAGGATAAGCTAGAGTGACTCATTTCAGTTACTCATGACGAGGTCAATATTACAGGGTGGTGCATTTCCACAAAATGCCTGGTAGAAATATTCAGAGAGTTCAATAGTTAATGAATTGCACCACAATTTGTAAGTCACCCAGCTCAAGCCAGCTGGTTCCTTAGAAGTGCTGATGTTTCACCGGCCTCTGTCCTTCTGGGACAAATGAGTTTAGATCGCAGTTTGTAGTTGCTCTAGTTTCAATCACAGTGACGATCCATCATCCTAGTCTGAACATAAAGATTTGTTTGTTCACAAAGTATCATAGTAGCAGTTTTCTGCCAACTGAATTAATTAGCATATCATTTGGTGGTAATTCTAGTAAAAGCTTTCCTGTTTTGCCCTGGGTGCTATTCAAAATTATATTACTGGTTAATGAATAATGCCAATTTCTGCATAACATCTGCATAAATCTGTATATAAATGTTCATTCTGCTGCGGGGAACAAGATGTTAAAAATTAAACCTTCGCCACCATTCCGATCCATTCTGTAAGCTCTTTAAACTCAATGGTTCGAATCAGAGCCCTTGATCAGGCATCTCTCTTTAAGCGCTCAGTCCCTGAAAGCCTGTGTGTCTCCTCCACCAAATAAATTGAGGCCATGCTGTCTCCAAACAGTACTAATGGGTATGATGGTGTACACAGCAAACCTTTCAAAGGGGCCCTGACCACACAAAGTCCATATGTCTGTAGTCTTCCAGGACGCCATCATCTCCATGACTTCTAGAACCTTCTGACCTGGCGTGAACGCGTTTACCTGACCTTTGCTCTGATTTGCTTGTTTTGTTCTTTGTGGTTTAGAAAATCGTGAAGGCTGGAGATAAAGACCTGGATGGCCAGCTGGACTTTGAGGAGTTTGTGCACTACCTGAGGGACCATGAAAAGAAGCTACGGCTGGTCTTCAAAAGTCTGGACAAGAAGAACGATGGTAAGGAATGAGTTCATACGGTGATATGATGTCTGTATCATGAATAATTAATAGTGTTGCAACTGATAAAAGAGCCACTCACTATTAATAAAGTTTCTCTTTTTGGTCACATGGAACTCCATCATTGATTATGTTTTCTGGTTTTCTGATAAGCCGCACGAAGCAAACGTCTTTGAACACCTTCTCCAAATGTTTTCTCTCCTTTTCCCAAATCTCTTCTCGCAGGTTGCATAGATTCGCAGGAGATCATGCAGTCACTGAGGGATCTGGGTGTACACATCTCAGAGCAGCAGGCTGAGAAAATTCTTAAAAGGTGAGTTCACCAGGTCCGTGGATGCGGCTTAATCTGTACACTTCTTTCATTCTGCCATTTTGTCTGTGATTTAAGTCTGTTATGTTTCATGAAATTTTTCAAAAATGTCATAAGCTGTTATATGTAACGCACAACCTCAGTACATACACCGATCCGTCGCAACATTAAAGTGAGCAGCAAGTGAACAGTCAGTTCTTAAAATTGATGTGCCGGAAGCAGGAAGAATGCTGGGCTCTGAGTGACTTTGACAAGGGCAAACTTGTGATGGCTGAATGACTGGGTTAGAGCGTCTCCGGGAAGTCTGATCCCACAGTGGAGCTACTGTAACCCAAATCACTGGAACATGTTTTCTTTTATATCCTGGGGGAGGGTTGGGTGCGTGTCACTTACCTGTAGAAGAGATGGCACCAGTATGCACTGTGAAAAGGAGGAGATGCCGCAGCACACCTTCAATTTCAAGATTCTTTATTTGTCACATGTATAGTTAAACAAGTACAACATCCAGTGAAATATATCCTGAACTGCTCCTTTTTTATGGGCCACAAATTATATCACAGTTGCTGAGAATTGCCTGTACATCTGGCTCTTCCAGAGAACATTAAATATGTTGTCAGATACCAGTTTGAAATATATTAACATTGATTTTTCATCTTTGTATTAATCATTGGGTTGGTGTTCCCCATTTTTGTTTTTGAATGAAAATTGTCAAACTATAAGGTAATGAAAACATTACTAGGAACAAGTTATTCTCTCCAGTCAATTCATTGGGAACTAGCTTACAGAAGAAAACCTGTTTGGTTCGCACCAGAGGCTAAATCCAATGTTGACCAGTGTCATCACCTAAAAATAAAGCACTAAAACAGACAGTTGGGAATTAACCAAGTGGTAAATGTAGGGATTATTCAGATGATTTTATTATATTTAAATGATTAAATTATATAATCATTTTGTTCACGCATGTATTTATATGTATTTAAAGCCCATTTTAATTCAGTGTGCGTCTTTCTTGACCCTCTGTATCCCTCTCTTCTCTCTCATTATCACTTTCACTCTTTTTGTCCCTCCTCTCCACATGTTCTCAGAATTAGGAGGGGCCATTCCTGGGCCCCTATAATGTAGTAAGTAAGCAGTCTTCCCTCCGTCTGCTTGGCTTTTGCTTCATTTCTGCTCTTTTTTTATTTGGAAAGAGAGAAAAAAACATTTTTCAGTCCTGCTATGAGGAAAAAAGCAGCAGTAGGTTCCTTTGTTTTGTCGTCTCCTCTTTTTGAGCATTTCAGTGCATGAATATTTTATTTCTACCAAGGAGCTGCTTTTATAGCCTTTATTATTATTAGTGTTCAGGAGGAGGAGGGGGAGCGAAGAACAGTTTCTGCGGCTAACCTGTGATTAATCACAGGAAACCAGCATTTAACCAAGTATCTGTTGGGTTTTTTTTCCTCCTGAACAGCATGGACAAGAATGGCACAATGACTATTGACTGGAATGAATGGAGAGACTACCACCTGCTTCACCCTGCGGACAACATCCCTGAAATCATCCTCTACTGGAAACACTCAACGGTAACCTGAAATGTTTTACCCCTATTAACACCTTACCTGAATTAAAGATTGAGACACTGAAGGATTTTCTGTTCAATTTGCGTCACTGAATGAGCTCTCTGGGTCATTCTGGGCTGTGACGTTTACACTTTACATAAGAAATAACAAGGTGAGATGTGCCTGCTTCACAAAAGAAAGGAGCTACTGTTGGTGTACTGGCGTTACTGTCAATACTCAGACACTTAACCCTCATGATTAGGAACTGTTTATCCTTCCGGTAGTTGTGCTACACAGACACATGCGTAGATACACAGACATTCGTGACCTTCTGTCATTAATGGCTGTTAAGCTTCACTTGAATGAGCTTTCTTGCGGCGGCGGAAATACTCCACTAAAGGACGTGTAGGGACAGTGTAATCCTGTTACACTGCTCAGATAAACAGGAGCTTTTTTTACGGCTCTTGTACCTTTTGATATCCTGCGTCATTCTGTCTGCTCCTTTGGTCTCACATGTACTCGAAGCTGACAGAGCCAATACCTGTACATGGGTGAAGAACACAGTACAGATTCCCATTGCAAAAATATATGAAGGCTTCTGCAAGTATTACTGTATTGTATTTTTTACATTTGTTATAGCACGATAACAAAGAATATGCTGTTATTTTGATATTATAATGATGTGAAACAGGCCCATAAATGAACAAATATAGCTGATATTGATATGAGCACTGCTGGCGTGTGCCCGTCTGAGGCTCCCACCCTGTCCTGCTCTGCTTCAGTTTCCTCAAGATAAAGCCAGCATTTCTTTATCATTGAGAAACAGTCAGTGCTTCGTCTGTGGCTGTCATTACATGTGGTGTAGAGTCTTTAATATAATTATTTGAGACTTAATTACCTCATCTTACAGAATCACAATGTGAACTTTTTATTGTCTGTTAATTTCCTCCACAGATACAGACCGTAACAGAGTAAATAGCTTGTGTCATTTATATTATGGTTTATATTATTGTTCTATCTAATGAGACCTAATTCTCTTCTCCTTTGGTACAACCTGGTAATAAATGTTGCCATGGCAGGTTTGTTCCTGTGCTCGATTTCCTTCTCAAATCTGTATAGGCGAAGGGAAATTAACATGTGTTGAGTATTAACCTTCATAACTGGACAATCGCTGATACAGCTGACATCCCTCATCACGTCTGGCGTACTTTACCCCTTGCAGATATTTGATGTTGGTGAGAGTTTGATGATCCCTGATGAGTTCACTGCAGAGGAAAAGAAGACAGGCATGTGGTGGCGTCATCTAGTGGCAGGAGGTGGGGCAGGCGCCGTGTCCCGTACTTGTACCGCCCCTTTGGATCGGCTCAAGGTTCTTATGCAGGTAAAGCCCCCCCAGCCAGGCCTTAAGGTTAATCCATTTGAAATAATATTGACACGTTTTTTATTGCACCCAATGCCGTGAACAGAACAGCAAAAGGAAATTAATCTGTTTAAAGCTGCATCATAAGCTGCAGCAAACCCATCTGCACTGTTAGTGGGTTGAGTAGTTTAGTAACTTAAAACCTAAGGTTTGGTTTTAGTTTAAAGTTAATTCTGGAGACACAAGACAGGAAGACTAATTGTATGGTCAGGTTTTAACAGCTGTATTCTTTAAGTCATCAAGTTCATACGAGTATTTTAGTTTTGCAGTGCACAGCAATGGCTTACAAAATGATTAGCTGTGAAAGCTGGATTTTGAATTGCAGTGTCTGACAGCCGCAACAGAGCTGGTTTGTTAAGATAATAGCTGAAAACATATCTCCTGTTCATCTCACTTTGGAGTAAAGAAAACACATAAACCTTACAAATAACATGTTTTTAACCAGTCATTCACAGAGAAACAAGCTCTGATAAGCTTTTTGAGAATCAAACAAGCGTGGAAGTATTTTATTGCTGCCAGGAAACTGAAAGCCATGACAGTCAGACTTAAAAATCATGCATTTATGATGCACAATACATCACATTGTGAATGTTATTCTGATGAGCTGGAACAGGAAATGTTGAGGAAACAGGGCCCCAGTTTAAAAAAATACTTTTTAAAACTGAAAGCAAATAATGTTTCCAAAAATTGCACTGTATTAGATCCAATTGAACAGCAAAAACTGTTCACTTTTAAGTTCTGACAATACCACAAATATTCTGTGTGTGCGCGCCTGTCTAGAGAGATTGAGAGAATATAAAATTTACTGTTTTGACAGATTTTTATGTTTTTAATGGTTCGTGTCCTGCTAAATTTCAGTTCATTTTAACTATGAATATTTGACTTCTCCAAGCTTAAAAATGTATCAAGAATGCATAAGCTTTAAGAGTTGCTCATTAATTGCATGACTGGTGTTTCTAGGTTCATGCTTCTCGTAGCAACACCATGTGCATCGCAGGTGGCTTCTCTCAGATGATCCGCGAGGGTGGAATACGGTCACTATGGAGAGGAAACGGCATAAACGTCCTGAAGATTGCACCCGAGTCTGCCATCAAGTTCATGGCCTATGAGCAGGTAGGCCTTACTATTATACTGTGTGATTTCATGTGTTGAGGAATTTCTCTCTTTCTCTAGTCATAAAGCTAATTAGGATTAAAGTGTCACTGGAACTAAATAAGCCTTCTTAAAGCTGTATAACAAATAACTATCATGTCATCATGTATTTAGCATGCAGCTGGCTTTGTCTTGTCATTATCATAAGCTTATTATTACCACAATCACATTAAACAGGAGCAGGATACACTACCTTGGCTGATTACTGTAATCAGTACTGTACTGTATCATTTAATGAATGAAGTGTGGTTTGTCTCTTCTCGGCAGATAAAGCGGCTGATAGGCAGTAATCAGGAAACTCTGGGCATTCTGGAGAGGCTAGTCGCCGGGTCTCTGGCTGGCGCTATCGCACAGAGCAGCATCTACCCCATGGAGGTGAGAGAAAAGTGGAAAACACTTTAGAATGCTGTTGATTTTCCATGTGTGTGTAGAACTGACAGATCTTTGCACAGGTGTTTATGGAGAAAACCATGTCCACCTGGTTTGAAATGCCAGCTCCATTTCAAAAGCCACCCTAAAGTAGGCGTTATTCTTCAACTTTGCTTGACTCAATATGACTTGTGTTTTGTGGTTCTTTATGAAGGCTTGTGTTCTTTATGTTTCCTGCGTCATTTGAAACAAAGACACTCTAGAAATAAACATCTCTCAGAAACTTGTAGTTTTAATTAACCTTGTTGATTAACCTGTGGTTTGCCACAAAGTGGCGTTATGAGAAGGACAGCAAGCACTTGAAATCTAAACAAAGAGCCTTGTGTTCATTAAAGGTTCTGAAGACTCGACTGGCCCTGGGAAGGACGGGTCAGTACTCTGGCATCAGGGACTGTGCCAAGCACATATTTCGAAAAGAGGGTCTGGCAGCATTCTACAAGGGCTACATCCCCAACATGCTCGGCATTATCCCGTACGCTGGAATAGACTTGGCAGTGTATGAGGTAGGACTCTCTACTCACTCCTTGCTATTGACAAGCTTTTCTCGTTTATCTTAATTCATTGCTGAATTAAAGCTGCGATGAATGACTGTCAAATTATGATTTTGCCAAGATTGTGAACATACAATGTGTAGAATATGTGGGGAAAAATGGGAAATATGGACTAAAAATAAGTACTAAAAGATATTAAGCAAATGTTATTTCTCTCTCTACAGACTTTAAAGAACTCATGGCTGCAAAGGTATGCCACAGACAGTGCCGACCCGGGTGTGTTTGTATTGCTAGCCTGTGGCACCATGTCCAGCACTTGTGGGCAGTTAGCTAGCTATCCCCTGGCCTTGGTTAGGACGCGGATGCAGGCTCAAGGTATGTCTCATTTTTGTATTTGCTTAATAACTGTAACTCTTCATCTTTCTGCATAACTGACCCAAATTGTTTGATTCTTTTACATATTACATATATTGTAATTGTATGTACCCTTCTGACTCTCTCTGAATAGCAGCTAGTTTGGAGGGAGGACCTCAGATGACCATGAGCGGCCTGTTCAGACACATTGTGCGGACGGAGGGTGCTATGGGATTATATCGAGGCCTGGCCCCCAACTTCATGAAGGTCATTCCTGCAGTCAGCATCAGCTACGTAGTCTATGAGAATCTGAAAGCCACTCTGGGGGTCCAGTCCCGGTGAAAGGACTAGTAAAGCATTAGTAAAAAGTTTTTTTTCTTTAGTTTTTCCTTTTGAATCTATCAGGATCTGAAATGGAGTCAGTTAAGCGAGGCCCAGCGTGAGAGGGAAAAGGAATGGGAACTCTTCAGTGACTAGCCCTGAGGTTTGAGTTGATTCTATCATTCTGTGAATGCTAGAAGGGCCAAGGAGGGTAGGAGTAGAGTCAGACAGAATTCCAACCAGAGGCTTGAGAAACAAGATAGGTGCCTCTTTTTCAAGGACTCTCCATTTTGAATGGTCAAGACTGGAACTCTGGAGTGGAATAATGATTTGCTTCTACCCTTCCAAACACATTGCTCAAAGGTCGAGGCTCTTTGTGACCAGATCATCAAACTGCAGTCACACCAGGGACCAAGAATATGCATATCCATTTTCTACAGCCCCCTGGTTTGGGCTGTCTTTAGGAGGTAAAGGAGGGCTTCCCCAAACAAGATGCTCATGAAAAGCTTTTCACGAGTTTATTATTGGGCTTATTATCAGTGTGTTGGTCTTAAGCCTAGAGTTAACCAACATACACACCAAATTGTACCCTGACTTTTTCTTTTGAGTTTTTCTTTTGTGTTAAATTTATGTAAGCACTACTTATTTTGTTTATATAATTTATTAACCTAATGCTTAGGTTTTGCCACTTTTTATAACACATTTGTTTTGAAAATACAATTTAAAAAAGCAAGGGTTGCAAGGACTTATTTAAATTAGTTCAAGCTTTATTCTGTACCTCATTGTGTCTTGAGTTGAATTGTCTTAATATTATTTTTTGAGGATCACTCATTTTTTTATTTGTGCTGTCGAGTGTTTGTTTATTTAATTCTGTATAGAAATGATTCTAACATGTAAACAGCAGATACAATTTTTGCATAGCTGATGACGTTAGTACTAAGTCTATGTGTTTATAATCTTAATCGCAAGGATTCATATTACATATTACTTAAACTTGGCATTTGATCAAGTTTGACATCTCAACGGAGACGTTTGACTACTGGACATCCTAATAGTAAATGGTCTATTTCACCAAAAAGGGGTGAAGATAATTGCACACGTAGGAAAAGAGGGGAAGCGAATCAATGCAGTTGATTCAAACTGCTGCTTTGCACCTTGCTGTTAAATGAATCCTTGCCTTTAAAGGGGAATTCCAGCAGTTTATTTTATTGCTGCATATTTCAATCAGAAGGATGTAAGCAAGACCATTCAAGTGTGGTTTGATGTTTTAGAAATTATTTAGAAATCTTATTTAGAAGATTATTTAGAAATCCAGGAATAAATTGGTGGAATTTCCCTTTCAAAAGTATTTTCTCCCAGTATTAGTGCACATTCCTCAGAGTGCAGAGTCTCATTGTACTTCACAAACACCCCAAGGAGAAAAAAAAAAAGATAGAAATAGAAAGCAGACTTGAATATTTTTTTGACTGAGTAACACTAGAATGAGTGTTAGAAATGTATTCATTTTTTTGTTTGTTTGATTTTGTTTTGTTTTTTAAGAGTATGCATATGTGGGCTGTCATTCTAAGGGTGCAATGTTTTATGTTGAGGCTGAAAGGGAAATGTGTTTTCGGGAAAAGTGGATTATAAGAGTCGCCATGACTCCAATAGAAACTCCCCCACCCCCCAACTTTGTTTTAGTGTAATGTTGGGAACGGACCACAACACACATTTCTCCTTTTTCCCCAGCATACATTCAGATACATGCTAGTGCAGGGGAAAACAAATACATAGGGCTGTGGCCCTCTAGGATATTCATTTGAGTGTGCTTCTTTGAGACATGTTTCTTCAAAACGTTAGGAAAGAAAAGTTGTTAGTTTTTCTCACATCACA
This sequence comes from Hemigrammopetersius urotaenia, assembly GCA_037974485.1. Lineage (NCBI taxonomy): Eukaryota > Metazoa > Chordata > Actinopteri > Characiformes > Alestidae > Hemigrammopetersius > Hemigrammopetersius urotaenia. Next base: position 8,751,078 of record JBBPDC010000084.1, on the reverse strand, counting down.
CCTAGATGAAAACTGAAGCAGGCATTTTGAAAAATACATGCAGATTACAAAGGCATGGGTACAGACATATGTCCAGATATGGTTTAGATTATAAGGCCATCAGTGGATAAAGATTTTAGTATTGGCGGATTATTTGAAATGTCAGACCAATGTTAAGCCCTCACTGCAATGTGTAAGGTCTAACGAGGTACATGTTCAGTTCTTTGACTGAACAGATGTCATTTTATGATAGACTGTGAGTTTTTTGTGCTGCTAATGGAAGTGGGAGGGGCTGAAATTCTTCTAGCATTAATATTCCTCAGGAGAACCCCAGAACACTTGGAATAGTCTCCATATCAGGCCAGAAAAGACATCATTCAGAATAGCTTAATTAAAAAAAAATAAAATAAAATAAGATGTGTGTGGTTATCAGGCGTATTTTACAGATTGGTTGAAAAATGCAGGATTATTCCTTTAACAATTGAAATGGCTATTAAAAGTTGTCATACATTAACAAAAATGGACACATTCTTCATCATCTCTGTTGGTGGCAAAACTGGATCATTTTCCATTCGCCTCACTGTTCTTGTTCTAATGCATGCATGTGTATGGGTGCTGTTTAAATATGCGTGAATGTTACTGTAGGATATTTATACACAGGGCCTTGCCTTGTAGTGAATGCCACTCCTTTAATAATGATTTGTCCAAATGCTATTTGCACTTTTACCCCCTCTAGCGATATTTTGATAGCCTCTGTGACTTGTATGCTATAAGTAGGGGGTCCGCGTAATGCTGACCCTGGGGTCGGAAGAGTCTTGTGCATGTGGCTTCTATCCCTTTCGAGTTTAAAAGACACATGCAACGAGAAACATGTATAACACTTTGTTTCTTGAGTTTCGACCCAAGCTTGAGGCTTTGTCTTTGTAGCAGGAAGCAAGAATGATGACCCCCACCCCCGTCCCTCGCCATGTTGCCTGATGTTTAACGCCTTATTTTTCAGCAGCCACAGACTGGTAGCCTTCGTATGTAAATGCTTTTACAAAACTGAAATTGTGGTGTTTCGCCACACACATACTGTTCATGGGGTCTCTAAGAATGGTACAGATTTGTTTTTCACCTACACATGATGTAATTTGGGGGCTTAGGGATGTGATCACTTGTTAAAATGACTTATGTGGCTGTGCTCCACATAAGTCATCTGGTATCTGGTCGGATACGACTGACTGCTGTTTAATTAAGAGAAAAGGTGAATGAATATCTGACACAGGGGGGGAAAAGTCTGGCTTAGCTGATTAACAGCACCCACAGATGCAATATCTAAATATTTGTACTGCAAGACATATCTTTATGTACAGTAAGGCTGGAAAAAGACACCTATGTTATGGTTTATGCTGAAATGTTATCAATGCAAAATCTTGTACTGCACAGAGTTTGAGTGTTGTCCCTGATAGAATGCCCATATGAATGTAGCGCAAGTGTTTGTTTGGGAAAGATGTTAAATAAAGATTATTTCATGCAAGTGATTGTTTCTAACTGCTTAAGGAACAAAGGATTAAGCACAATCATAAAACTAATTGATATGCATTACTCTAATTTTGTGTCTATGGAATGGAGCTGAGGCCACTAATGATCTTTCACCAATTTTAAGACATTTCATTTTACAGAGAGAGATGATGATGGTGGTGCTTTAAACTGTAATTTACCCTAATCTCAGTACAACATATGGTTTTACCAAAGACTGAACACATCATATATTAGTTTGTGGATTTAGGCCTGGTTGTCCAGACATGGATTTAATCTACCGTGAGGTCCAAAGGAGGGCATAGGATGGGATTATCTCTGTATTTTCTTAAAGAAATTATATAGTAACATTTAAAATGGAGGGAGATGTGTAAGAAATTCTCAACCACAGTAAATATCTTTGAAAAGGAGGAATGGTAAATTGTCCTGTTTCCTCTTCACACACTGTCTGGACTCTACAAACCTGGTATAATGGAAACCATCCCAGTTCTGCTTTCTGAATCAGAGCCTTCCGCAAATTCAAGCAGGGATTAAGAAGGAGATGTTAGGACTCTTAGTAACAGAGCACAGCGATGCAGTTGCCTCACAGCAAGAAGGTGCTGGGTTTGATTCCCAACTAGGCAGCCGAGGGCCCTCTGGGAATGCTTCAGGTTTCTTCCCACAGTCTAAAGACATAAATGTCAGATAAACTGGAGATGAAAACAAAAATTATATACTGTTATATATATCAAATTGAAACTAGATTTTTAAATCTACCTCAGATTTCTGGACCCTGCTATTAAAAGTGAATAAATATATATATACACAAACCAGCCCTATCAGGATATATACTTTATGTACAAAAGTAATGGGACACACATTTTAATTCAGAGTTTGGGCTAGGGCCCTTACTTCCAGTGTAGGGCAATCTTAATGCTTCAGCATACCAAGACATTTTGCTAGGCTTTCCAACTTTGATGACACACTTTGGGGAAGAACCATTTCTATTCCAGCATAAGTGCCCCAGTGCAGAAAGCAAGGTTCATAAAGACATGTTTGAATGAGTTCGGCATGGAAGAACTTGACTTGACATCCAGGACGTTTGGGTTTTCAACAGAAACACTACAAAATCTTGTGGGCAGCTTTCAGAGAAGAGTGGAAGCTGTTATAGCTTAAGGTCCTTGTTGGTGGAATGGTCAGGCGTCTCAATACTTTTTTCCATTTAGTGTGAAACATCACATGACGGCGGGAGGTTCAGGGAAGTCCGCCAGCCCGGCAGGAAGAGAGTCCGGCCGTGCTGGGTGTTCTACAAACGGACGAAACGTGGTTGAATGGCAGCAAAGCAGTTTGCCTACCCTAGAGTCAGCTGACAGTTTGAGTCAGCTCCCTGTTTTTTTTTGCAGTTTCACCGCCACATCATGTTTACACGACTCTCATTTCCACACACGCCTCTTCAGTCACGAGTTTGGTCCGGGAAGAAGAGATGAGGGTCAGGTGAGGTTTACTGTCCCTGTCCATTTCCCACAATGTCGTTTGATGAAGCTAAAGCTCTCCTGGAGTCCTCCGGACAGAGCCACGTCCTGCAGTTCTGGTCTGAACTTTCTACAGGGGAGAGGGACGTTTTCCTAGATGAACTGTCTCAGCTGGACGCCCGGGAGCTCAGCCAGCACTGCAGGGCTGCTGCAGAGGCTGCTGGCCGGGCTTCAGGCGAGGGAGAGCGGCTGGACACTCACATGGAGCCCGTGGCTCCGGAGTTCATTGGAAGTGTGTGCAAAAGTGATCAGCAGACACTGAAGCAGTGGGAAGATGAAGGTATGCCCTCTGTTACAGGCGTTATTTAGCTCAATGGAAGAACAACAAAAACAAAGCATCATAGGAAGCTTCTTAACGGTTTTTCAAAATAAAGTTAATTCGAGTAAATTGGGGCCTCCAGCTCAGACAGTAAAAGCAGGGCTGCCAACTCTCACGCATCTGTCTGTCTTCAGACGCCCTCACGCCATACCTCCGATTTCTCACGCTGAAAATGTATTTTCTCTATCGGATCATAGGCTGCCCATTATGCACAGTCCTCTACGGTAGGTGGCGCACCTAATGATGCAGCAGTCCACTCCACCACGCTCGCCAGCTATGACAGCAACCACCCCCACAGTCACACTTTATTTGTTATTTGCTTTATGTATTTAATACTTACAGTTTCAAAAGGTAAACATCTACAGAGTTGCAAATCTCGTCTGGTTGCACCGGGCATTTGTTCAAGATTCAAGAGTCTTTATTTGTCACATGCGTAGTCATACAAGTACAACACACAGTGTGTATTTCAATGACAATAAAGATATTCTGTTCTATCATATTCTGTTATATTAAATTGTCTGTGCATGGACCAACCCTGTTAGAAGTATTGTAGATTAAATATTAATGGATTTGTGCTTGAAATGTTTTACTTTCAGGTTTGTTGCAGATAGCAGAGAATAGAGTGGCCGTCCTACTCTTAGCTGGTGGCCAGGGGACCCGGCTTGGAGTTCCCTATCCCAAAGGAATGTATAATGTTGGGCTGCCAAGTGGGAAAACTTTGTATCAGATCCAGGCAGAGAGGATTCAGAAGGTGCAGGAACTCGCCGTTGAGAAAAACGGTTCCAAGTGCACAATTCCATGGTGAGTTTAGTACCCCATAGTCACCTATGGATTAGGGATGGGCGATATGATAAATCACCTATGCTATATGCATCACCTCATTATATTATTTCTGGGGCAGCTGGTGGTCTGGTAGTTAGGGAGGTCTCCCTGCGATCAGAAGGTTGTGAGTTTGAGACTATTAGTAGCACCACTGAGGTACCATTGAGCAAGGTACTGTCCCCACACACAGCTTACCAGGTGGACCCTTTTGGCAGCAGCCCACAGCTTCACTTGGTGAATAGGTTGAATGAAGAGAAAGAACTGTCAGGGGCCACTTTACTTACTTTACTTGACTTTGTACTCTGTAAAACCTGGAACCACTGTATGTATACATGCATATAGCTGAGATGACTATAAAATTCACTTTGACTTTGACATTTGTGCCCAGGAGTGTAATGAGAAGCCGATGCAGTGTAATAGACAATTCGGGGCTCATACACTCACACAATAAGACTGAAAACATTTTAAATGAAATGTGACGAAAAGTATAACTTTAATTCTGGCACAATTTACTAATGAAACTAGAACTGGATTGAGGTATGACATGATTGTGCTGGACTGGGTAGTTGATTGGCACTGGTTGAACACCCTAACACAATTAGACCAAATATCATAATCAGTTGAATGCTTTTTTTGCAGAGTGCATAGTAAGATCTCCATGTACATTGCAATATGAATTGCATTACAAAGAGAGCATGATTAGGCTTGTTTACCAGCATAACTGGATTAACTGCTAAAATGTTTAACAACTTCCTTTGTAGTTGTAGTAGAATTCTGGTAGTATTTTGGCTCCATTAGCTAATTTTGTCTCTAAAACTTGACATGTTGTCTAGGGTAAAGGTATAATTTTTGCCAAATTGCCCACCCTTAGCCGTTTCCAAACTACGGCTATGTGGCATTGCATCAAATGTAATAAATTCAGTATTGTAATAAATGTAATATACTTCTTTTAATGTATTGGTTATAGCTAAAGATGGGCCTGTTTCTGTTGCATCCTATTATGAGCCTGATTTGACAAAACAAACACAGGCAAATTTTGTGATCTGATTAAGTGCTCATTTGAATACAATGGCCTTCAATATACTGAAGGACACCATAATGATTCACAAAACTATATGTCGCGCAACCTTTCGTCCGAACTCCACAAATGTGTGATCACTCTTCTCCGAAAGTACTGTGCTGTAGAATTGAGTGTTTGATTAAAAGGGACAAGCCTGTTATTGTTCCTGCTGCTGTAATGTGTTTGCCTGCAGGTATATAATGACCAGCGAGTTCACCCTGCAGCCCACAAAGAAATTCTTCGAAGAGAACGGCTACTTTGGTCTGGACCCGTCCAGTGTCGTCATGTTTGAGCAGAGGATGATCCCAGCCGTCAGCTTTAATGGAAAGATTATTTTGGAAAAGAAGAATAAGATAGCCATGGCACCAGGTTTGATTTAAAAAATTTGACATGCAGAAAGAGGCAAAGTAAATAAACAGCTTGAATTTGCTGTGCAGGTGGTCCTCAAGATATGACAGAGATTTGTTCCTAGGACAGCGATGTAACCCAAGTCATTAACCTATCCTAACACGGTTGTAAAATTTAGAACATAAAAACACAACTAAGGAAAAGGACATGAATATACTGTACTTGAACACTGTAGTGTAGTAAAAAAAGAGTTTAAAAACATGTCGAGACCCTCACAACTCGAGGACCCCCTGTATTTATATTTCTGTTTTTGTTTTTCTATGATTCTTGTGTCTTCCATTGAGCTCATGTGCATATATGTACAGATGGCAACGGAGGGCTTTATCGTGCCCTTGTAGACAACAAGGTCCTGGAGGACATGGAGAGAAGGGGAGTGCAGTATCTTCATGTCTACTGTGTGGACAACATCCTGGTTAAACTGGCTGACCCAGTCTTCATCGGTTTTTGTGTGTCGAAAGGAACAGACTGTGGAGCGAAGGTACACTTGATTACATTGCTCAAGCAGGACTGAAAAAGCTTCATCCTCTCATATTTGTGGGTCAGGGAGTTGAGAATTTGTGTAGCTCTAGACGTGGGCTATGATGTTTGGTGTCTGAAGTTTGGTTCCTTAGTTCTCCTCTGCAGCAACAAGGGGTGGATGTATAAAAGCCCAGCAATTTGAGTCATGCGAATGAAGTTGTTTGGTAATCTCAAATAGACGTTCTGTAGTTTCTGTTATTGTTTGACATGTTTTCCATAAAAAATGGACAAAAATACAGTGGGGTCCTTAAGTCTGAGACCACTAGTGAAACTATATATAGTTTGCTTTATTTAATTTAATTACAAATGGTATTATCAGTATACAAATTTGAGAAAGCAGTAGGAATGTATTTATTACAACATATTTTAAAATATTTACAGAATTTCATAGCATTTGTTAAATCCCCTTCCTTTGGAGCTGAACTCCACATATTTCTGCAAAAGCCTCTGATGTGTAGATCTGAGTCTGCTGAACACACACTTCAATTGAAGGGATAAGAAATGAAAAGAAATTGACCTTTTTGAACAGTGACTCTCAGATTTGCTTAAATTTGAATAACCACCTAGGAATGGTGCGGGTTCCTCAATATTTCAGCATCTTATTTGTGATGTTTCAAAATCCTAAAACTGTGTTGTGAAAAAAACCCAAAATTTTCAATGTGGCCTCCAACTTAAAGCTGAAAAAGTGCAAACATTTAGAAGCCTGTAATACACAATAATACACAATAATACACACCCCTTCATTTCTCCTTACTGCCCGGTGTTATACACTGTCTGAATTCCATGGCTGTGCTCCGTTCTCTGTGAGGTGGTGGAGAAGGCTTATCCAGCGGAGCCTGTGGGAGTGGTGTGCAGGGTGGACGGGGTGTATCAGGTGGTGGAGTACAGCGAGGTGAAGCCAGAAACAGCAGAGCTACGCCATCCTGGAGGAGAGCTGGTGTACAACGCTGGAAACATCTGTAATCACTTCTTCACCAGAGACTTCCTTCGAGAAGTCGCTCAGTGAGTGCATAGTTCACTCTCACAGATCATTTTATGGGTTTATTGTGTGTATTCATCGATTTCGTATCTGCCAGCAGATTTTTTATACAGACAGGTGATAAACTGTATGGAAATGTTTCTCCGATTTTCCTTTTAAGTGTACTAACAATCAGTGGCATACATTTTAAAAGTTTTGCTTTCCCAGACAAGAGTCCATAAGTATGATAATTATGATGATTTCTGTTAGTCATGCTGCTTCTACTAGCCAATAAAATGCAACATGAAATCATGTATTTATCAAAGCGACAACACGGCACAAAATCCAAAGCGAACCAAAGGAATTCTGGTACGTGGACACTGATGTGCCGTCTCTTCTTTGGATTTTTCTCAGCACACATTAAAAGCACCATCACCAGAGCACAAGTTGATGATGCCGCCATATGTCTGCACACCTTCACACACTCTGCCGTACGGCTACACACCCTTACACACACTGCCGTACGGCTACACACCTTCACACACTCTGCCGTACGGCTGCACACCTTCACACACTGGCCTACAGGTACACACCGCGGTACGGCTGCACACCTTCGCACCCAACGGCGTACGGCTGCACACCTTCGCACCCAACGGCGTACGGCTGCACACCTTCGCACCCAACGGCGTACGGCTGCACACCTCCGCACACACCGCCGTACATCATGTCACACACTGTGACACACTGCTGAAATCATACAGTCTGTAGAAGGGATTAGGAAAACCAAACTGTTTCTCATGTGCCTGAGAATGTCAGTGCAGGATTTGAGTAGACCTGCAGTGCATAAACCCCATGTTACAAAAACAAATAATTATCATTTGATGCTTCAGTGATGTGAAAAAGCATTCGTCTACATAACGTGGAAAGCAGTGACCTAATCAGACGAGTCATTCTTTAACACATTCTACACAAGGGAGCGAGTGCATATTTGGAATACATCTAGAGGATGGTGCAGGCCTGAATTCTTGACCTTTCTGTCATAGCGGTCTATTCCAAGGTGGAAGTACCGTTGAGATATGGGGGTCACTGAATTGAATAATAAGTATGAGAATGATGTAAATCACATGCGGTGGCAGTTGCAGTCATCAGATTGTAAATCATGGAAGTCTGTGGTCAATTTTGACCTGATGTCTGAGGGAGTATTCTTTGGAAGAATTATCCATCCCTCCAATACATTTCCTGAGACTTCAGTGCCAATCTGTGCCAAGGTGCGCTGAGGCTGTTCTCGTGGCCCGTCACTTTACTAAGAAATGTATTGTTGGTCACCCAACTGTATATACACAACTGATCATTGACACACACATACACATCAGCATCCCTCACTTTCACAGCTGCAGATGTTGCTTATTAGTAACTAAGTCTTGAAGAATTATATAGAAATAATTCTTAAGCCCGGGGTTCATTATCACACACAAAGAAAAATGTCTGTAATTCAGTTTGGAATGAGCACATAATCACCATAGCTTTGGTTCCAATTCTGGATTCTTATTATGGACGTTTTTTCACAGAGGAACGCTACTGGTATTCTCTAATTAGTCTTACGGACTTCCAGACATTGTGTTTATTTATTCAGTGCATGAACATTTTGATGCATTCTTACCACACGGCCCTTCATTTAGTCATTTCCAACCATCTTTCTGTTTCTTCAGAAAGTTTGAGGGGCAGCTGAAGCAGCATGTGGCCATCAAGAAAGTGCCATATGTGGATGAAGAGGGCAACCTTGTGAAACCCACCAAACCAAATGGAATCAAATTGGAGAAATTTGTCTTTGACGTGTTCCAGTTCTCAAAGTGAGTGTCACACATTCTTAAAAAATATCTTTTGATTTTAGATCAAGAATTCTCAATCTCTGATCTCACAGGGCTGTGGTGCTTTCTCACTTAACACACCTGGTTGAACTACTCTGTTTCTTTAGAAAACCACTGTCACTCCTGAATCAGAGCTGCTCAAGTATCCTGCCTGAGATGCATCCAGTTGTGATTTGACGAAACATTTTTTGCAGGAATTTTGTTGCCTTCGAGGTTCGAAGAGAGGACGAATTCTCGCCCCTCAAAAATGCAGATGGGGCACTGGTAGACACACCGACCACAGCGAGGCGCGCTCTGTTGACTCAGCACTACCGCTGGGCTGTGCAAGCCGAGGCCAATTTCCTGGATGAACACGGGAATCCAATCAGTCCAAATCTCAGGTTTCAACACCAATCATTGCTGCTTCTAACATCCTTCACCTGTCAGGGCTGACACTGTAGTAAATCATGTCACCAGTGCCTTAGAACACCATTTGCAGGTTCAAGGAATAATGCTTAGTTTAGCGCTAACTATAGTTATCGTAAGACTTACCAAGTAGCTTCTGAATTGGAGCATTGTGATTGCAGCAGTTGGGAACGGCTGTGCTCAGAGTTTTGGAAAAACAGAAAGAGATGTATCTATAGCAGGCGTGGATTAGTTTGATGTTAATAGCAGGTTCATTTAGGGCAGAAATGACCATATGTGACCTGATCTTGCAAAAGGAGTCACAGTGACCCAAAATTCAAGATTGATGTTTTGGTATCATTGAAAGAGAAAAATAAGCTTTAAAATTATATATTGGTCAAAACGGTTGTCAAGTTACAGTCGTTTGAATTATGGTAGCACAGCACCATTTGAAAAAAATGAGAAAATGTTTTGTCAGTTTTTTGTTGATATCTTTAACAATCCATAGCATCCAAAGAGATGCATCCAGTATTTAACAACAAAAATTGACTACAGGCATTTAGATACTTAGAAAAATACATTAAATCAGATTGAAGCTTTAATTATTTCAAAATATTTATTAAATAATTCTCTAATTCGTATTTTTGTAAGATTTGAGAGCTGTAACTCAACTTAGACATTTAAGTACATTTTCACAATTATTTCTGTGATGAAACTTTGGGAGATTAATTTTGAAGACCTTTTCTTTCATATAAAACCAAATAAGAAAAATCAATATTTTTGATGTTTTTCAATATAATCGGCCCGTTTCTCAATAAATAGAACGCCGACTTCCGACTCATTATGGCAGATCGGGTCACATATGATCCCCAGTCCAGATTGGTGACATCCTGTTAACCTACTGTAGGACTGAAATCAGTACCACTTTCCCATGTTATTTTCATCATCAAGACATTCCTTCAGAATCTCCTGAGATGATGTTATGCCAGAAATGTTGTTCTGTGCAGTTATAGGTTTTAAATGACTTTAGGGGTAAATTGGTTTACAAAAAGCAACAGGAACTACTGTATGCAACAGTGAGTTCATTATTCATTTTCTCTATCAAGCAGTACTGTAGGCTTGAAGATACAGAAGCTTCTATAGTCTTTGCGGTTGCATCTTTGTTGTCTTAAACCAACCATTGAAGTGGTGTGAATAATTAAATAGCACCTTCAAAAAGCATTCTGTTTCTATTACACTTTTTTACACACAAGCAGTGGTTAGGTGTGAATACACTCATTGTCATATTTGTTAATTCATGAAAGGTCACTTCACTTTAATGAAAGTTTACATGCAGAATTTTGAGAGAGCTCCTTTAGAAATGCTCATGTGTTGTTGCTGAAGCTAAGTTGACCCAACCATGATTTTTCTGGAGAAAACATACTTGCACTTTAAATTCCCCTCAATTTTGATTCTGCTTAATGATTGCTGACTGCTGTATTTGTACAATCTGCAGGACTGCTCAAGACGTAGATCCTCCTGCCATCTGTGAAATCTCTCCCCTGGTGTCCTATTTCGGAGAGGTAAGAGATCTAACAAAGAGCCACCATTCCGTTCGCTCTTTGAGGCCAAGACATAAAATATATGAATTAAGAAAATAATGGATTGGGGTTGCTCGCACTATATAGGATCTAGCTTTATATAATAGTGTATATATAGCATATATTCAGTATATATAACTGTATGCCATCTGACACAAATTTGTGTGTTGTCATGTAGTTGAAAGATCAGTTTTTTAAATTAGACTGATGAATACATTTTACAATTTCTGTGTACAGCTGATATCACAGTAGTATATCTAGTTTTTGTGCAATATTTTGGTATAAAAAGCACCAGTTTTACCATGTAATTAAATTATTGTATGATATCTCCTGCAAATATTTAAATATGTATAATTATTTAATATTTAGGACATGAAATCAGGCCAGAAGCCAAAGCCACAAATGTGAATGTGCTGGGCATGAAATGAATTGATGCAGATAATATCTGAACCCAAGGGAGGGCTAAAGAGACAGCTGTGCCTTTTTATTCCTCCTCTCCTTCTGCAATGCACATGTGCACACACACACGTTCTCACTTCTTTTTGCAGGGTCTGGACAAGGTGCTGAAACAGAGAAACTTGAGATCTCCGTTTTTTCTTGATGAGAAAAAGTCCTAGAGTCTGGTTCAGAATTCATAGATAAGAGACTGAAATTTTGCCTGCATAAAGGCTGTATTTTGCAATCAATGTTATGCATTTAATTGTAGCAGAGCATTGAAGTATCCTGTCACAGCTTATACCAATCAGAAAAAGTATCTTTATATTTGTTTGTTTTTTACTTTAATAAATGAAATATATCACTTTATATGATACGTTTTCTGTGACTGGTCTATTTGTAGCTACAGCTCTGATAATAAACTTGCAGATGTATTTTTTCCAAATTATTTTTTTAACCCTTACACTATATAGACATAGGTATTGGGACACACCTCTTAATTACTGAATTCAGGTGGCCCCTTACTTAATCCTAATACATACCAAGAAATTTTACAATTACAATTACAATTTTGTGGACACAGTTTGGGGACGAAACTTTTCTATTCCAGCATGACTGTGGCCCAGTGCACAAAGTAAGCTCCATAAAGACATGGTTGGATGATTTCGGTAAAATAGCTTGACTGGCCCGCTTAGAGCCCTGACCTCAACACCTTTAGGATGAACTGGAACAGAGATTGTTAGCCAGGGCCTTCTCGTCCAACATCAGTACCTCATAAATGCTCTGCAGAATGAAGGCACAAATTCCCACAGAAATATTTCAGAATCTTGTTTAAAGCCTTCTAAGAAGAGTGGAATGGTTAGGCGTCCCAATACTTTTGTCTGTATGAAGTGCATGTTGCGCTAACAGAGCGGTCACGTGACAGAAGGTGGCCAATAGGAGGCGTCCGTTTTGACAGAAGAGCGGAACATCAACAAGCTTATTAGAACGAGAGAAGCGGTCAAAACGAAGGAACTAGGTCTTAAAACGCACAAAAATACATTTAAATGTAGTTATAAGGGTTTTAGATTTGCTGGTGCGCGGAGTATCTGTTTCCATAAACTAGGAGCGAGTTTTCGGGGTTTATATTGAAAGTAAGTCGTAAAATCCAGCAGTGTTTGGGAAGCTGGAGTGTATTAGCTGCTAGCGTTAGCCACGTTAACGGCCGTTCAATTGACTCCCAATCAGCGTTAATAGCAGATCGATTAATGCCGTATATTGGCTTTACGTTGCGAGTTTAATGTGAGATGTATTTACCCAGCTGGTTAGGCGGGTGAGGAGAGGCACAGACGCGTGGAACCCTCGCATTTAAGGATGCTAGGATGTTCAAGAATGTGTTCGGTTCAGGATTTCTCGTAAGAACGGCCCATGTCGTCCTGACATGGGTCATAACGCTCATTCTCTTCTTACACGACACAGGTGAGTCTCTCTGTTTTCTCAATTATATCTCTGGTTCGTGAACGAGCACTGGTATCTCTGCCTTTGGCTGTCCCTCTATTTTCTCTCTCTACCTGTCTCTGGTGAACTCTTCCCCTCTCTCTCCTGCACACCCACTTCACATCATGAGCAGGCTGGCAATGAGACAGTTGCTTGGATCAGCTGTGTTAAGAGCAGGTATTTAAAAAAAACGGCAAACGTGTCAGGCAGGACTCCATGACTGGTTTGGGAGGTTTCATTTCAAACTGTGTAGTTAAGGGATACATTACTACAAAATCTTTTTTTATATAAAATATGTAACGCATATGTGACCTTCTGGAAAATTGATACTATTGATGTCAATACCAAGATACAAAGGGTTACAATACGTTGCTGAGCACTACCATCAGTGTGAGTGGCAGTGTGACTAAAAACCCTTTTCAAAAGCAGAACATTCAGTGGTAAATAAATAAATGACTATCACTATTATTGTTATACAGCAATAAAATTCACAGTTTCGATGCCTGAAAATGCTTATTGATTAAGGGTTTTACTAGATGTGATCTAGACTTGAGTAGTGACCAACCCAGCAGAAAAGCAATGATTATTAGATTGTACTTATGTTAAGTGCAATCTTTTTTACTGTGTACTAGAGTAACGACTATTAAAGAGTCAGTGATGATGGCTACTTTGTTCCATCCTGCAGACTGCACTCATTCTGTGTGATGGGAACCTTCTTTGCAAAGACAATAACCTATGAACTCGCAACCAACAGTGTTCAGTGTTTCCTCTTCTGTTTGAGCAATTTCTAACTAAAATTCATGCTCATGTTCCATTCTGTTGCTAATACTAATCCTTCTGCATTTGGACGCCCGTGTCAGCAATGGCTGCACCTATAAGTAACTGGAAAGGTTGTATTGATACATTCAGATGTGTGTATTAAAATGAAAAATGTGTGGAAGTTCATGACCATTTATTGTAGGTTTGAATTTTTTTTTTTTACTAGGAGTTGATGTTGTTGAAAAGTATTTTTTTTTTCTTCATCACAGATCTCCGGAAGCAGGAGGAGACAGGGGAGCTTTTAGTGCCTGTTCTCTTCGTGCTCTCGGTCCTGATCTCTGTGCTGCTGTACTTCGCGGTCTCACTCATGGACCCTGGTTTCGTCCTTTCCGATGACTGTGACCTGCAGGTGAGGCACTAATAGCTCAACAGACACTCTTGTCCGCTCTGGAGTTCTAGGTGTATCTGTAATTATTATGTTATCTGTAATTATTATGCATTTCAGTTCACTCTTGGCCCCACCGAGGAACAACAGGACATGATCCCACAGACCAAGACACTCCGTCTGCGCCGCTGCGGCCATTGCTTATTGCAGGTGTGTGCACTGGTCGGATATATTGTATTATTATCAATGTATTATTATTTCTGGTATTTAATAATATTTCTCAACAGATAGTGACTAGGTACTTTTAGAATCTGTGCATAAATTCACCAGTACACGTATTTGCCTCACAGCAACCTATGAGATCCAAACACTGCCAGACCTGTCAGCATTGTGTCCGACGCTACGACCATCACTGCCCCTGGATAGAGAACTGTGTTGGGGAGAGAAACCATCGTTGGTTTGTGCTTTATTTGGCTGTCCAGCTTGTAGTCTTACTATGGGGGCTCCACATGGCCTGGTGAGTCTGTTGTACCTGAGTGTTTGACACACATTTTAAAGAACACAATTTTCCCTGTTTAGAGTCCAAAATCAGCTTCTTTGGTTTTGCACTGAAGATACAAACCTGAAGGCTTTCAGATATTAGAAGCTTATAGACCACAGTGTAGCACTACGAGCATTTTTCAAAAATGAGAACTGCCTCAAACAGGACTTAGCAGAACCTGCCGTTGTAGTTCTAGTTCATTTACCACCCGCTTGATATAGCTAGAATGTTGTAAATTTGATAAGCTAAAAATATACAGTACACCTAGGTCATTATATGCTTTCCAGTCTTAATTTGGTTAAATTAGCAGCTTTGTTTACTATTTCTTAGTTTAACATTGCTTGTGTTGACAGTGCGAATTGAAAGTATGAGCAAAAAGACTTATGCTGAAATTGCTGATAACGTGAGCATTCTCTTGTTAACATTTTGCTTTAGTTTATGTTCTGATACACCTGGTGTTTGTATAATTGACTTTGTTTTCAACTTTTGTAATGGACCATAGGAAAGGCAGATTCCATTCGTGCATGTGTAAAAATGTCACACACTTTTATCTGTTGTTTAGATAACCATATCTCAAAACTCAAACATTGTGGTGATTTTAAGCATATTGCTGGCACATTAAGAGCTAGGATCTACCATTCATTCATTAGCCTCATAGCTCCAGTCCAAAAGTATAGAAGCAACAAACATGTCTTGGCTGAATACATTTAGGGGAAAGGAAAAACTGTATACATTTGATGTACAATGGTGAAAATAATAAGGTCCACACTAAGTTGTATTTTGTAAATGCACTTTCACTTTGAACTGTTTTGGGTCTTCATTGTCTGGACTGCCTCTCCATGTACAGGTCAGGTTTCAGTCATGCTGCAACATGGCAGCTGTGGCTGAAAACGAATGGCGTGCTGCTGGCCACGGCTGCGGTGGTGGCGGTACTTTCTTTGACGGTGCTACTCCTGCTGGGCTCACATCTCTACCTGGTGTCCCTCAACACCACCACATGGGAGTTCATGTCCCGTCACCGCATCTCCTACCTCAAACACTGCGGCGCAGACGAGAACCCTTTCGACCGCGGAACTTTACGCAACCTCTGGGGCTTCTTCTGCGTCTGGGGGACAGTGGTGTGGGAGCAGGTGTACTTCAGGCAAGGCTGCGATCCGATTTAGCAGCCCCAATCAAATATTAAACATTCAATGGTAAGTCAAGCAAGTAAATGAAAATGATACACCTTTGGTGGAATTCCCAGTTTGACTGCAGCTACATTCCCTTTTTTTGGACCCATTCCTTCATAAATGTGATTATTAAATGCATGGACATTTTTGTTTACTCAGATTTATAGTCTGTTTTTTAAAAATGTGTTTTCTGTGAAATAGATGTTTTAAAAGTTGCGGTGCTTTATTAATTTTTTTGCACATTTTAAAATATATTGACGAACTAAAGTTGAGACGTTTCAGTGAGAAATTCAGGAACTGAAAGTTGATTTTTTCATTACAGTAACTTAAATATTTAAAGTGCTTTTTTTTTTAGACTCAAGTCTACATGGTAGGCCGAATTATGAATATCAAGAGTAGTGCTGCTAATTGCCTCATATGGCATTTTACTTCAATACAGAGAAACAGAGTGTCTGAGTGTTGAGAGTGGAGGTAAGAGTGTGGGTTGAAAGGAGAAGGCAAAACATTAGATTTTTTCTTAATATATTTCTCTGTCCACTAGTGACATAAGCAACTCATATTGTAGAGGTGGGCAAGTCTTTACATTTTGATAGAGGGTTACATTAAGCAAGAAGTTTCTTTTAAACATCATAAATGTACCTTGGTTAAGATTACTAGGGACATGAACAAAAAAAGTCAATGTGGAATTAATGTTGACTTTAATATGTCTCTCCAGGCCTCAAAGGGGCTTCTGTAAAATACAGGAGATGGTGAAGAGCACGAAATCACTTTAAGAGAAAAAATTACAGGGTCCAATGGGAAAAAAACAAATCAGTAAGATGTAAATGAATTGCGTTATACAGCATCGGGGTATTTCTTTTTTAAAAAAAACCAAAAAAAAAAAAAAAAACCCCACTAATTCCTCCAAGCAGGGTAGTATACAGTGTACTATTTTAAAGGTTTTATACTTTTATTGATTGAGTACTTTGTATATTCCTGCTTTTGTTTCTTTTGAGTGTATATTTAATTATTCAAAGTATTATTAACTTCCCTAAACGTTAGAAACAATGGGTGGGCTGTTTTGTATCAACCTGGCCTTCCCTTTTCATATCACATCATAGCAAGCAATTTGAAAACAAATCTGGGTGCATGTATGATCAGTTTGACTGTTATGGTTTTAGCTCATTTCAGTCTGTACTGTGTGATCCTTTTTAGATAAAATGACTAGAATGTCTAGTGCAATATGACAAAAAAAAGCAATATTCTACCAGAATCGCTTCCATTAAATTTGCACTTGAGCCTCGTATTCGTTTCAGTATGTGCTGAATTCCAAGACTTCTGCCGCTTTGATGAAGTTGTTTATGCAAGGTTAGTGACAATTATGTATTGATTCTGAAATGACTGAATTGTCAGTATTCAATAAACTGAACAAATATGGTTAGATTGATTTTTTTTATTTGTGAAAATACATTCATCCCCATTCATTATTTTTTTTTCTCCTTCATTTGTCATGTATAAATGGCAAATACTATTTAAATACTTGTTTCTCTTTTTTAGTTCACAGTATAACTTATCAGTAGTAAACCATTGCTTCAGCACGAGTGTAAATATAGACAAACACATGTCTAATGTAAATAGAGATACACATAATCTGTTTAGATTACAGCATGTCGGTTGTTCTAAATGTCAGAGCTAAATGTCCAGCTCAGAGGCCACAAACACTTTTAGCTGCTTTAAGATGAGTGTAGCTACATTATAAATGTGCTGAACGGACCATGCTGAGACACTAGACAGAACAAAAACTCAATTGGCTTAAAGGTACAATATGTAAAACCTTATTTAATGGAGCGTTACATGAGTGTTAAAAGATGCATATAAATATGAGAGGTACAACACCACACTCTATGAACTAGAAAAACTTCAGACTCAAATGAGCGTCCAAGTTCCAAACTGAGTAACAAAAGATATTACATATTGTACCTTTAAACGTCATGATCTATCACAATAAGCAAGTGCACAGACAGACAGCAGGCAGGGTGGAGTAATTTTAGTGCTGTTAAGTTGCCTTCCTGCTCCAGGGCAGTTTTACCACATCTTGTTTATATTGATGTTGCTATTAATATTCAGCACTACTCTCAGCACCAGGTCCAGCACTGCTTTCATTTTTAAAAATGTTTTGGATCTTAAGCCAGTTCAGTGACCTGTCATGATCCCCTCTTTCTGTCGGTTACATACAAATGGACCTTTGACGGACACACAGTACATCATACCGACGAGCCAGAGTCTCTAGGAGCTAAAACTGCAAGTGCTCCATCCACTGTTTAACAAGTGTCTGTCATTGTATGGTGTAGTTCATGTTCATTATTTCAAGGTGCATATACAGTACAGTGCGGTGTTCAGTTGTATATCCTTAAACATGATACAGATGCAGACAAGGACGTCATCCTAAATCACTCTTTACACAATCAGTCCGTTCAGTTTCAGTGCAAGAATGCCTCAAAATTCTACCAAGCTGGAAGACCAATGACTCACAAATTTACACTAAATTGAAAAGAAAGACCCAACAACGAGTGCAGGCAAACGGCACAAGACACAGAGGCTAAAAGTAAAGTGGGGAAAAAAAGACATTCAGTACATCACATACATCCACACCCACACAAAACCAACCAATCAGGAGCTACGCAGGGCAGGCAAAAGCTTGGCTTACTCACAGTGATGACAGGTCCTCCAGTCTTCAGACAGAGTAGCAGTGTTCTGGTAACATGAGTCAGTGTAGCACTGCTACAGAGACTCTCTATTCAGAGCAGTTTTCTATTGGCTTTGGAATGAACTCAGTGTAGCTCAAGTTGCATGAAAGTACACAGCAAGTTTAAAGGGTGACAGTGAGCCAGCTTAAATTGGTCTTGCTGCATAAGTTGGTGGGGGAGGGGAGAGAGAGACAGAAACATCCATCATGTCCCGAGAAGTCAGTGCAGCGCAGAGAAGTCAAAGTCTGCAAAGATCTCTTGCTGCTCGGCTGTGAGAAAGAAGGGCGTCTGCGGAGGGGTGAGCACGGGCTTGAGGCGCGTGAACTCCTCGTCAAAATTACTCACGTCCCCAGGAGTTTTAATGTTAGGCAGAAACGGAGGTTTGACTCGTTTCGCTAACAGGCCTTCCCAATCCACTCCCTGAGTGCAATAATCAAAACAAGTTAACAAGCAGGAAAGAGGTATAATGTGGCATATTATTTAATGACTATACCTAATTGAGTGATAAAGGAAATAGAGGAGATTAACCTGATAAAACCTGTGTCTTTTTACTTCATTAGCATCCTGCTCCCCAGCCCCTAGTCTCTTTTCTGGGCTTTTCTGTAGCAGCTATGGAGGGGAAAAAAATGAGAAAATGTTAATAAAACACTGGAAATATTCAGTTACCAAACACTAGAAAAGCACTTGAGGATATAAAGACTATACTGGGTAAGTAAGTACACAGTAATACTGATTTTTTTCTCTGTAGGAGGCATTGATAGATAAAATCTTAGTAAACTGCAACTCGAATATTATTTTGAAAGAACAATCATACATAGAGAAAATACATATCTATAAAAGCTCAATAAATAATACACTTCTTTATGGTCTTCTTTTCTGTCTACTGTGGTTTAATTTGGAGAGAATAAAGCAGGATAGAAACAATCTAATCAACACAATATCAGGCGTTCATGTGTACAGAACAATAGTCAACAGGATGGACTGAACTCAACCATATTTATGCAGACTATATTCTCATACCATATTTAGGGACATAAACTGAATATTATCACCCAAAACTACCTATTCAAGTTTCCAAATGTGCTTACAGGGACATCTGTTTTAACACTATTTAGAGGTCAGATCATTTCATTGCTGTAGCTTTCCAGTAGAGAACAAAAACACTGTAGTCTACCTATATTATATATACTATATATAATCTATACTATATAAGCAGCTTATGAGGCAATATGCTGGTCTGTATGGTTCCCCTTAGGTTTTGCTCTTTCAATCCTATGAAAAAAGACAGAAGTTGGGTTACCTTCTGGATTATAGAGACCGACTCTGGGGAGAGAAACCGGGGGTAGCGCACTTCATCATTGACTATGCTGTCAAACACTTCCTCCTCATCATCTCCTGGGAATGGAGACTGAAAGGCAAAGGAGGAACAAAAATGTCATTGAAATGATCACCACAATTGTTAGGTACAAGAAGTAGAGAGCAAATACAATTCTCTTATAATGAGTATGATTAAGACTCCATAACAAAGCACTGTAAACAGACAAATCAATATGCTGCACAGCCCAGCAGTCTAATCTCAGTGTTATTACTAAGATTAGACCATTAATCCGCATTCAAAGCCAAGACATTCGTTTTTCTACACTGGCACTTTTAGGCAACCAAAAGAAACAACTAACTTTTTAATAAAATACAACAGATTTTAATAATTGGATGCAGAATACAAACAACATACTTGTCAACAGTTGCATATAGTTGCATCAATGTTAAATAAAATTAATTTAAAGAACAGTCTGTATTATCACAGATATACTTTGTCTTGAGTAATGTGATTCCTCAGTCATTATACATACATGCATACATACATACACGACAGCAAACAAACAAACTGCCATTTGTTATAATGTTCACTGGTATAACATGGTCAATACTGGAAAGGTCAATTGTTTAAAAAAATAATCAAAATCCCAGCTTATTTACATGCAGACATTCTTTATATAGTGTACAATTTTCAATCAGACCTCTCCCACCAGCATCTCATAGATCAGCACTCCAAGACCCCACCAGTCCACAGCACGTGTGTAGGTGCTGTCTGTCAAAACCTCAGGGGCTAGAAACTCAGGGGTGCCGCAGAATGTGGATGTACGATCTCCATGCCCCATACCTGAACATTAAACAGACAATAATACGTAAAACAGTCACTCATTCCTGAAAAAAATGCCTTTTTACAAGCATTTAGTTTAAACAAGCATTTCCCTTACTCATGTTAAAATTAAATTCACACTATTGTAGGTCTTACTTTTAAGCATCACTAAAACTATATTAAAGTCAATGAGCTTTCTTAAAACCAAAAACAAACAAACAAAAAAAAACATTTAACAGTACCTTCTTTGCAAAGTCCAAAATCTGCTATTCTCACAAAGCCATCTGCATCCATTAACAAATTGTCCAGCTTCAAATCTCTGTTAAAAAAAACATTGGGAATTGAATTCAGCTCTTAAAGAATTAAAGTGACTGGATGCTGTAGTTTTAAACAGAGAATAAAAAGGGAATATTTACCGATAAACAATTTTGTTCTGATGCAGAAACTCAAGTCCCAGAAGTACACAGGCAGCATAAAACCTGACCAGAACAACGAAAGCATGAAGTCAGCCAGGTCAAACAGATGCAGATCTAACAGGCCATGTTTAAGGTGACTGCCTAGCTTGAGATTATGAGTGTTGGAAAATAGTTGGAAATAGCACTGTTAGAAGTCTTATGTCATCTTACCGGCTATTTATTGCACTCGGAAACCAGAACATACAAAAACACATACAGGTGTAAAAACAGCATTGAAAGGGGTGTGTGTGCGCACATGTGCATGCGGTAAATGGAATGCACGTGTGATGTACCGTGTCTGGCGCTCAGTGAAGATGCTGGTGTGTATGTGGGTCATCAGGTCTCCCCCAGGCGAGTACTCCATAACAAAGCACACGTGTTCACTCGTCTGGAAGCAGCCATGCAAATTCACCAGAAATGGGTGACTGGATGCATTAATGGTCTCAAAAATCCTCTTCTCGCACATCAAACTGGTGGAAAATATGCAATAAAATAAATCCCCAATAACAAATCTAAATAAGATTCAAATGTTGTATAAAGTATAAAACATTTTTTTTAAACAAGTTTCTGTTGTAAAGAAAGAAAAAGAAATAAATAATAAAAACAGTATGATCTATTCACATGTGACAAATGGACACATTACACTTATATTTTACAATTTATATGCTTGATTCCAATAAAATCACTAGACAAAAACAAAGGGAATGCTTTTATATGTGGTTATATTGAGAACATAGAAAAAGACTAAGAATGTCTTGTTTTTCACCAGCTGTAATTCATTAGAAAGGTAAGCAATTTTAGTATTCCGTTAGTAACCACGCTTCACCTGTCAACTTCATCACGTGTCACCACATCCCCTTTTTTCAGGGCTTTAATAGCATACAACTTCCCTGTTCTCTTGTACTCCGCCAGCAGCACCTGCAAAAAGACAAAACAAAAAAACCCTAAGCTAATGAATCTAAATGCTGCAGTCCTAATACTAGAAAAAGAAGCGTCCTGAGACTGTACCTTTCCAAAGTGGCCTCTACCAAGGACAGAGATACAGCTGAAATCCTCCATCTTCAGGCACTCTTTTTTTCTGAAAGAGAAGCAGAGGACAACAAGAGTCAGTATCAAGGACTATGAAAACGGTAGAAAGACTCAAAAAGGAAAACTAAAATAAAATAATAAATAAATAAAGTTAAGGTAAATAAAAGCAACACAATCTCTATAGACACAAGTTTGATGTGTATAAAACTGTTGATAAATGCATTCAAACTGTACATATTTCTATTATGCACATATTTACAATATCCATATGTAAGATGTTCCTCTCCAGTTTTAATCATGTCACATAGGTTGTGCTCAGAGGACTTTTGCTGGTGTAGTGCAGTGTGCTTGCCCAGCTGGTGAAATCACACTCCAGTCTGCTGCCTGGAAGGCAGTGGATTTACCAACTACATTACAGCAACTGCAGTTACACTACACTGTTACATAGTTATGACTACTAAAGAGACACTCAACATTAAAGACCTTAATCTACTGACATGTAGAACATTAATAATGGCCTGATTGTCTTCATCTGTTACAATGGGTACAGTGTGAGTTCACTTACTTAGGAGTGGGTTCATGTACATTCCTCTTTGTTGGAGCTTCAAAAGAGTTTCCCTTGGAGTTCTACATAAAAACAGGAAGGAGTAACGAATTTGAACCTAATTCAGATTACAAGGAATTAAGGATTCAACAGGAACTGAGGTTTACCATGGACACTGGAATCTCTGACGAAGGAGTTTTTGTCAAGAAGAGGCGAGGGGGTTTAGGTGGTCGCTCCTCGCTGAAGCTCAGTTTAACTACTGTGGAGTCTCTAAAGGTAGCAAACATGACAGCCAAACTAGAAATCATCAATTAAATGTTATTTTGTCACTAAATAGTTAGGGGTCCTAAATGCTTTCTATCTGGATCTGCAGCCTTCCAGTCCAGGCAAGATAATCACTTAAAGATATCTAGAACATTTCCCTAATGCAAGGGGCATCTAGTCTTACCCACAAAAGGGTCAATGTGACTACAGGATTTCATTCCATGGCATGATTATGCTTGTTTAATTACTTGATCTTTGTCTTCAAACAATAGATCATTCGTGCTCCTGCTTAAATAAAAACCTACAGGCACAATGAT
This sequence comes from Hemigrammopetersius urotaenia, assembly GCA_037974485.1. Lineage (NCBI taxonomy): Eukaryota > Metazoa > Chordata > Actinopteri > Characiformes > Alestidae > Hemigrammopetersius > Hemigrammopetersius urotaenia. Next base: position 8,727,909 of record JBBPDC010000084.1, on the reverse strand, counting down.
TTTTGCAAATAAGATTGGATGCCCCCACCCTAGTGAATCTTATGGACTGACTGAGAAAACTGGAAGGGGTTCAAAAGGGATTTTATTTAAGAAATGGCAAAGAGCAAAATATAACTAGATCATAACACAAGACAATCTTCGTAAATCAAGCTATAATTAACTGGCAAACCAATTACATTTACTATGCCTATTATATGCTTACCTAGCTCCCAGGGCTGTTATTAACTGTTAGGCAGTTCAGAGACTGAGGACATAAGAATAAACTTGACCATAAAGTTAAATTCTCTGGTGAACAGACATCAAGACTACTGACTCCTGAGTGCAGACCTAAAGAAACAATATGGTAAGCTGTAAGAGGGCTTGGTCTTACCCTGGGGGAAGAGGGGTAAATGTGGAGGTTTTCTCTGCAGATGGTGGGGAGGTGGGGTCAGACCCAGCAGGCAGTGGGGGTGAGGGCAAGTCTGAGGCAGCCAGTGGTGGGCTCATGGCTGCAATGGTGCTGTTGCAAGGTGGCAACACACTCATCATCAGACGCCCCCAAGTGGCAAAGTTCATGTTCATCTGTGCTGCTCGCAGAAAGTTTTTACCTACACAAATAAGTATTTATATACTATAATTAACAATTAGCTTGCAAAATCCTTGTCTTGCTCATTAGAAGCAGAGCTACAACATTAACTGCCTAGAAATAGTGGTCTACAATGCTGGTCACTGAAGAATATTTAAAAAAACAATGCGTTGAGAGACAGAATATTGAATGTAGATAAGCTGGCAATACTGCATTTAGATTACACATGCATCCAAGCAGTGGGCAATATGGCAAAAAATATAATGCTGCACTTCGAGATATTTCATGATACACAATATGTTACAATACTTAAAAAAAAAAGTACCAGCAGTGCCACATTAAAAATCTATAATGTATATAATTTTTCAGCAATTTGACATGCTGCACAAAATCTATTTAAACAAGACTAAATAAGATCAGGCTAATGAAGCGATATACTTTGTGTCAAAATAGATCAAAGTACCCACTTCTAATCTGATCACAATGCAATCTTGAGTTATATGGGGTTAAGACAGCTAGATTTGAAGGTATTCTGAGTAATTTACCACTTCTCTCACAATGAAACCATTTGGCTTTGCTAGACTCCAGGTTTTACATTGGTGGATTTTATACCTTTCTCTTTGGGAAATATACGCTTCTGTCGCTGTAGTTTTGGGTGCCGCTCAATGACAGGGTTGATGAATCTCACCTGTAGGTTAATGAGTAAACAGAATGAAAATATATCCACCATACATTGTGAATGTTAACAGTGTTCATATGATTAATATCTGAAAGGCTCTACGATTTGTTGAACTAAACTAATAATAGACTGCAGATAGTTCAGTTCTGGTTTACACCTGCTAAAGACAGTGATAAATCTGTCTCTTGCAATGCTGAGGAAATGACCAGCTACATAAAATAAATACAAAACAAGCCTAATAGCTACAATGTGCTCCTACCTCAGCGAACAGTGTCCCTTGTGGCTCCAGATAAAGACACATGCCATGCCGCTGGTTATCCAAGAAGTCTTCCAGACGCAGAAACTTTACAGCACACAGGGCCCTCCAGTCTCTCCAGTACACTCCAATTTCTAGTTCCCGAGACTAGCAGAAGCAGAGACACTTATATGAACACAGTAGTCTAAGAGCTGAACCTTTTGCTTTATTTTTTTCCCCCAATTTCAGCTCATAGCCAATGCACCTGTGGTGATAGAAGGGGTCAAAAATAGTGCATAGAAAGAGAGGGACTACAAAGTGTTTACTTTAATTGTAAATTAGAAAGTGCACCTATACGGTAAGTAGAACTGATAAAATGAACTATGAACACAGATAGGAAGTAGGTATACTTGCTTTTGTTTTTGTGTGCACACGGGTGTCTTATACAAAAGTTTGGCCACCACATGATCAATTAAAAAATCCCCCAAATCTGTTATTTAAGAGATGTAAGGAAATGGAAAAAAACACATACAATTTTCAAATATTGATGCATAGTTACTTTTTATGCCATAAGTTGCCATTAAAACATTATTATGGCATGGTGCAAAAGTTTGGGCTCATATGCTGGTCAGAAAGAAAAATTTAATCCTCCATTTGACTGCCAAAAAAAACCTGCAGAAACATTTAGCAGACTCAGGAGTGGTGGTGCACCGTTCCACTGTGCACAGAAGCTTGCACAGACAACATCTTCTTGGAAGAGTCAGCAGTAGAAAACCTTGCCTGCGTCTTTAACCACAATCAGCAAAGGCATGTTTGGAGAAAAAAGGAGCAGCATTTCATTGAAAATAACACCTTGCCAACTATTAAGCATGAGGGTGGATCAATCATGCTTTGGGGTTGTGTTGCAGACGCATGCTGAAGGTTTTGGATTGGCCATCACAGTCCCCTGATTTAAACATTATTTCAAATTTGTATGTAGATCTTAAAAGAGTTGTGCATGCAAGACAACAAAAGAATATTATAGAACTAGAAGCCTTTTGCAAGGAAGAATGGTAAAAAATCCCAAGTACAAGAATTAAAAGACTTTTAGTTGGCTATAAAACCAGTTTGCAGAGAAAAAAAAACTTTTGCAGAGTGCCACAATAATGTTTTTATTTTGTCATCTTTGTTCATTTTATGACATAAAAAGTAACTGTGCATCAATGTTTTCTGAAAATATTTTGCATCTTTTCCATTTCCTAGAGAGATTGTGTTTACATCTTTTCAATTAAAAAATGACCAAAATATGTTTTATATTAATATATTATTAGGGATGCACCGAATATTCAGCCACCGAAATGCATTTTCGGTATCGGCCGAAATATTTTTTTAACGTGACCGAAACAGTGATGACGCAATGAACAACCGCAGACTGCACGCACCTGACTGGATTACAGTCAACATGTCTGCAGTGTTGGCGCATTTCCATATATCTAAAGGGGGTTCTCCACTGACTGGTACCAGCTCGGTTCGGTCCAGTTCAGTTCTACTCTCTTCAGTTTGGTTTCGGACGTTCAGTTTTCCACTAAAATGGTTGCTATTTATTTCTTATCCTTGGTTTGTGACTGTTTGCCACAAAACGGAGTCAATTGGCTTACCAGACAAGACTTAAAGAAACAACGTTAGAGTTAGTTAGCGCTAATGCTAACGTTCAGATTTTAGATACAGAAAAGTAAAAAAGTGAGTAGAGTTGCACTGAACCGAGTTGGTACAAGTCAGTGGAAACCCCCATAAGAAAGACACTTGGAAAAGTTTGTAAAGTGTGGAATGCCGACATTTCCAGAGAGAGTGCGTCCACAAAAGGACAGAGTATAAAGCACAGAAGAGGCAAGACCCTTAGAGCACACACACTCCACCTGAAAAGGCAATAAAGTTTTCCAGTGATTATGGTTAATATATAGGCTGCCAGTCTCTGTTTTAATACACTATTTTGTTAAAGGACTCCAGAGAATGTTGTTCTATCTTTCACCCGTTTTTAAAGCACACGTTCTGAATGCACTTTGTTCAGAATATTAAAATGCACTTGAATACTTGTTTTATGAGAGAAGATATTTAATTGTATAATATATCTTACTTTTAGGCTATTCATGAGTGGGGCCAAGTAAAATATTTTATTTCAAATTATATATTATATGGTGCATTGTGTAAATGCTAAATAAATATGTTCATAGTTTTGTAACAGATTCTTTTAATAATTTAATAATTATTTCTTTTGGTTTCGGCTTTCGGCCAAGTGTTTCCAAAGTCTTGGGATTCAGTGCCACGCCCATTAATATGTGCCATCTTGGGAAACTGGCAGCTCTTTAAACTTCAAGGGAGCGTTTTTCCACAGGATAGCATGAATTGAAAGACCGCTTATAAAATGTATTTTTAAATACAATATATTTTCTCAAATTGTGCATATTATTTGCTTATTTCTCATCATTATCAGTGTTATGAACTGACTATAAACCGTATGAACTGTATAAACTTAAAGGAAGCATTCTTTCAGCAGGGTAGCATGAATGAATATTCTGCTGTCGGTTTGCGCAACGGTAGCATTTTTTAACAAGGCAGCATTAATCATCAGAACACCGGCGCCCATGTTCCTGAGCCACAATCAGTATATCAGGCACCTTCCGGACAACAGCAAGTTAACATTTATAAATTCGTTTTTATTTGATATCTGAACAGGTAACAGCAAAAACATTTTATGTTTATCAGGGAGCAGTAAAAGCACTCAGTATGTTCAGTAGCGAGTATCCCTGTTAAAGCGAGGTAAAGCAGTTGAGCAGAGAAAAATTAACTTTTGAATTAAGAGTAATTAAAAAAAAAAGTGTTAACACACGCCAAAATAATTGTTGGCGTTAAGTAAGTAATGTGGACGACATTTGCAGGAGACAACTCCACCCCAGTGGGTGGACATCCGTTAAGTAAAGCACTGGAGTAAGGTCTTGTAAAATATCTCTAACATCTCTATATCCAATAGTAAACCATGTTCTCATTTTGAGCAGAAACCACTGAATCAGCTTGAGGCTGACCTTCAAAGATGGTGTCTGGGAACCAGAACTGAAAGCAGCCTTGGCCAAGATTCAGGCACTGTGCTTGGCCTCTGAGGCGAGCAGAAGATTAGAGTGATGTTGAGGGATTAGTTATGGATTACAGTTAGAGTGGGAGGCTTGGAGGAGCTGATTGCACTTTGCTAGCAAAGCCGTGTTGATGAAGGCAAAGAAACAAACAGCACAAGCTGCCAACAGTCTAGTCATGACAAACGCCAAGTTGTCCGATGATGCTCAGGACCTTGGGCAACATTTGAGAGAGGTTAACTTCAAAGAGGGTACTGGCTCAGGTTTGGGAGCCAATCTTTAAGCTATTTTTACAACAAAAAAAATAAGTGAATAAATGTACACGCCCTGCTTTACTGACCCGTTCCAGTTCAATGCTGAAGCTCTGATCCCAGGCCTCTTTACCCACTGGCCTCCAGTGTGTGCAGCCCACCATTCTGTTATCCACCTTCAATACCGCACTGATCTCCGCTGTAGTGGAGACGAGACAACACACACACACACACTTACACTTACACTTAATTGGCACTGCTTTTAGTAGTTAATATAGGATGGATAAAGTGGGAACTTTCCAAATTTTGAAAAATCCATTCATTCTGGAAAACTGTTCTATACAATTGTTTTTAATATTGTGACTCACTGGAGAGCTCATCGGTTCTGACCGTCTTGCCATTGGTGCTGCGAGTGGACAGGCCTGTCCGCATCCTCAGTGATTTGGCCTCTGAGGGGCTGCCTGAAGTGGAGGAGGTACATGACACACGGCAACGGCCTGGCACCGACTCCAACAGATCCTGACAGCCCATCAGCCTAACTTCCAGCCGACCTAAACAAACAACACTCTCAGCAAAGGCCGTACCTCTAGAGTACTCGTGGTGGAAATAGGTGTTCATTGACACAAACAACATCACCACATTTGATTTGTTTCATTCGTTGCCAATTCTTTAGATGTTTAACTCAGGAGTAAGTGTCTTTCTGCCAGCAAAATCACAAGTTAACAAAAAATAAAATAAATAAACAAGAAAGCAGTAGAAAATATATATTTACTTTATCATGCAGTAATGCCACCCCCCCCCCCCCAAAAAAAACCAAACAGCTGAGACATAGAGCGCGTCCCCCCACACCCCCACCTCACATTAATCAGCTCTCTTTGAGGAATGTAACACATGACATATACTTACTCTATACTTACATACTCTTTACTGCCTTAAAGGGGACATATTGTGCAAAACTCATATATTATAATGGGTCTATGGACTATACAAAACATGTTCATAAAGTTATGAGCCAATTAACGGCTCTGTCACTTTTATGCAAATAAGCTGTGGCTGGCAACGCCCTTCCCATCAAATGCTAATGCTGCGCGTTTAACACGTCAAAAAGTCAGAAAACAGAGGCGCTATCCAGCCTTATATGTTCAACCCTGAGTCGGGCCCAGAGCAAAATGAACACAACACTTAATGTGTGACTTGCCTTTGCCTATAGAAAATGGATGTATGGATTTCTTTTTGTGCTTGGAGTGTTTATCAGAGGAGTAGAGACCCAAAAGGAAATACATAAGTATGTAAAAAGTGAGTTATGCTAATATGTCCCCTTTAATGTGAATGTATTCTAATATCAATGACTTCTGGACAGGAAATTTTTTTTCTATTATCAACATTACATTATATAAGTCAAAAGATGTAACTACACAGGTTGTTTTGAATAGTAGAACAATTAACTATATTTGTTTTGTAGACATGACGACCTTTAAGACATATAACAACCAGTTTTTGGATTTTTCACTTTCCTAAAATAATGTTTCAATCAAAGGTTTTCTAAAGAACAATTTTGTAAACATGTGTGAGCAAAAAAACCTGTAAAAGTTTTAAAGAGACACATAATGTAATGTTCATATAGCAATGAAATGACTTACCTTGAAATGAACACACACCAAAAACAAATTAAGACTTTAATTTTATGAGTGTAAACTAGTTTACACAGCACCAATGGACAAAAACACTACCTGTAAGGCTGGCAGGTTTGAAGAATGCAGAGGAGGATGCAGAGGATGAAGAGTGTTGCCGGTCCTTCTGCAGGCCCATGCTGGGAGATGCCCCAATGGTCAATTCCTCTTTAATGGTAGATCGTTTTGGGTGGTCTTGGGAAAGTTCTCCAAGTCTCTGCTCCAGAGACAGACGCAAAAGATCCAACTTCTGAGAGGACTCTTGCAAACGGGCCTGGGCCTGAACACAAATACAAATAAACAAAATAAAGTTTGGTCAGATGGTGGAAAAGTAAAATAAAGCCACAGATTTACATTAATCAGAGCACTGAACAAAATTTGTCAGGGAATTCCACATACTTGCATGGGGAAAAAAATAAAGCTCTTGCACAACAGGCTGTGTATTAAAGAGGCACTGGTGTTACGTTAGCTCATATGGCAAGAACTTGTAGTACAAAGCACCCTAATCTGGCATTTGCTGTGAGCTTTGAAACAAAAGACATAACTGGGTACAAGAGAGGTTTAAGCACCAGCAAGCTCAACAGCTGAGCTTTCAGAATCTGTTATTGGGTATGATAAATTATTCAAATGGACAACACAGATGGACATCACCCAACACATCTAAAAATTCAGGTATGTTCCCCTGTGACTGTATTGCTGTAAATTGCATGAACATCAATAAATTATTTTGTTATCGGCAGTAAATAAACTTCTGGCTAATAAAGATACTCATGCTAAACACTCATTTTACATTAAGATTTTACTGGATATGAAGTGAATATAAAGTGAGCAACATACAAATGTAGAAAATCTAAGTGTGTGCCAAAACTTGACTGGTAGTGTATATATGCTTTTTGATGGAACATGCAGTTAATTCTGTAAGGACTGATATCCTAGAACATAAAATGCTACACAGTATACACAGAGATAAACTTGGTGAACTTGTGCTTGTATATGATATATTCAGTTCCCATCTTTGTCACACTTTGTTCACAATACAAACCACACAGTCAGAAGATTAATTCAGCACCTACAAACACAAAGCTGACTCACCTCAGCCAGTGCGCGACGGTCTTGGACTCTGCGTCCCCCAAGTTGTTTCACCACATTCTTGGCCCCTTCTGCCACTGCAGCCTCAATCCTCAGGTGGTGCCGGAGTTCCTCCATCCTTAGCTCCAGTGGGCTGATGGTCTCTGAAGGACGGCCTGCAAGCATAAAGACCACCTCTTAGAGAAACAAACCACCACTTTCTTAGACTTGACTCAAGCAGTCATGAAATTGAGTCCAGGGTTTAATCTAAACTGAATGGCAAATGAAGCGTTTGTAAGATATACTGTTTGTCCTAGTGGAATATCTTGATTAATGATTGTGTTTACACAAGAAAGAGATCAGTAAATATTTTTTCAAACTTTCTACTGATGGAACTCAAATAGCCTCCACCCATGTTGTGCTATGACTGGCTATTTTTCTCACCATGCTGGTCTGTGGCCTCTCGCTCTCCCTCTCTGGCTTGGGTCACTTTGACGATCTGCATGCGCAGAAGTTCGATTTTTGTCCGGCTATCCTGCAGCATCTGTTGGGCTGTGGACAACATCTTTCGATCCTATGAGACAGTGATTGACAGATGAGTGAAAGGAAGATAAAAGTATTTTGTGTGTGTGTGTGAGAGAGAGAGAGAGAGAGAGAGAGAAAATTACAAGAAAACAATATAAGGTCAGAAAGGCTGACCTTCCTCCAGTAACATGATGACCAACAGATCAGTTATGCTGTAGCCTTTTATAGACTCCCATCCCTTCCTGTGATGATATCCACTACAACAGCCCACATCCAGGTGCACAGTAAACCTAGGAGTATATTGTACAGACTAAACCGCTAGATTATGATTGTAATTATTTTCTATAAATTAAAATCCAGGCTGTTTTAAGCTAAGACAGCCACATTTTTTTGGAATGTGGCTTGAACCCTGAACTTAGTGTGGTTGTGTTGTCAGGTAAATAGCACATGGATGTTTGATTGGTTCTGATTGATCTATCTCATCCATAGACAGTTCCCAAGCTAAGCACTACTTAAAAATTCACTTCTTCAAAGTGTGATTTTGATATATAAACCGATTTATCTTTCAGCCCTATTACCAACTTTGATAATGCAAACTAACATGACAATAAAGCAAGTCTTTGGTTTAAAGCAGCATTCTATAAAACACAATCATTAACCAGAATTGGTAAAAGACTGGTCCAAACACACAGGATGAGAATCATCACTGGGCAGTGGACAGATATTAATGACACTGCATGCATGGAGCAGTGTTTGGAACTGAACAAAATGCAGCTTCAAGCTATATGGGAATGTAAACAAAGGACATGCAGTCACTTGGCAAGTGACATTGTACTATGGGCTTTGCCAGGAACTGTTTATTCTAAAAATCCAATCTCTATAACAATGCTGGCCATCCAAAACCCCACAAAGCAGATATACATGGGATAAAAACAACCATAAAATCACTACCGTCCACAGCGCTCTCCCCCGCTCTAGGCAGTTTAACAGCTCATCAGTCATCTTTTGTGGACTTTCACACTGCTGTATGACATCTCCTTTTTCTTCCACTCTCCCCATCAGACGTTCTCTCCTGCGGTCAAGTTCTTTTTCTCTGCCCTAGTCGGAACTGGTCCCACTGGCAGTCCGTTTGTGCTTGGACCCCTGGTGTTGCCTTCGTGACTCGACCCGCAGCATCTTCCTCAACAGCACCCGACAAGTCATTTCTCACCTTCTCCTTATTGTTTTAGTGTCCTTGCATTCTGTTCACTTGCTTGCTTACTCATTCCGTCTCTCTCTCTCACTATCTGTGAACTGGCTCTGCTAAACATCCCCTTCTTTCACTCGTTCTTGCCTCTTTTCACACAGACACATACATACTCTCTTTCTCCACATGAGTTAGCCTGCTCTGTGCCAGTGCTGTTGCTGTTTTTGCCCAGCCTGGCTGGCCCAAACCAGAATGCGACAGCATTGGTCGGCCTGGAGTCACATGGCCCACTGCTGTCGCCAGGTCCAGCACTGGAGAAACCAAATCAGAACCAGCTTGAATCCTCCTCCTAACATGCACGTGGGGGATGTGTGCGTTTGTGTGAGAAAGACTGTGTCAAGAGTGAGTGTGTGAGAAATGGGGGCTCAGTACTCAAGTTGTCTGCATGTAGGATGGCAGCAGCAGCATAAATAACAGCCTGCCAGTACACAATGTTCTAAGGCAGTTGGCTTGGAGAAGTACTTCAATCTCAGGCTCTGCGAGAGGTTACGGGTCTATCAATCTAAAAGGGCTTTAAAAGGAGGAGGAGGGAGACATCTTCGCTGATGGGCGTGTGGGGGGGTTTATGGTCATTCTACGCAGAAGAAGGAGGTTTTCTGGCAGTATCCCAACCTAAAAGACTGGGTCAATTATGATAATGACATAACTGAATACATAATGCAGAAAAAGGCAAGCTGATTTCCAGAAACATCAAGCATTAGCATTAAATTGAACAGCAGAGTGGATTAAAAAGGGGTGGGCATGGAGCTGCAAGGCAGGAGTTTCTAACCTTGACTGATCTGCTAGTATACGTCTGGATGATGTTCTCAGCTCCTTGCTTTACTTTTAGTTCCATGGTGAGCTGTTTCCGTAAGGTGCGAATGCGGTTGCCCAGGGGAGAAGTAGCGTCCTCCCAGTGGCAGAGGTCTGGAGACATGGCAGTATCTGTGGAACGAAGCCATAAAAATGACCCCATCAGAAAGCACCATATGAACATCACAGAACTCCACTGTGCTGTAGTTGTAGGCTAATGTCAGAAGCAATAGTCATCACAGTAAATTAATTTTAATATACTGACGTAATCAAACTGCTAGAGACTTAATATACAAATGTTGTGTTTTCGTAGCGCTAAGCACGTTATCACATTAAAGCATTATTTTCTTAATGCCGACAATTATGTTATCGCACGTTTTTTAATCCTTTAATTTGGGACATTCAAAACATGACTGTACCATCACACCTGTCTCACCTGTGGAGGTCTCTTTCTCTGTGGCCATTGCACGTGCATTGAGCTCCTGGAGCTCCCAGTGGAGTTGATCAAGTTTGCGGCTAGAGGCCCGTAGTTGGCCCTCCACATCAGCTGCACTCTTCTTATTGGTGACGACACGCAGCAACCGCTCCGCCGCCTCCTTAATCTTCAGCTCGCGCTGGATCTCCTGTCTCAGCAGGGCACGTGCATCCTCCAGGCGTTGCTGGAACTCTGGGTCCAGAAGATCGCCATGGGCCAGGCCCTGCAAGAAGCCACTCTGCAGAAACACAGATGGAGGGAAATGTAATTCACGCTTCACTGGACAAGTCAAGTTAATTTATATAGCCCATTATCATACAGAAATCTCATTCAATTTGCTTTACAAGAACAGAATACAAATATTAATCAAAAAATGGTAGAATAATGCATTGAATAACAATGAAAGAAGATTAAGTGTGACAGAAGTGCATATATTTAGAAGAAGGTTGAGGAGAATAGTGTTGTTTTAGCAGCTATTTAAACTACAGTTGATCTGAATCTGATACTGTTCCAGTAGCAAGCAGCAAAGTGACAAAAGACCACTTCACTATGTTTAGTTTCAGCTTCTTTCAACACTAGCTGACCAGCTCCTGCAGATCTAAGATACCCATCAGGATTACACACATGATTACAAACATATCAGAGATGTATTTAGGGCCCAAACCATTGAGTGAATTGTAAACAATGAGCAATGCTTCAAAATCAATTCTGTACCAAACCAGGAGCCAGTGCCAGGACGTGAGAATTGGACAGATGTGATCTCTTTTTTTTGGTTCTGGCTAGAACTCTAGTAGCAGCATTTTGAATGAGCTGAAGTTGTCTGATGGACTTTTTGGAAACCCCAGTGAGGACTTTGTCAATAATATAATTTTCATTAAAGTGAGTCGTCTTTGTTGCTTTTAGTTTTGTCATTCATTTTCATGCACTTATGGTATCCTGGACCTGATAGTTTACTTGGTGCTTCAAACTGGTTTGACCATAAATGGTAAAAGCTGTAATAACAAAAGAAAACTTGTTTTATCTGGTTTATAGCATTGTGTACACATGTTTCCTCTGGTGTCATTTAGGTGTTTCCTCTGGTGTCACTACTGATTAGAACAATAATCATGTAATCTAGTAATTATGATCATTCAAATATTTAATTACATAATTACAAAACCATATTACATTTTTTATTCAATAATTTGTTAAGCACAACACAAACAAATGATCCAAAACATTCTTAATAGGTGAATTAGTGAAATCCTGCTAGTTAGAGTTCACTCTTTTTAGGCAAAAAATTTATATTTTAATTGCAAAACAAATTTTAACTGATTAATCATTACATTACATTACATATAGCTGCAAGTGGTGGGGGCAATTCCATATTAATTAATGTATTTTAATGCAATGTCATTAAAGTTCCTGTTGATATACTTTTGTCATTTTAGTGTATTAAATAATATATTAGGTACTAAGAAACAAATCACCCAAAACATTCTTAAAAAATAAATAAATAAATAATCGAACCATATTTAGCCACTAGTACACACTGGAGTCTGTTTGAGCAACTGTTTGGCTACTGATTGGATTACCCAGACGTTTAGGAGCAAATTATTCCCAAGCAGACCACATAGGGAGGATATTGCAGGATATCACTACTATAAATGGCAAAATGATTTGCACAGTCCTCCATAACTCCCACGAGGATGTTTTTGAAGTAAGAATGATGCAAAAAAGCTAAGGCTAAATTTGAGTACCTAAATGTGACCTTTCCATCCCAGTTGGGTCATATTTAGCCAAAAATCCCTAATCACTAACTACTAATCTGTCTGATAACAAAAAATCACTCTCAAATGCTGCTTATTGGCTTTGTATGAACTGTAGACTTCATACAGCAGCACAAGACTCACGATCGAGCCCTACTAGAAGAGGATTACAGCGAAGGCCTGAGTCTAGTAGGGGTTTATTTTGTCGTACTATAACCTAAATCACATTTATGAAAATCAAACAGGCCAAAAAGAGTAACAAAAAATCAGCAGTAGCTACGCAATCAATCAAAAACATGTTATGCTGATGGCACATCACTGGGAAGATTTCATCGCAATTGAAGGTGACAATGTAGGAGAGTGATGTCATTTGTTGTTTTTTTTTTTTTATTCTTAATAAACAGAGCTAACAAATGTAGAAACTTCTTGAATGTCCCTCATACATAGTATATATAGTATGTCCCTTGTATACAGTAGACTGCAAGTACACTAAATAAATAGTTGGAAAATGTCAAGATAAAAAGGCACATTTTCGAACATCTTATACAAACGACAGTAGGATCTCAGAGGACAACACAAAAGGAAAAGTGGGACATGGGACTAATATGAACTATAAGTATAAATGCTGTTTCAAGGGTGTCTTTTGGAGGAGATTTAAGTATTAATCATATTTTAGGCTGCTTTTAGGCCTCTAAATCAAAAGCTTTTGGAATAAGATTGGAAAGTCAAGAAGAGGAATTCCTTTAAGAATTCTTATAAATTAAACAACAGCCACCTAAACAAGAGGAGGCCAACTTCTGTCAAACCAGTTCGACCTGAAAATTGGAACAGGCAGGTACCACCTTTACGGTGCCTATACGTGTATCTATAAACATTTAAACTATTTCTTTAAAATCATTAGAAGAACATGATTGGTTTTAAAAAACATAAAACCTCACATAAAACTAGCAAATTTCTGAAACGTCATCAAGTTGGGAAATATGATTTTCCCTAAAGGCAGTGATTTTTTAAGCTTATTGTGAAGTAGAGCATCTTGTTTGGCGTCTGAAGATCATTTTAATTTTTACTTATATCCACCTGAGAGGACAAAAGCACAATAACTCGTTTTCGAGTCATTCCCTAAAAAGTGAGATTTCTCAACAAGTTTCGTCCAAGGTAAAGTTTTCAGTCACGTCAATATCGCACAGCTAACAGCTACACTAAATTGAGAAAAGTATTGGGACACACCTGTTTTTCAGGCTTTGCACTGTGCCCAAGCGCACAAAACAAGATCCGTAAAGACATGGTTGGGTGAGTTCAGAGTGGAAGAACCTGCCGCACGGAGTCCTGACCTCAACCCCATCCAACACATTTGGGATGAACTGGAACGGAGATTTCGAGCCTTCATTAATGCCTGAGTCGTCCAACATCACTGCCGGACCTCTACATTTTATTACAGAATGAATGGTCACAAATTTAAACTCCAAAATATTACAGAAAGCCTTCCGGGAAGAGTGGAAGCGGTTATAGCTGTATAGGGGAGACCGACTCCATATTAAAGTCTATGTATTTGAATGCAATTTCACTATAATTCCTGTTGGTTGAATGGACAGGCGTCCCAATACTTTTGTCCACGTAGTGTAGGTGCGTTAGCCTTCTCGCTAACCACCAACATTCATTAATCAAAAACAGCCCTTACAGTTCTGAAAGTGTTTTCCTCTTTCACAGAAAGCAAAAAATGCTGCAATAATTCTTACCTGGAGTGTCAGGTCCGACATTTCTCGTGTTTGAGAGGGAAAAGTATCCAAAACAGGAGGTTTCAGTCTGTTGAGTGTCCAGACACCTGACGAGCTCTGCTGGGGGAAGAAACCAGGGACCCGCCTTGCCAATTAATCGAGTTTAAACGTTACTATAGACACATTAAAACATGTCGACAGGTCACGTTATACCCTGAGCGTATACTTATACTCATCCATGACGAGTGGTTCAATATTTCCAGCTGTCTCAGAAGCACAGAGGACAAAAACCCACAAGTTGACTGGAATGCCCGGTACTTTTGGGAAGTTTTTTTCTCCTCTTTCCTGAGGTTTGAAAATCCTCTGACGCCTCCTTTGCAAATGATTGGCTATAGGACCTGTCAATCAAACGTGGCAACAGATCTCAACCAATCAAAATACAAAAGGTGGGCTATGTTAATGAAAATAACGACCCTCTTCAGAAATACTTAATTTGTCACTTTCATGCATATTTTGAATATGTTATTACGTGTCAGTCACAGACATTTCGGCTGTTCTTGGAATGTTTTCCACAAGATTTTGGAGTTTTTCTGTGGAAATGTGTGGCCATTCAATCATTCTGTAAAGCATTTATGAGGTCAGGCATTGACATTGCATTAAAACCATGTCTTTATGGAGCTTGTTCTGTGCACTTACAGTTATGCTGGAATAGAAAAGGTTCTTTCTCAAACTGCGTCCACAAAGGTAATTTTCTACACCTGTGGCAATAGGTATGACTGGAACACCCGAATTCTTTAATTAAGAGGTGTGTCCCAATATTTTTGTTCATGTGTACGTTTGTATTTCCAATGAAGGCTATTAACACTCTATGAAGGTCACCAGACTCTGGTCTTATTAAACTCCAAGACATCTTATCTTAGGCTTCCCTATCAAATGACTAATGTTTACTCACTTTAATCAACACAGGCCTGTTACAACGTCTTATCAAGTGGCCTCTCTCACTAATGTCATTTGCGAGAGCCATTCCTGCCCCGACCAACCAGTGAACTGCTGGCATCATCACAGCCGTCACTTTAAAGGCACATTTGTGGGCAAAACAACAGTATAAAAACACTGTCAGACACCCACACCCACCAGACGCATCACATTAAAACACATAACACCAACTGACCTGTGTGTGCAGTCCATAACATCACCCAAGAACCATTCACGTCCTGCAGTCTGTTCTCATTTTAAAGTCGTTGCTCATTCTGAAAGAGCAGCTATGGTCACACCTGATCTCCAAAAAACACCAGTTCATTGCAGGGTATAATTCAAGATAACATACGCTACATGTCCAAAACACAACTATAGATTATAGTTGAACATAACTATAATGTACAAAACACAACTAAAATCTACTTAGAATTGCACTACCAACAGACAGTGGCTCTGTAAAGCAGTCACACAGGACCTGAGATCATCATGCCCTGTGCCAAGCATCCAAAGCCCCCAAGTTTGATCTGATTGGATGAGTTAGATTGATGCTAATGGTCCAGAACTAATCCTACATCTTCATTACCTGAACTCACTAATGTTCTTGCAGCTGAATACAATCAAATCCTCACATCTTTTGTTAATCCTACCCAGAATACCAGGGATATTTTCTGTGAATAATAATAATAATAATAATAATAATAATAATAATAATAATAATAATAATAATAATAATAATAACAATCATAAACAAATAAATCAATAAACCAATAAACCAATAAATAAAAAATCATTTAGACACAAATGAAAGTAAAAAAAATATTTAATAATGGTGACTTTCGTTGCATATGCAAAAATGAAAACTTTTGGGTTCTGGTGTGTTTTTTGGTCACAAAACCAGTAGAGGGCACAATAAACCAAACTATAGACAACACAAATCCGAGAGAAAAGAAAACAAGCTGAATATTTCCCCCGGTTTCAGAAACGATGCCTTGAATAAACTAATTATATAACAATCTCAGTCAAACCCACTGTCCTGTTATTAACACCATAGTCCAGAAATTACTCGTGTACAAGTAATTAACAAGCATGCAGGACTGGGAGTCAGTGTATATACATAACATACATAGACACACACACACACACACACACACACACACACA
>JBBPDC010000084.1:8694198-8711598 GCA_037974485.1 Hemigrammopetersius urotaenia | reverse complement strand
AATTTTGTTTGAAAATGGTATTAAAAAGTCTTAAAATGTCTTAAATTTAACTTGGTCAAACCTGTAGACACCCTGGTTACCCAGGAATCCGCGCCGGCCCAAATTTACCATCGGCCCGGTATGCCCTATGGCCAGTCCAGCACTGTGTCAGTACCCCTTTAACCACAAACATTTTTAACACCATTCGGTTCTAAACAAGAACTCTGACCATTAAAATCGTTAGAGTAGATGCATCACCGAGCTAAAACTACAATAATTTTTCCACTCGTGTGTGTGTGTGTGTGTGTGTGTGTGAGTGAGAAGCAGGGGACTACCAGCCAATCATGATCTAAAACCCATAATTTTTATTATATCAACTATCACACAGTGATTTACTGGCAGTCTTGCGGGCCATTTCAAAAGGGCCGGATCTGTCCGACGGGCCGCTAGTTGAATAAGCCTACACTATATAGACAAAGTATCGGGATGCCTGACCATTAAACCAACAGGGACCTTAATGACATTGTATTAAAATGACATTGCATTAATATGAGGTGATCCACTTTTGCAGCTGTAGAAGTTTCCCCTCTTCTTGGAAAGCACAGTGTTTCTGTGTGTATTTATGCCCATTCATTCTGTAGAGCATGCATGAGGTTGGGCACTGATGCTGGACAAGAAGGGCTGACTCCATTCCAGTTAATCCCAAAGGTGTTGGATGGGGTTGAGGTCAGGGCTCTGTCCGGGCCAGTTCTTCCACATTAAACTCATCCAGCCATGTCTTTATGGAGCTTGCTTTGTGCACTGGGGCAGTAATACTGGAATAGAAAAGGGTCTTCCCCAAACTGTCCACAAAGTTGTCCAAAATGTCTTGGTATGCTGAAGCGTTAAGATTGCTCTGCATTCAAAGTAAATTCAGTAATTTAGAGGCCCAATGCTTTTGTCCATGTGGTGTATGTGACATATTGAAAGCTGCCTTTTTGATGGTGGCTAATAAGCCAGTAGGAGAGACTATATACGTTGCCTATGTACTTCTCTCAGACCTGTGCCTGCTGCCCTCAGGTGTCACTTCAAGTCATCAGAGCAGGCCCAGGAGTGGCTGAGGCGGCTAAATACAGCAGTGCGCCCCCCGCCACGGCTGGATGAGCTCTTTGCCTTTGCCTTCCATTCCTGCAGTGTTACCCTGCCCGCCGAGAGAGACCTTCATGAGGACATTTGCTATGCTGGTACACGCATACACATGCTTACACAATATTTTAGCTCCCCACCGTTGCATAATTACACAATCACACTTTTAATAGACCAATTCCTCTTTTGTTTCCTAGACGAGATTAAACCAAATCCTTGAAAATTACTGTTAATGGCACTGCACTATTGATAAAGGTTTTTTTTTTTTCTCACCCAAAACTAGACTTAATGCACTAATCCATGATGTTGGTCAAAGTTTCTGCATTAGGCAATGCTGTGAGGACTGCTGTGCTCTTATGTGTTTGATGTGATCTTCATGTGTTAGGCCGTTCTCCAGGCGAGCATGCGAGGAGCCGGTTTAAGTCTGAAGTGCAGAGGATGGGCTTCTACACTCACAGTGCCTGGAGAATCTCTGATATAAACAAAAACTTCAGGTGACTGTTTGCCTGGGATCAACACACCCACTGTCTTTTTTCATATAGAAATCTTCAATGTTTCTTTTAAACGGTTTGGACAAACATCAAGCCTTTATCTGAAATTTGCTTTAGTTTTGCCTTAGAGCTGTGAGGCCAGTGTAGCTAAGAAGTAACGGAAGCTTATAGCTCGCAGATTAGCAGCATACAACTGCGTGATCACATAATTCCTTCAAATAGTGCTGTGTTAAGTAATCTCTAGTAAATTGGCTTAAGTGATTTCTGACACCGTGTGGCCTAAAGTTATGTATAAAAATGAACAATGCATCTCATCTAAGAAGAGGTGAATCTACAATTTTACGGAGCAAAATATTTGTATTTAGTTTGAGGTTAGTATGATTTTTGGCATTCACTTTTCACAGTGCAGATCATGGCAGTGTGAGCTTCCAAACTAAAGAAGCAAATATGGGCCACATAGTTGTCTCACTTTTAAGCAGAAGACAAATTTACATGTTTTTTTTCTCATTAGACTCTGTGCCACATACCCTGAGCAGCTTTTGGTTCCGAGCTGGGTCACGGACAAAGAGCTGGAGACCGTCGCTTCGTTTCGATCCTGGAAACGGATTCCAGCTGTTGTTTACAGGTTTGTGGGAATCTCTTGTGGCGGTTAAATTACTCAAGCACAGACACGGTTTAGACTTAGATTCTGATCTATGATCACCATTTAGACACCTCCATGCGGATTTCATGCTGACTTTATACAAAACAAATTTTGTTCCGCCCAGACATCCGAGCACGGGTGCTGTGATTGGGCGCTGTGGGCAACCTGAGGTGAGTTGGTGGGGGTGGCGTAATGCAGATGATGAACAATTGGTGCAGTCCATCTCTAAGGCCTGCGCCCTGGACCCTGCAGCCATTAAACCTCTGAGCAACGGCCACCTTCATACTAATGGTACTCACAGCAGCTCAGGTCAGTACAGGAGCTTATTTGGTGGTTGAATTCTGACTTCCAAAGAAGTTTAAGCTGACTTTCTCTTGTATGTTTAAGATCCTGTTATAACTAATGGTAACGAGGATCTGGAACCAACAGCCACGCCTTCTCAGAAGCTGTTGATATTGGACGCCAGGTCATACGCTGCTGCCGTGGCCAATCGGGCCAAAGGGGGTGGCTGTGAATGCCCAGGTAAACATATCTACTTACTTGGTTATTCATTATTTTATTGTGCATTTATTATCAGATGCTTATCTGAAACCTTTAGTCAGGATTCAAATGGAACCAAAGTTTTTGCAGAAAATGATTGAATGGGACATTAATATTGCACCTAAGTAGTATTACCAGAATCTTTGACACGCTGGAACTGTGGTGCCCAAACCCCTCCCCCCACCCCCACCCCCGGCCACAGACTGAAGTTTCCTATTTTACATTTTTGGTGCCTGTTCGGAGGTTGGCACCACCTGAGGGTGTTCTCTGTTTTTGCTAACACTTTGGAATGCCTGTAATTACACATCACGCCCAACTCAAATATCAGCAAATATAAACGATTATTTACACAATCAAGTGTGAGAGTATAAGCAAAAAATGCTGTTCAACACTGATATCGCTAGTTTCCTAAGTGGTGTATTTTGGCAACGTAATAATGGTGAATTAGAATCCTGAGTTCCACTGGTTTCTGTTTAGTTTGGTTTGTGTGTGTGATTGAGCCCTTATAGAGTGCTTTTGGGAACATTCCATTTGGATTTGAAGTCCAGTAAACACCTCTGTCTTGCGTAGAGTACTACCCAAACTGTGAGGTGATGTTCATGGGCATGGCCAACATTCACTCCATCAGACGGAGCTTCCAGTGCCTGCGAGCGCTTTGTGCCCAAGTGCCTGATCCTGCCAAGTGAGTAGCATATACATACATACATAATTATAGCAGGTAGAACAAAACCCAGCAAAAGTAACTTTACATGACAAGGTTAAAACAGGATTTCAGTGCAAGTTATATTAACAACCAACCAGTTGCATGAATCATTGAGATGAGTGAAGTGGAGGAACAAGATATCACTATTACTCTTTGTATTCTTTATGTTAAGCCTTTTCACGTTATTGAAGCAGCAAGCAAATAAGATGAGAAGAGATGTTGTCCACCTCGGAGTCATTTAATTTTATGTGCACAACAAAATGAGTAGCTAATGTAAGTCATTTGCAAAAAAGCCTTAAAATGGAATGTTTTTTCACTTGTTTGCCCAAATTAGCCAGATAAACATTAAAGATGCAAAAATATCTTAAGATTTAACAGTTTAAAGTTCTTCATTCCTTACTTCCTGAGGTCCACATCAGTCGCAAAATAGTTTTTTTTCAAGCTTACCTCACAGTCCTTTGTTGATGTTTTTTAATACTTTGACAGCATCTAAATTTGACATTCCTTCCATCTCTCTCACGCTCTCTCTCAGTTGGCTGTCTGCTCTAGAGGGCACTAAATGGTTGCAGCACTTGTCTCTGCTGCTGAAGGCGTCTCTGCTAGTGGTGAATGCTGTGGATCGGGACCAGAGGCCTGTATTGGTGCACTGTTCTGATGGCTGGGATCGAACACCGCAGATAGTAGCTCTGTCTAAACTGCTTCTGGACCCCTACTACAGAACCATAGAGGTGAACACTTTAACCGATTTTAAGTAGATAGTTTTATTTTAAGTAGATGGTACATATATTTACTGTTTCAATGACCAAGCAGAGAGAGACATACAGGTGGACATTTTAACCCATTTTAAGTACAATGGGGTCCTTGGGTTACAACAGTCTCGACATGATGTTTCGAGTTTACGATGCTTACTCCCACTCAGCTTACACTGTTAGCCTCATACTTGCAGACTACGAGGGTGAACTAGTTTGGTTGCGCACGGTGTACACTGTAACACGGCAAATGAGTGAGAGTGTTTTCCTTTTCCTTTTTTTATGGCTTAGTTGTGTTTTCATGATTTTACAGCGGTGTAAGTAGTTACTATTTCAATAGCCAGTGTTTTAAATATCATTATTTATTAAGTTTAAAAACAAAAATACGCTTCAGAGTGGCAGTGGTTTGAGTGTTGAGTGATCATACCACTGTCCTCAAGAGCCCAAGAGGGAAAGGCTGACCGAACTGGCAGCTAATGTTCCCCTCCAAGTGTGTTGAGCTGCCTGATGCATTAGTGACAGTTTGAAGATGTGGTGGCACTTCCTAGTGTTAATATCAACATTAGACAAGGCACAGTTGGGGTGAAAATTATACAGTAGCTAATCAAAGTAGTCAGTCATCTGGTAATTTGAAGACAGTTGAAGTATTCTAACCTTGCAGATAAGGGTTTGTAATCGTTGTATACTTTGGCATTTCGAATGACGTTTAGAGTTTTTGGAGAGTAAAAGAATGGCATGTTTTTCATGTCACTTCTTGTTTCACAATATGGAGGCTTATCACTCTCCAAATATCTTTTACCTTGTGCTGTTAGTAGCAGTATCTGATCATTTGGTATAGCTGAGCTGTTCAATTGAATTCTGAATCACTGTTCTACTACATTTCTACAGGGTTTTCAGGTTCTGGTGGAGACAGAGTGGTTGGATTTTGGCCATAAGTTTGCAGACCGATGTGGACATGGAGATAATTCGGAGGATGCCAATGAGCGCTGTCCGGTCTTCCTGCAGTGGCTGGACGGTGTCCACCAGTTGCAAAGACAGTTTCCCTGCTCTTTTCAGTTCAACGAGGCCTTTCTGGTACCCAAGCGCCTCCTACTGTTTCTGTTTTGTACTGCAGAGTGTAGGGAAGACGGAAACTTTTGAATAGCTATAGTATGAAATGTTTGCTGAGCTGGAGAATTACATTGGTAATTTGGTATTAACTTGGTTAGAACTGTTTAGATTTATACCTCAGTTAAAGCATCTGCCTTCTAGTCAGTGTAAATCACTTCACCGGTAATTGTTTTTCATTTTATGGCTGATTGGTGTGTGTATGTTCAACAGGTGAAGCTGGTGCAGCACACCTACTCGTGTCTGTTTGGAACATTCCTGTGTAATAGTGGGAAGGAGCGAGAGGAGCGGGGTGTGCTGGAGAACACCTGCTCTGTCTGGTCCCTCCTGCAGCCCACCAACAGAGCGTTCCACAATATCCTATACTCCCCACACTCTGAGACGGTGAATTTACTTCACATTAGTTTATTCTTTCTGTCTTGCCACCTCTTACATTTTTATATTTTATGAGCTCAGAAATGAGCCCATTAAAAAGACCATATGCTATTTTTTTTTTTTTTAATTTATCCCCATTTAGATTTATGGTCTACGTAACTGTAGTTAATTTTTACTAAACCGTTTTCCACCTTTCATCAATCCCTTAGAATTAAACAGGCTATCATGCTTTTCATATGCTTTGTTTGATTAGATGTATTGTCCTTTATTCAAGAAGCAGTATGAACTGATACTCCGTACAAGTTCAGTGGAATTAGGCAGGACTAAACTGCTGTAAACTGAATTCGATGGTGTAAATGTGTTGGATTTCTAGCAAGACTCGCAAGTAGTTTTCCTTCCTTCTATGGGCTGGACTACTATCTTTTGTGCTGCTGGCACCGTTTTGTGAGTCACTCCTCTTCATGCTTTGTCTTTTTGCTTCTGACAGGTGCTTCACCCGGTATGTCATGTACGGAACCTGATGCTTTGGAGTGCCGTCTACCTGCCTAACTCCATCCCCTCCACACCTTTTGAAGAGTCTGGTGTCTCTTACGCTTCCCCTTGTGGCTCACCGGAGGAAACACTCCTGGGCAGGTAAATACTTTGGCTAGGAATACTTGCACCAGACTCTATTCATGAATGGTTTGATAAGCGTCTGATGTGTTTCATAGCTGCGGAAGCACTACATTCTTCAGAGCATCTCCAAAACTGCAATTTTGCATGTATATTGCCTTAATTGACCCCAACCTTCTCTGCCCACAAATGCATTAGATTAGAGTCTTGGCAAAAATCCCATACAGTCTATAAAAGTTTGCTAATTCTAGGGCTGGTGTTAGTTAGTTAAATGGGATTCAGTCTTCAAACAGTTGGTTAGTTAAGTGAGGGGTCTTTGTCTGGTTGGACTGAAGAGAACACACTTGTGTACATAGAATGGACGAGACAGTTTCTAGAATATGCAATCTTCAGAATGTATATGTGAAGCACATTTTTTCCTCCTTCCTTTCTTCAGATTGACAAAGACTCGTTCGTATGACAACTTGCTCACAGCTTGCGAGGAAACGGTTCTTTTGGGTTCGAACCGCCGCTGCAGCCACCCTAACCTCAATGATAAGTGGCAGGAACACCTCCGGTCAGTGGAGATCACTGTAGCTACAGAAGTCGAGGGCAACCTTCGGCTGACAGGTAGCGTGGCTAGTCTTAATGCAGATCGCACTCAGATGGTGAATGGATTGGACGACAGACTCCGGGAGGAGGGGTTACTCAACGGAGTGGAGCATAGTGACTCTAAAACAGTAAACGGGAGCTTTATAGCAAATGGGGACGAAGCTGAGGAAGAGAGGGGATGTGATGTGACCCTTTCTCTTGTTGACTCCGCCTTCCAGGCTAGGGCCACGCCCCCACCCCTCGAGCTGCTTGAACAGAATGCCGTGGACACTTTGTGTGAAGAGCAAATAGAAGAAGCGCTGGAACTTTCCACTGAAGAATGCTTCCCGCAGAATGTTTCACCAACCTCACAGTTTCCCCACCTCACCAATGGCCATGTAATTGTAAATGGAGTTGAATTATCATCTATTAAGGAGCCCTTCTGTCCATTTAAAAACTCTAAGCGCCACTCCCTCTCACACAACAAGTCTTCACTGGGGAGCTCCACAGAGACTTTAACCGAGGAGTGCCTACTCCCAACACACACACCACGCACACCCAGCCCACACCAGCCCCTCCGCTCGCCTTCCCACTGTGCCTTGCAGCCTCTGTCCCTGCCGATTAATCATGACGGCTCTGTGTGTAATGGGGAAGGTCTTCACATCAATGGCTGTGCTTCACTAAGCAGACAGACGTCCACAAACAGCGCCGGGTCTCTGACGTCTCCTGTGCAGCGAGGCCTGGGCGTCCTAGGACATCTGGAGCAGGACGGGCTGAGTGTGCACAGTGATGCCGTGCAGTTGCGGCTCAGGCAGATGGAGGCCGGCCACCAGTTGCAGGTGGAGACACTGAAAAGACAGGTGCAGGAACTGTGGAGCCGGCTTCGCGTCAATGGAGAACTGGTGAGTAAGACTTAAATTATGCTACCCCACAGTGTTTTATTCATAATATTTTAATGTCCATTGGTGGTGAGGCCTCGAAAGGTGAGGAAAAAAAGACTGAATTTGCCAGACAAAAATTATAGTCATGTTGGTGCAAAGACATAAATATCCTCAATATTAAGTAAGCGACAGCTACATCCAGCTGATGCCCTTCTGCAGTGTTGGGCACGTACCTTTAAAAAAGTAATTAGTTATAGTTACTAGTTACTTCTCACAAATAGTAACTGAGTTACATCATTATAAAAGTAACTAATTACCAGGCAAAGTAACTATTGCGTTACTTTAAAAAATCTAATTTAATACAACTATAAAATAAATATAAAACATTGTACACTAATCTACACTATTTTAATGTTGTTGTGGGACAACGTGAGAGACAACTATCAAATTCAACATTTCTGCCTTTCACCTCAGCGAGGGAAAAGTAGTGCTTATTCTTCCAGTTTGCAAAAGCTACTTTTGAACTTGTTGGGCTTGCCATCATTGTGACTCCTGGATGTTGCACTACTCTGCCTCTGATTGGCTTAGATTGAATACATTTCCATTGTTTGCCAATCATCACGTTCTCAGTTACACCACGTGTTTACAGATACACCAATCATTATCACTGGTTCTGTGTCCCGCCCCGGCCCCGAACACACACAAACAATTGCTGATTCAACATGGTCAGTTAGAGGTGCTGCTACACACCGTATTGACTGCAGTCTTTGGCCACCTTTTTCCAATAACCTGACTGCGTATGACAGCCACCAGTCAGCTTGGCGTGAAGACCTTTTCAACCTCTAGGAAGGATGCTACGTTTTTTTTCTCTTCACCCAGTTATTATTGCTGTATTAACCCTGTTTGCCTTCTTTCCTGACACTCTGCAGACAGCTGTACCGGACCAAGAGAATAACGTGGAGGCTGTGTGTCTCTCTCGCTGCAGCACTGAGCTCTTCAATGACAGGAGCTGGGAGCAAGAGGAGCAGCATGACAGACAGGTGATGAGAGGCTGTAAATTCAAGAGAAATGTGATTAGAACGTTTACAGTTATGGACACACAAGAAGTTATGCTTAATTTTTTTTATTATTTTATACAGTTTAGTATAATTGTCAGGACTGTGTTGGCTCCTGAAAAACATACTTGTTGAGAGGGCAATTTTTCAATTTCTTTGAAAGTAAATTCAAAGAAATTCACAGGCATGCTTTGCTATTGCCATTTGATACTGATGGTGTGGTTTTTTTTTTAGGTTTCACGGTTGTACCCAGCTCATCTACCAACCCACTGCTATGGGTGTGAGAGCAAGGTTTGGCTGGCTGCCAGAAAACACCACTGCAGGTGAATACATGTGCACCCATATGTTCTGAAGCACAACATTCCTAATCCCCAACTGTACCCACTTTAAATATAAGCTGTGTCCGAAAAGTGCACCTTTTTACTATATAGGGCACTATGTAGTGTGTCAGCCATTTTGTAGTGGTGTCCGTCAATTCAACCGCCAATTTCACCC
Organism: Hemigrammopetersius urotaenia; assembly: GCA_037974485.1. NCBI lineage: Eukaryota > Metazoa > Chordata > Actinopteri > Characiformes > Alestidae > Hemigrammopetersius > Hemigrammopetersius urotaenia. Next base: position 8,702,273 of record JBBPDC010000084.1, on the reverse strand, counting down.
ACTAGTTAGTGCACTGCAAAACCGTGGCACTACATGCCAAAATCTAGTGTTCAGACACTGTACACTACATTAATACATATACCATCATGCACAGCGGGTTTCTTTTACCGTGCCCTACATAGTGAACGAGTGCGCATTTCGGACACACCGCACTCTACTTTTATAACGCCAAAGTCAAGAAGAGGAGCGACAGAGGGAGGAGAGACGGGGGGGGGAGATTCAGTCACACTTGCACTTTCTGTACTCAGCCCGGGCATTTTGAGCCGCTGTCCGGGGATGGGTATGGGACGCAATCTGGGCCGGCAGATGGGATTCTGCTCCGGCGCAAAATTGACATCGGGCATGAGACCCCACTGTATGTTTATGCGACAGAGATAAATGTCCAAGATCCAGTGCACTATTTAAGCAACAGTTAGTAAAAACATCCAGAGTGTCCAAAATGAACTAAACGTCACCTGCCCTTCACTAGTTGGCCCTCTATATAACAAACACTATGTAGTGATTGAGTGAAGTTCACTTTTCAGACACGACTATAGTCCGTGTTCTCCACAGTGAGGTCTGGCGTAGTTTAGTCTTAGATTTTGGACCAACGTGTCCTAAGATATTGTTTCGCTTGGTTAAAGGCTTTGTCTGTCCTTTCAAATTCTCTTTTTTCCGACTTTCACCCTGTCCTTTATCTCCTTCCTTTCTCCCCACAGTGCTAGAGAACCTGTTGAGGAAGCCTGGTGAGACTCCCCTTTCCCTTTGTTTATTTCTGTTATATTTATCCATCTGCCTGCCATTCAGTTCTTTTCCATTTCGAACCTGTCTGATCCAAAACAAGAACAGCAGTTGCTCTTCAAACTATAAATCTTTACCACAAAATTATAAATAAATAAACGCTTAAACACAGCTTCCTTTCCATTCATACTGCAGAAAAAGCTTCAGTGAACCACACAGAGGAGTTGAGTTGGAGGAGTCGACACACCTCGCTAACTCTCTAAAAAAAAAAAAAAAAATGCTGGCCGGAGCCCATAAGACTCACTCAACACAAAAATACAGTTACACAAACTCCAAAGCAGTTTTATCACAACCCAGCCAGCTTATATACACTTTAAAGCCCAGTGTCATAACTTCCATCTACTCACAGCAAAGTAATTCAGTAAACAAATGAGTCTGTCCGTGCTTGTATGTTTTGTGGGAGGGCTCTTTGAAACCCTAAGAAGTTGACGTGAAATCCTTCTATTACGGCAAAAAAACAAAACAAAAAAAAAAAAGTTTCTGGCGGGAGCTGCATACGGGTCCAACCCCCTAGCTGAGGGGGAACAGGAAAGATGTGGTAGTATTGGCTCTCTCAGACTGCTGTTTGATTTTGCATTAGTTCTGGTTAAGCTTGTCACAATATTTTCGATACTACAGGGGGAGAAAAAAACACACTTTTTAAACAAAAGTGTGAGTAGACAAACAAAATGCTCCGTTTTCTTTGTCTACTAAAATTGTACATTGTCTTTGGGTATTTTGAAAAGCGCTTTATAAATTAAATGTATTATTATTAGTCTAGTCAAGTTTTTGGTCAACAAAAAGTCTGAGAATTTTTGTCTTTTCATGTAGTTTTAGTCAAGGAAAATTAGATTATAGTTCTTTTTTTACTAACGCAATTCTAGTAAACCCAATCAATATAGTATAAGTATAGTAGATAGAAAATCAGACAAAATCTACATTTTCTTTTAGTCAACTCTCTATTCAAACAAGGTTATCTTATATTATTGTTACCTTGTGGACTGATTTGAATTTGCTACATTTATTTTTCCAACCAAACATGTCAGAACTTAGTATGTGCACATAAATTTAAACAAAATAAATAAAATATATCACTAAAAGGTGCAAATAAAATGCAAATGTATGTGTTTATTGCCATAAAACACACACTTGTAAAACACTGTGTGTTGGCCTGAACCTACCTGAATAACAACGAAAGAGAGAGAGAGAGAGAGAATATGAATTGGGTGAATGAATACAATTCCATAATCAACACCTAATTTAATCTACTGAAGTAAAAAGAGCCAAACCAGGGATTTGATGGAGCTGCAAGTAAAACTGGGCTTCCATGAGGCAAGAGGTCTGGAAATGGTTCAGCGAACACTTTGCCACACATAAAACCACCATTTACTGTATTAATGTTTGTATTTGTTGTAATGTAAGTGTTTTAACACTAACTTAACACCACTGCCCATTAGTAAACAGCTTTAAGCATAATTGTCTCAGGTGCCTAAGACTTTTGCACAGTACTGTAGGTGATGTCCATGCTGTGGACTCTGGTACAGCACAGGGTATAAATTAACTGTAAATCACCATATATCTGCATTGAGTAATTATAAACACTTGCTTATCTGGTGCAGCATAAGTGTTAGTCATACCGTGATCTGCCTAAGTGTGCTATTGTGTAAAAATCACATAAGCAAAACTATTTCAGAATGATTAACATGATGCAGTTTGAGCTGTTACGATTTGGTCACAGTGCTAACTATGGATTCATTACATATTAAACTTCAATTCTAATTAAACCTTACTGTCTCCCCTTTAGGAATTGTGGAAATGTGTTCTGTGCCAGCTGCTGTGACCAGAAGGTGGCGGCAGCGAGTCAGCAGCTTTATGAGCCTAACCGCACGTGCCAGACCTGCTATGGTCATATGCGGCCCTCGGCTGTGCCCCCTGCACTACCCCCCGCAGACATGGAACTGGAGAAACCCATTACTGCCAGTTCCAACTGAACACAGCCCTTTACATGCTGAACTAGGACTATACTGTCCTGTAATAACAATCTTAGGTTATGTTGGTGTAACTTCCAGCACCACCCAGACTGTCTCCTTTAACATGTTCCTTAGCCATACGGTATCGGTTTAGGTGGGGGTGGACTTCAAATCTTATAAAAAGGCATCATGTAATTGACATAATTTATTATTAATAACACAAGGATGGTCATGAACTCCTGACAGATGGATTCTGTATTGGTTTTATTAAGCTGCGCAACAAAGCATTTAAATAGGCACAGTGTGTTGGAACAGCTGTGCTCATGTGAATAGGAAATGTCTGTATATAATGCCATGTGTACAGTCAACAGAAAGAGCAATGTATATTGTAAAGCTTTGAATTTGAATGATTGACTTGATTAGATTCTGATGCTTTTGCTGAATGGATATGATGGACAGAGAAAGCCTGGCTACTTGGACTCACAGTGAGACAAACAGGAGCAGATCCCATGTATGGCTCGCTAACGTCTCAAATGTGTTTTGCGTTGCTTCACTTGCCTGTAGGACGCAAGATGTGTACGTGCGCACGTGTTGGTGAAGACTCATGACACTCCTTCCTCCTTTCCTTCTGCTGCTGCTGCTTTTGGAGTCTGTGGAGCTCTGAAATGTTTGAGTGAATGAAATAAAAAGCACAACACACTGCCAAGCCAAACCTTGTGGTCTCTGAGCATGCTTCTGTGGGTCAGAGTGAGATTTTTTTTGTTTTGTTTTGTTTTTTTGGATCTATGCGAAATCCATTTGAAGTTAAACTGGCTTCCGTTTCATTCATCTATGCTTGTTTTATAGACTGGAGAGCATACACAATAGCACGATTTTCCTCTTGAGCCACAAGAAATAAGACCTTAAACCCTAAGAGTAGACATATATCCCAGGTGTAGGGCATGAATTGTTTTTATATTATGCAAAATATCAAATGCAATTTTATTAACATGTCCAAAAAAACTGCACATCTAACATATGTGACATTTTAAGCGAAAGATTTGCAGTTTGAATGTGTCAACGCTGTGCATAGAAATGAATCACAAATGCCTCCTACTGGCGGTTCATCGGTACTGGCCGGCTATTTAAGGTGGAACGGAATCCACGAATAAGTAGCTGCGAATAAAAAGCCAACTTCAGCCTCGTGTAGCTGCATTCTGCATCACCTGACGTGTCTTTTTAAACCTTCAGAGGAAGTCCAGCCAGTAGAGAGTTGCAGTAGTCCAGTTTAGAGGTCACTAAAGATTGGACAAGTAACTGCATAGCTTCAGTGGTGAGAAAGGGTCGGATTCTTCTGATGTTGTAAAGAAGGTATCTGTATGTCCTGGAGAGGTGGTCAACGTAGCATGACGAGTTCTTTCCTTCTTTGAGGGTTAATAACAGAAAGAAACAGAGGTTGTGGCTTGGTGATGGACTTGTTAATCTAGATTAATTCTAAGATTACAGTGAAATTAATCTAGATAAAAAACAATTGATCTTCCCCCCACTAATAATTGCGGTCATATTTTATATGAAAATGTAGCTGAATTTACATTCATATTTGTTACATTCAAAATTAGTACATTATATTTTCCTTGATTAGCAATTTAGCTGTAAAATGGTTGTTATATGTGTATATATATTCTTTCCACAAAAAAGAAAAAGTGGAGGATATTTTGAAGTTTCCATGTTATTGTGGGGATTTCCGCGTACCATGATCAGTTTCAGCGAAGTTAATGAGTCACGGGAAGCTATGCTAAGGTATGGTAGTCACGGAAAGCCGTATTTGAGTCAGCTAAGGTGTCTAAGTTTAATGTTATTTTGAGAACGTCTGAGGTAAATGTTGTGTTGGAAAAACTCGCTCTGGGCTCGTGCTGATCACGTGATCAGCTCGGGCAGAGAGACGAGTAACGGCAGCTCATGCTTTACATTGCTCATCAATGGAGAACTAAATGTGAAATAAGTCTCACAAATGTTTGAAACTGTAAAACAGAGTTAAATTTTGTGTGTATGTGTAACAGATAAGAAATGTGTATTTTTTAAAATATAATTATAAGAAAAAAAAAAGTGTGGATGTATTTCACCAAAATCTTTTAGGTGACTGCCATTTCACAGTTAATTTGTGGTCACTGATGTGATGTTAGGTTAGAGCGCCCTCTATTGGATGTAAGGGAGAACTTTATTTACTGCAGATTAGGCGTCCTAGTGTCAGTCTGAGTTTGGCTTGGCTGGCGAAGGTGTTCTTTTATGTTGAATGCTGGAGATAAAGCGCCTGTGCTCTCTTTTGGTTTTATACAGTGCGGACAGTTTGAGCTTCAGGTCAAATAAAGAACCAGAACAAGAAGTTGCCAGTGTCCAGTGGTTTCTCTTGCACCAGAACACAACGCAGGGTGGCCGGCTACAGTGGTGCCGTGACCCGGATGGTCCAGCTTCAGATCATTGCCAGAGTGATCGCCGGTGGTTGCTATAACAAGTAGGAGTGTTTTAAGGACACTGGACTCAGCACATGTATAAAGAGGTTATTAATACTGTGATGTCATAACTGTTCCTCTGTCTTTGCTAATTGATTTCTATCATTCCCCACCCCCCATTTTTTTTCATAATTCTGAGTTACTATTTACTTTTGTTAACAGAAAGGGTGAAGGTTTGCTAGGTTTCGGGAGAGGCAGGTCCATGGGAGGGGTAGTGTCAACTCCAATGTGGGGCGTTAGTGCAGTGGACAGTCCTGAATGTTCCTCCACGTGCATACACATGGGGACACATTCTCCAGGACATCGCATGCCTAGCCTAGAGGATCTTACAGATATAGGTAGGGGTGTTAGAACATCACAGCTTGCTGTATTATCTGAGTGCATGCCAGTGTAAGATGAGTATTCTCCCCAACAGCCCATACCTAGTTCAGATGTGACTTCCCCAGACATAAGTAACCTCATCACACAGTTAGCTCACCAAATAGGAGAGAATGTTGCCAGCCAGCTTCAGAGATCTGTAGGCAGTCAGGATAGCCAAACCACTCATTCTGCTAATCCTTGCAAAAGCCCAGGAAAGTCTGACTCAAGCCTGATCGGAGTGAAGTTGGTGATGAAGGCCGATGCCAAAGAGCCACCATACTTCAGGGGTGATGGTACAGACAAACATACCGTGCATGAGTGGGAAGAGATGATGGAGGTTTACCTGAAAAAGAGGGGTTTCCCATCCCATGAACATTCACAGGAAATAATGTCCAGGCTTATGGGAAAAGCTAGAGACGTTGTTAAAGTTACCCTGCGCAGTATTCCGTCTTTGCGGCCTGCTGAAAATGCGAAGCTGGTCCGATATACTGAAACAACATTTCAGTGGTCAGTCACTCTTCAGTGCCATTGGCAGACTTTTATAACACCCTTCCTTTGCTAGGAGAAACCCCAATGGACTATTGGATCCGCCTTAATAAAGCTGTGGACGTTGCAGATGAATGTCTTAGGAGGCAGGGGCGAAGCATTAGAGACCCATCTCATGAAGTCACAATGATGCTGGTGAAGCATTGCCCTGATCCAGCGCTTTCAAGTATTTTGAAGTACAAAATAGCAGCGAAATGGACAGCAAATGAGATTCAGGAGCTTCTCATTGAACATCAGAGAGAAGCTCGATTAAAGTCCCAAGGTAAACCATATAATTCAAAGCAGATTGGTGCACATGTACAGACATCTGCTGCAGAGGAAGTAGCTACTAATGACACCAGAGATCTGCTGAACCCCCAAAGAGTAACAACTCCCCCATCTTCTTCGCAGACAGAGAGCGTCTACATTCAGTCTCTCATTGGCCTGTTGGATCGTGTGCTGTTGCAGAAGTCACAGGCAGCAGCAGTTTCTGAGCCTTACAGGGTCCAGTAAACATCACTCCAAGGGTATGCAGACTGTGTCAGTCAGCCGAACACTCAACAATGGCACACTGCAGGCGGGAGAACCTCTGTATGGGCTGTTTTAAGCCTGGTCACTGGAAAAAAGATTGTAGACAGCGCAGGTCTAGAGGTAATGTCACCCCACAATCAGCTCAGACAACACGTGAGCCAGGCAGAGCAGCTTTAAACTAGATAGCTCACATAAGGCGAGGGGATGTGTGGGTGTCAAAACACCTACCCTCAATTTAAACGAAGAGTTGAAGGAAATGTATACAGATGTGTCTCCTTGTATTGCTGTTGAAGATTTCACACTGTTCCAAGGTACCTGTCAAAGAGAAAAGGATACAGTTGTAGTAACTCATAACAAAGATGTTGACTATACTGACCTGAAACAGAGATTGCTGAACTCTGGTCTGGGTGACGTTGATATTGATCACTGTGAGGTCAGCCTCTCTACCAAGCTCCAACTGGTAACATTATTAGAACAGTACCAGGATGTTTTTTCAAAGCATCACCTAGAAGCCAAGGGCTTTGCGCATAGAATTCGACTCATTGATGATCGACCTTTCCGTCTTCCATGTCGCAGAGTGCCGCCTGCACTCTATCAGAAATTGCGACAAGTCCTCACTGAGATGGAGGAGCAGGGAATCATATGGAAGTCAGTGAGAGAATACGCATCCCCACTTGTAATGGTTTGGAAGAAAAATGGTGATCTACGCTTATGCACAGATTTCAGATGGTTGAATTCAAAAACTATTAAGGATGCTCACCCTCTTCCTCACCAGTCTGATTGTTTAGCAGCACTGGGTGGGAATACCATCTTTAGCACCATGGACCTTACCTCTGGGTTTTATAATATACTCATGCATGAGGAAGACAAAAAGTATACTGCTTTCACAACGCCTTTGGGCATACCTGAACATAATAGGATGCCGCAGGGGCTTTGTAACAGCCCTGCCTCCTTCATGAGAATGATGTTGAGCATCTTTGGAGACCTAAATTTCAGTAGTTTGCTTTGCTACCATTACGATCTTTTTCATCTTTGCTCCATCCAAACAGGAGTCTCTCAACAGGCTGAAAGTAGTTTTTCAGAGGTTACGAGAACATAACCTGAAGTTAAGTTCAAAAAAAATGTCACTTACTGAGGAGAGCCGTGAAGTTCCTTGAACACATCATTAATGGTGACGGAGTTGCGGTTGACCCAGAAAAGGTGGAAGTCATTGTCAAAATGACAGAGAGAGAATTGATGGAAGATGACGGTTGTACTCCTTTAGTGCTGCCGCGATTATTCGAAGTATTCGACATAATCGAATATGAAAATTGGTCGACGACAATTTTTTGGTCGAATATTCAGCTATTTATTTTTGGTCTCAGACGACTCATCCAGAGAGCTTTTGCTTGTCTGAGTTCACGTAATTCCCTTCCACACCACTAGTATTTGCTGTGCTCAC
>JBBPDC010000084.1:8665753-8688542 GCA_037974485.1 Hemigrammopetersius urotaenia | reverse complement strand
TGGACAGGTGTCTTTTATACTGATAACGAGTTCAAACAGGTGCCATTAATACAGGTAACAAGTGGAGGACAGAGGAATCTCTTACAGAAGAAGTTACAGGTCTGTGAGAGCCAGAAATCTTGCTTGTTTGTCAGTGACCAAATACTTATTCTCCACCATAATTTGCAAATAAATTCTTTAAAAATCAGACAATGTGATTTTCTGGATTTTTTTCTCCTTTTGTCTCTCATAGTTGAGGTATACCTATGGTGAAAATTACAGGCCTCTCTCATCTTTTTAAGTGGGAGAGCTTGCACAATTGGTGGCTGACTAAATACTTTTTCGCCCCACTGTATGTTCTAACAGCTTCAGCATTTAAGGTATAACTGAAAATTAAAGCAAGACAATGGAATGAACCTGGAGCACTATGTCAAAAATAAGACAGAAATTTGTCTCAGATTTACATATCATCTGTGCTGTCTAGCTCACCAACAAGTATTCAAAGCTTAAGAAATGCCATTCAAGCCAACCCTGCTGAAGTGTAGTACATTTCCCATCATCCCTCTGTGCCTCTTTAAGTAGCCACCTTTAAGTGCCTCAGTGCAACAATTTGAAAAGGCTTACCATTTCAACCAAAAAACATGTCTTCTCAGTAGTGCCATCATATTACTTAGATTGAAATGGTCAGGTTTAAATAACAGACAAACAAAAACAAAAACTGTGCCCATAAGACCGATGCCACTCCTGCCACTACCTTGGTGTATTGGATAGAAAAGGGCATGTTCGCACATGAAATTCAAAATGATATCATCCTGATATGATGGCAAAGACAAGACAAACACAAAAAACTACTAATAGACACACACAAAATTACCAACAAATGTCTGCACTGATATTGCAATTGGCTGATTCCAATTTGTACTTTAGTTTACATGATGAGCTAACAAAGCTAACATTTAAAAAACAAACAAACAAACAAAAAAAACACTACATCTCAATCCTCAAACCTTTTTTTATAAATACCCCAAAACCTGGTATGAAATTAATAATATTACTGTTACCACAAACTACCTCAGGAGTATGAGTGCCACTCCTGTCAGTTCAGTATCATTACTTCCGTGTATTGGAAGGAAAAGGGCATGTTTGCTCATGAAATTGAAAATTACTGTATATCTTCCTGGTGCGGTGGCAAAACTACTACCGACATAAAGAGGTATCAGCACTGACAAAGCATACATAATTCTTAAGAATGCCTATTTTATTGAACACATTTCTATAAATCACAGTAGATCATATTTTGTATGTCAAAAGTTGATTTTAAAAATGAGTAATATCCTCCTCATTGTCTGGAGCAAATAAAAAAAGCAGTCTTCCTCCTGTAAAGAACAGGGTGGATTGTAAGCGTCACAAACAGGTCACACCTACAGCTGTTACACCCAGAGTGCAGAGAAAGAAAACACCCCCCCTAAAACCTGATTGCTCCTTCTGTTTGGAAGAAACACCTCCACTACTACATCTGCACATTAAGCTGACATGCCTTTATATACCTCACATAAAGTGAATGAACATGAGATTTTGGTACAAATTCTCCACTGACACTCTTGTGCATGCTGTTGATTACAAGCACCTTGCAGCCACAGAGCACCTTGTTTTTGTGCCTTGAACAAAAGCACAATACATTGATGCCCGGTTATCCCTTCTACTGGCTACAAAGCCCCCACACACGTGCATCAGCAAGATGCTGAACAACAATCTGGTGCTACCATTCAATAATAGTTTAGCATAAAGGCAAATGGACACTGTTTTCCTCTTACCCAAATGTCAATTTGGATAGTAGTCCTGGCACCCAATGAATTGAGTTCCACTTGTTGGTGCACGGAATTATAACTTATACTAAGCAAACTAACATTTTAATGATCTGGTGGCTCCCAAACACTTCCAAGTCCTGAATGTTAGCATACTTCAGTAGTGTGGTCTTTAAAGGAATTTTTGGGAAGTAATCAAATGTAAATTTTTCCACTTACCCCAGCAGCTAATTTGCTGACAATTTTCACTTTAGTTTACAAGAGGAGGCACAACGCTAATTCTTGTAAAAGAAAAACAAACAAACAAACAAAAACCCATAAAACCCAAAAAATTACATAAACTACCTCTGGGAGTATGAATGCTTATCTATAATTGTTCTGCGACACTGCCCAACATAAATACAGAAGGTTTATGATTAGTATTTAAAACTGCTTCAGGAATCCCCATTTCTGAGTTCTGTGTAATGGCTGGAAGGTGGTGGAAAAGTTTTGTTCATCTTTGCAGCTTAAAGTAATCCTGCTCCTAAACCAAACCAGACAAAAAAGGTTGTGCTACTTTATTGACAATGTAGACGCAGTTAGATCATAATATCAAAACAAATTGGGTTTATACATTTATACCCTCCGGCACTAAAATAAAATTGGCAAACATGTCTTATGTTAATAGACTACATTCGGGGTAAGTGGATTTTTTTTGCCTGGCTATTCAATTAAACCAGCAATAGGGAGTTAGATTTAGCTTATAAGTAAGCTAAGCTGCTTTAAACTCCCTCCTGTAGACACCGAATTTGCCTTAGCTTATCTATATTCAGGGTAAGGGGAAACCTGAGCAAATCTTAACTTTCAAGAGACTGTGACTAAGTACAAAGCCCCCTCGATGCAGGAAAATATATGAATGTGCTCTTTAGTGCCTATTTTGGAGTAGCAGCTGACCTGCGAGTGGAGCCATTTCTCTGAGGCTCGGTGGTGGAGCCCTCCTGCACCAAGTTGCCCTTGCAGCAGATGACTCTCAGCTTGTTTTGGTAGGAAGAAGCCAAGTAGACTGCACCAGATGAAATGGCAGGACCTAGGTACCGAGGGTTAGGAATGTCCAAGTGGGCATAGGAGTGAGGTCTACAGGGAAAAAAATCCCACAAAAGCATTTTTACACACATAGAAAGTGTTACATGCCTAATTTTAAAGTTTATAATATATAAACTGTATATAGAATATACAAAAAAATCAATAAAGAACCACTCTCTGTCCTACCCCAAAGCAGAGTGGCTCTGGACCTCAATCACATCCAAAGAGTTGAAGTAAGTCACAAACAAATAGGGCTCTCTGTAGGCTGTGAAAGATTCATTTTAACAGACTGCTCATGCAGACAACAATATACTGCTGTAGTAGACACTAGCTATAATGAGTTGAACCCATCATAGCTTTTCTTAATTTTCATCCTGTTTGGTTAGTTTACAGTTTTCATCATGTAAAGCAGTGATGAGAAAGACATGCTTGCAAGTTGATCTCAATCTGGGTTAGTGGAGGACTGAGAAATTTTCTGAAGCTGCAGCTCATTCGAATTGCAAGATTGCAAGAACCATCCTGGAAGCAGCTCCAGAAGCAAAGACAGCAATCGGTGTACCCATTCTCATTCACTATCGGAACAGGTTTGAGTTGTTGAGTCTTAATATTTTGCAAATGTTGCACTGAGCATGTTCTTGTAATCCGATAAATTAAAAGGCGATGGCGCATGAAAAGCACTGCAGCTTGTCGTGCCCTAAATGTATAATATACATCTTTAGAATTATCCACATACTAGCAAGCAATGTCCTTTTAAAATACATTTTATACTGAAACATGTAGTTTATTCTTAAGAAAAAGAATTCCTAATACTAAATACAGAATCAAATACAAAAACTTCAAATGATTTGGGCCAGCCCTATGTTGAAAGCCAGGAAGGATATCCCTAAAAACATTCAAGAAAGTTAACTACTACATGTTGTAAGAGTCCATCTATGGAAAGAAAAGGATGCTTTGAAAGGGTGCACATGTGTTTCGGTAGGTCAAAGTAAACCGTAAGACAAAGCCTTACCGAAAGACAAAGGTAGTCTGCTCCATTTGATGTCATCACTGCGACTCCTGCGGCCGTATGCGTCCACAAACACTCCAAACTCTAAAAAGACGATAACCAAGAACTGTACACACAATTCCTTCTTTCCCTCGCGTTTTCTGTCTCACATGCACACATTCAGAGATATGTCACACAAAATCTATTTTACTTGTGCGAATAGATACAAAACAAACAAACAAAAAAGAACAACCAACAGCTATAAAAACAACAAAACACTGCTATTTATGTGTAGAAGCCAAATATCAGCATAACATCAGAATGGTTATCCTGTGCAATTTAGTCCCTACCAAGAGCTACACATATGGCCACACAGACACACAGACGCACAGCCACATACACAGGCGCACACACTCTCTCTTGCTCTCTTTCATACCATGAAAGCAGAGCAGGTACTCATCATTCTGTGGGGCACAGGAGACCTGGATGATGGAGATGGGGAAACTGTGGGAGGAGGCAGCAAATACGGCTGAGGCCAGTGTCACGTCGTTTTTGTCCAGAAACTCTGTGCACGCACACACACAATCAATTCTGTCACTAAACCACACATGACACAACAAGCTTGATCCATCCAGGTGTGAAATTTGTGTGTGAGGTCTTACCCTCCAGCACATACTGCTTCATCTCGATCTCATAGAACTTGTTGGTGCCAATGATGATGCTGTAGCCTGTGAAGTGGATACAGCTGCAGGGCTCTGAGGTCTCTATCTCCTTCCTGATGCAGAACTTGCTGAGGCTATCATTATAGCGCAAGATGGTGATCTTATTGGGCATTGCAGCACAGATGCACATCCCATTCTCAATCTATAGACACACAAAATTAACACACTTAACACACAAAAACAACCATTTGTAATTTCCCCATGGGGATGAATAAAGTATCTGTCTGTCTGTCTGTGATATTAATTAAAGTGATTAAAACTTAACTACCATCGTCTTAATGCCATGTAAATCGTTAGGATGTATACCTTGCCAGAGGCAAAGAGATGGCATCCCTTTACTGCCTCAAAGATGTAGGGGCTAAGTTCAGGCTGGGCAGGAAGGTGTGACTGAGACAGAGACTGTTTCACTCTCTTAATCTCCACCAGACACAGAGCACGCTCCTCTCCTGTAGAATACACACACGCACACCCACAGACATACAGAAAAAGATCAAACCGCTGTCAGTTATAAACAGTTAAGAACTCCCAAAGACTTTAAAGTTACAAGAAAGGAGTTAGACAAAAGGATTGATCTCAGACCTGAGCAAGTCAAGTAAGGGAAAAAGAGGTGACTGGTTAACGACACCTCAAAAAAGTACACACAGAGAAGGAAGAAAAAAAAAAAAAGAGCGGAAAAAAAATATACAGATATGTTTTATGTGGTGTTAACGGTATGTTGATGTTTCACTTTTAGAATGACAACAAGAAATAGCAGATCTTGCATCTGTCACATAAAACATGTTCAGCTTAGACGGTGTTTCTGATGTAGTTTTAGCCTTGCAAAACCTAACCAGTGCAGTCATTTTATAACAGAGGACAACAGGTTTAGATATTAAAGTTGTCGCTAATCCTCAATGGGGTGCATGACATTACATTTATGAAGTACCATTAGTCTAAAATATCTTTATTTCTGTAGTGTGATTTTACTTCCTCTGCTATAAAAGTGATATTATTCATGACACCACAAACCTCAGAAACATAAAAACAGACCAGAGGGGTCTACCTCCATCCCTGAATGGTCAGAAGGTCATCCAGATTGGTCTATAAGCTGTTTATGATCCAAAATGAACTTACCCCACTCTGGAGCAGGCTAGCTACACTGTTGTGAGATAGAAAATCCAGTGTTAGATCTGTTTACACTTAAAATTAGCTGGCTAAGAAATAAATCCTGGTGTTCAAGACAGACTCCTGGATAGAGGTTGCTAAAATGAATGCTCTTATCTAACCTGCAATACATCATTTATACAGCTTGTGGAAGTCATTTTGTTTTTACAGTGTATTAACTAGAAAAGCTGTTTTATTTACTTATTTGAAAATGTGTATTATATTGTCATAAAAGTTTGAAAAGGAGCAACCTGCTTTACTTAATGCAACTTTAGAATACAGCTTATAAGGCATAGTTACATGGTTAGTTTACACCAGTAGTCCAAGACAGTAAAGAATGCATCACATTTTGCATATATTTGCAGTATAAGTGATTTTACTGTAGCACTGTAAAGTAAATAGCAACCAAAATGGTCAAACCAGATTATAAGTCACTGTCAGTCCCCGTATAGTTTTGTCCAGTTCTACCCACTATCTAGAACTCCCCAGTCAAACAATGCTATCAAGCAAGTTAAGCGAAGATTAACATGTGCTTCCTCCAAGTTTTCCTCCAACTGTCTACAACAACGTCACTGGACATGTTCTAAGACAGAGAAAAAGAGAGCCACTTATGCTTTCTTGGTATTCTGGGCACAGATGGCTATGAAGTGGCCAGTATGCCACTTCATAGCACTTCATTGCTATTTCTAATGACCGGATCAACAGTTAGATTGTTGTGCTTCTTGGCAATCGGCATAACTAGCATTTCATGCCACAACCAAACTGGTTCTGTCAACATCAATGTACTAGAAGTGTGTGCTGTATGGATATATTATGTATGAAAATATATTATGTATTTCTGCTGTACCTTAGTAATACTATATCTTTAAGCGGTAAGGGATTTTACCTGCCCTGTGCATGGTGTATGCGTGGGTGTGTATGTGCATGAGTCAGTGGACTGACCCGTGATCATGAGCAGTTTGTCAAGCTCTTTGAGAATCTGGATTTGGAAGACGGAGGTGAGGCCCGGGATATGAGTCAGAGAGTTCTTTATCACATTCAGAGCATACAGACCCTCCTCTGAACCCACCATTACAATCTGAAACACACACACAAATGTTAAATCACCACGAAGTAACACATCGCTGTTCCAATAGTGCAACGGATTTGTCCGATAAGTAAAGATTCATTCATGTTAATTGAATACCTGATCAGTCAGGGGTAAAGTACAGTTGATATCCAAACGGTCATCACCCTCCAGCTTCAGCAAAGAGTTCCCCAATAATTTCTGAGAGAGAGAGAAATAGAAAGACAGAGAAAGTAAGTTAATTATGTAAAAAGTGTGTACACCAACATTAACATTTAGTTGATAAGCATCCAGCATTTACAAAACACAAATTCAGCATGAGACGACTGCTTATAAGCCAAGAGCATAGTCATATCCCTTCACTAATCCTCTGAAAAGATGGTGAAGGGTCTCCCTTAAGAGCTGAAGGTGCAAGCAACACATACACATGCACACACAATATAAGGCTAATGAGCAAGGAGATATGTGGCACCACGCACACTAATGCACATTACAGTCTCATGCTTTCCATGTATTTGTAAGTCTATTTGAGAGCATGAAGATGTCTTCTGAGTGAGTGTGTGTGTGTGTGTGTGTGTGTGTGTGTGTACGCGCATATTGTCCAGAGCTACATAGGGGGAAATGAACTGGGCAAGATCCAAGCAGCAGGCAAAACTGAGCTTGAGGCCTGAAATGGGTTTACCTGCACCAGTGGAGAGAGATTCTTCTGTCGTTTAGCTACACCTGCCTATTGCATTCATAAATACAACAAACACAGACACATGGTGTTACAGATTAGACTGGATTAAGAACACACATACTAGAGACAGACAAAGACAAAAGGGTTCAAGAAAAAGAATGAATTCAGGAAGAATATAAGAAGAATATTAGTCTACAAAAAGCATTGGTGGGGCGACCATAAACAGTGCAGTTGTCAATGACGGATGAACAAGGGAAGCAATGTCCAAAAAAATCTCAAACAAGTACTCATTTATTGCTGAAAAATTTGATTTAGGAACAAAAGCACCATATAATACTCAATGACTGTACAATTACAGGGGCAATATGGCTTCTGTTGCGTCACTGCATAATTTACAATAAGACTTTTAAAGCATTTAAAAATGGTTTAAAGCTCGTTTACCAAAGTTTCTTAGGCCATCATACTGGTTACATGGCACTATACTTGTCAGTTTAATCAGATTCACATTCATCACATGCAACATGTGACTCGACCTTTTCCTTTGTGTTATAGCTTCATACTAATGATTTTGAAGGTATCTAACTAAGATTGGTTAATAATATTTTAAAGTGTAAAGTGGCTCTGAATCTTTGTGCCACTGTGACACCAACAAAAAGAAGGAAAAACAGCAGAAGTCAATCAATCAAATAATTGTCAACAGTTTACATAAATAATTAGTCTTGCAGGGTCAGTTGTGTTCATGTAATAAGAGCGTCTGGGGACAACCATAAATAATTTTTGGTGGGTGGAATTGTAATAGTAGGGTGGAAACAGACTTGAGCGTGAAATTTCTGTCTAATGCTTTATGAAGCCGAAGCTCAAAGTAAGGGGTGATGCTGACTATTATAAGCACAACTAACTTGTCATTAAATCGTGGATATAATGTCATTTTGCATGGTCGAAATGCTCCTCTCCAAATGAAATTCAAATTAAGCATATAAATGAATTGCCAATGCTGAGAACACATCTGACTCTCTACTACAATATTTTGGTTATCAACAATAAAAATACAAAATTGCATCGACTGTGTTACATACCAAGATCCAAAGTACATGGATATAAAAGTATCTGGTCTGATTCATCTCCTTTGCCATTGACTATAATAAAATATACTGTCCCTACATTATGCAATTTGATGTAAGAAACATGCCAATGTGAATATGCGCTCTTTATTAACCAAGTCACAGAGACCAATTCACCTGTAGACCAGATTACTACAGTAATCCCCTAGTTTTACGCGGATCAAGAGTCGCGGATTCAGTCACACAGATTTTAAAAAAAACAAAAAAACCCATACATAGTTTTTTACGGAAATCCCCACAATAACGTGGAAACTGCAAATATCATCGCCTTTTTTGGAGAACTGAACAGTATTACCGCCACCAACCCAGCGGTGACAGTAATACACTGAAAAGTTGTCAACGCGGATCAGGAGTCGCGGATTCAGTCACACAGATTTAAAAAAAAACAAAAAAACCCATACATAGTTTTTTACGGAAATCCCCACAATAACGTGGAAACTGCAAATATCATCGCCTTTTTTGGAGAACTGAACAGTATTACCGCCACCAACCCAGCGGTGACAGTAATACACTGAAAAGTTGTCAACCACCACCAAAAAAAAAAGAAGAAGCAGCAGCCTGCAGTGTGCCTGCTCTTTGTCTTGTCCTATTATTTCAGTGTTTTAAACGGAAATTTCCAAGGTATCTCAGTTTATTTAGTATTAGTAAGCGGTGCCCTGTCTAAACGTACGCGAAACACACACAAATAAACCAATATTTCCTACCCTGTCCCTGACTTAACTGAGCATCAGCACAGAGAGCTGTCTTGTTCTTTTGTGTACGAGTCTTTGCATGCTGCTAATGCTAACGGTTTTTAAGCAATAAAGTTTTCTGATTATGAATATTTATATACCTTTACATTTTTTTAATGGGTAATGCATTAAAAATGAAATTAGTTTAAAATGAAATTAAAGTGTTATGGGAGAATATTTGGGGGCATATTTAGGGTTTACACTATAAAAATAGGCAGTTAGAACACAATAACGCGGTTTTTCAATATACGCAAAATATTTGGAACATAACCCCCGCGAAAAGCGGGGGATTATTGTATTGCCACTTAATACTATGACACCACTGCCAAAGAAGTCACTCTCAGCATCAACGCTCTGTGACTAACACCCAGTAGCATTCAATCCCATCACGATGAAGCAATCTGAAAGGATAGTCAAGGACCATATATCATCCAGGCTATCTGCAATGATTCCACCAATACGGTTTGCATTCCGCCCTAACAGCTTCACCAATGATGCCATATAGGCAGCACTTCACATAAGCCCTCCACCTAATCTGGATGCTAATGTGTGGATGCTCTTACTGGAGATCTGCACTGTACAACTGGATATTGGAATTCATCCCAGACAGACCAGAGACAGTATGTGTTGGAAAAAACACCTCTGAGACCATCATCATGAACACTGCCAAGTGAGGTTGGGTCCCCCAGGGATGTTCTGAGCCCTCTGTTGTTTACCTTGATAACTCATAACTCTTGTGTACAGTACAACTCACATCACATCAAGTTGTCACTGAATGTCAACAAGGAAAACACTACTGCCTTTAGGAGAAAGCACGTGGCACATACTCCACTTATAATAAATATAATAATAAATATAAAATAATATAATAAATATAAAATATAATAAAAGCAATGCCGTAGACTCAGTGAGAAGCACCAGGTTTCTGGGGGTACACAACACAGATAACCTGACATCACCTCCCAAGTAAAGAGGGCACAGCCACTTCACTTTCTGTGATGGATGAAGAGAAGAGCAAACCACCCCACCCTCCTGTTCTAACAACTTTCTACAGAGGCACTATAGAGGGCATTTTGATCAGCAACCTCTTAGTCCCTCACAGTTTCAGAAGTCCCTTCAGTGGGGAGGATGGCAGAGAAAATCATAAAAACCTCTCTCCCGTCTATATGAGATGTGTATCTGTCACACTATCTTGGCACAGCCACCAAGACAGCCTCACCCACTCTGCTCATGAACTGTTAATCCTGCCCTACTGCAGTATGCAGTGCAAAACTGCCAGACTCAGCTACAGCTTCTTGCCATAAGCCATCAAACTAATCAACTCCCTCTAACAACACGCTGGCCTATTTTGTCTGTTCAAGTACTGAGCACATATAGACTGTGAAGACAAATATTCAAAACTCCAAAAAGAGTTCACAAAACAAGGAGAACAGACCTAGGTGGCAATAACTATGTGGTTCAAAACACCATCATCCTAAGTCTTTTTCTTCCAAGCTCGACATGAAACTCAATATAACTGCACATGAGGTGATTACCGCTCCTATGAAGCATACGTCCTGAAAGTGAGTGAATCTAGTCTATAGCTTTTACTAAAAAATGAGTATTCATGGCTTGCTCCTTTAAACCAGTAACCATAATAGAGAGAGACACACGCACACACTCACCGAATCAGATTCGCTTTTGTCACGGGAGCCCCTGCTGCCAGCCACCACAGACTCCAGAACAGCCACCCAGCGCTGCTTATCAGGGAAACTGGGGGCCATGAAGTAGAGAGACTGACCAGGCCAACACGTAGTGTGAGGATGAGACTCCAGTTTCAGCACATATGGGATATCTGCGCAAACACAAATACACATGCTTCAATGCTACTTGTATTCTGTTTGAGTTAGAGCAATGATCTGCTTAAAATCTAATTCCCCCTACCCCAAATGTAGTGGATAATTTAAGACATTTTAATGTCTCGAATTTGCCTCTCTAGTCACATACTGTTTCATTATCAATGAACAATGAAAGTCTTCAAGATGGCTGTTGCTATGTTATTATGCAATAGGTTTTGCAATGTGACATACTTTTGTCCATTCATTTAAGATAACAGTATAGCATACAGAAAGTATGACATATAGTAAAGCAAGTGTCTGATGATTCAACCATGTACTTTGAACAATG
The DNA here is from genome assembly GCA_037974485.1 of Hemigrammopetersius urotaenia. Classification (NCBI taxonomy): domain Eukaryota; kingdom Metazoa; phylum Chordata; class Actinopteri; order Characiformes; family Alestidae; genus Hemigrammopetersius; species Hemigrammopetersius urotaenia. The sequence goes on along the minus strand of JBBPDC010000084.1, from coordinate 8,677,083 downwards.
ATGACTATAAGCTTTCTTTTCTTGCTAACTACCTTAAGGCTAAAGCTAAAGCTAAAGATCAAACAAGAGACATCAAACTGTCTTGACTGACTGACTACAATTATGGTAAGGAGAAAAGTTTGTAAATTAGATGACTTTCCAAACCATCAATACATTAATGTAAAAACTACTCCAGTTTTAGAAAGAATAACACCCCCAAATGCAATATAGTGTGTTAACATCAAACATTTGCATTGTCAGTAACTCCACAGTCTCAGCTGTGTACACTGCATTGCTGGACTCCAACCTGACTTGGCAGTGTTGATGAGCTCTGAAGCTCCAACAGCTCCATGCACTGTCACCTCACCATCTGGCAAGCACAACTCAAACTCCTCCTGTGGCTTCACTGAATCTACAACACAGACACGCATAGGGGCTTGAATATCACATGCACATGTATAAATATATAAATACTAGGGCTTCACGATACAGACACTGAATACTGCAATTTCATGTCTGAACAGATACATAAAATATGTATGGGAACCTTATCAGAAGCTTGGCAGTGGCTTCAGACTCACCCATATGAGACAAACTTTGGTAAGCTTGTCAGAAGAATTCAGTATTCAGTGTAAGAGTGGGCAATATAACAATGTTTATCGCTTATTGTAATAAATAATGTCACAGGGAGTTTTTATGAAGTACAGTAATCCCTCGCTTTTCGTTCCAAGAGCACCCGTGTATAGTAAAAAAAAAAAAGGCGTTTTGGTAAAAAAAATCCATAAGACATTACGCTTAACAAAAATGTAAAGACAAACTGTATCTGTACTGCACAGTTTACACTGAACTCCTGTACTGCTAGAATGTAAATACAGATATATGCAGATGTTTTCTTTGGTATGTGCTGTCATTTTTGTTTGCATAAGCAGAGTAAATACAGCAAATACAGTAATACTTCAATGTATTTTTTTAGTAATAAAAAAAACACCACAATAAAATGTACGAGTAATCACCAAATCATTTTTACAGTTCAATAATTTACTGTTCATCCGGAGGCAAGTTGTATTGTATTAATAATGGACATTAAAATAAATTCAGAATTATATATTGCCAGGAAATAAAATATTGGAGTATATCTGCTGTTTCCATGAATTCCATGAGTTTTTTGCAAAAATTATTATGAAAAAATGACTAAATTTGAAACACTTTAATTTCATTTTAAATTCAGCTTAATACATTATCCTTAACGAAAATGTATACAGGGCCGGCCGTCGGGCTGAGATGCCACGCCGAGATGTTGCGACAGAGAAAGAGAGAGCGAGAGAGACAGAAAGAGAGACAGAGAGAGTAAGAGAGAGAGAGAGGTTTAAATTCAGCTTAATACATTACCCTTAACGAAAATGTATACAGGGGCGGACCGGCATGTGCTCAGGAAAAGCCCCGAACGACCGCCGGTGTGCAGGAGTCAGGATTTCCGCAGAATGCACAGACTGCCAGGACGCCCCTGCACACACCCTAGCCAAAGGCAATGTACCAAGCCGAACCTAAAATTAAATCTCGGCCTGTAATTCTCGCCTGAGATGGTGCCGAAATGCTGAGCTGCATTGGCAGAAGTGCAGGGCGTTTGGACGACATAGGGCTTTTAGAACAATGAAACGAAAACTGGAGAACAGGAGAGCCAATGACTGGAAATTTAGCTGAATTTATATTTCGATTACTTTTAATGTTATTAGTAAATTATATATTTTAATAATTTAGAAATAAAATGAGAAAAAAAAACATATTGTACCGAAAAAGGCAAAAAAAAATATGTGGAGAATATTTGCAGTTTCCGTGTTGTTGTGGAGATTTCCGCATAAAATGATTAGTTTGGTTCTCATAAAAAATCAGCATGTGACTGAATCTGCGACTCCTGATCCATGTAAAACTGGGGGATTACTGTACTAGCTTGTGAGAACACATTTACTTTCACAGGTCAGTAGTTTAAGACAGAATAGCTGAGCTACATGCAGGAGTCACAGGACTGCCAATGGCACCACTGAGGTACCCTTGAGCAAGGTGACGTCCCCACACACTGCTCTCTGGGCACCACTGTTTGCAGTCAACTGCATCACTTGGGTGAATGTGTTAAATTCAAAGGACTCAAGTAATTTCCTCAGAGATCAATATAGTATACTAAATAAAATTAAAAAAAAGATACATTCATTACATTAAAATTTAATCATTCTAGTCAAGTGTAATGGTTTTGATCAGTCAAGTACCTTCTCTGGGTTCGGACTCATAGACGGAGACTTTCGTTCCATCCAGAACTACATACTTGCTCTCCCAGCCTTGTTGACCACGTTTGCCATTCCTGCAAAGGACAATAACACTGATCAGCAAAAGCTCACTTCACTGACTTTCATCTGTTTTTTATATATCCGATTAAGATACTATATTCAGAGTAAATACCGTTTTGTGCTAGCCCTGTAAAGCATTTTACAGCCCCTCCTGATTTCTAATTTCTATTTTTCGCTTCTAGTAAACTTTCATTTGTTTAACATTAAGTCAGCTGTTCAATCATAATGGCTGCCAACCAATTAGTTTACTTACGGGCAATGACAGGTTTGATTTTTGATGCAGATTTGCTTAAACACTGTTCTGTAGAATCTAAACAAGCATGTTGTAGACTGAAACATAATCTTCAAATGTTGATATTTGCCTCCTGGTTTCTGTGTGCTAAGGCTGATGATTACTAACAGTTAGCTGCAGTGTACAGCAGAATGCTGCAACTGGTGTACAGCAGAATTGTCCTCCAAAATAAAAAAATAAAAAAATAAAATACTGTTTTCACAAATAACAGCACGGATAGAACGCTTCTTCATCCATTAAATTTTGCAGTCGGAACTATTGTATATTATGGGTATATTATGGCAAGTCCAAAATGCTATAAACATGTATAAAAACTAAATCAGCTGTAATTACATGCAAAAATACTGTTCACTGAACTGCTGCCTTGTGAGTGAGCATTACATTATGTGCAATAATTCTAAAAACATCATTCTTATACACCCTGACACCAATATATCCATTCTCTGCTCCTTCACCCTTCATACCCAGAGGAACACTCTCCCTACCTTGGCTGCTTCATCCAGCCCTCCAGACGCACATGTCCAGAGGCCTCTTTGACTTGCAGGGCTGGAGAGTTGGCCTTATCTCTGCACAGAGCCTCTGTGAAGTGAGTGGCGTATTCAGGAGGGAGGCCACACGTGGCGGGAAGACAGGGGGAGCACTTGGGATGACACAAAGTATGACATTCTGAACAGGGGAGAAGGGAAGAGAGAAGTGTATACATTGATTGGAAACGCAATCAGTAAGGTCACTCCTCAAGCTGAACAAAAGCAATTTTGAATCATAGTGTATGACACCATTTGAGCTGCAGGTCTAATTTGCTGCAACAGCAGAATATTAAGTCTTTATGTCTAATGGAAGCTTATATCTCACTAATTACATGATTAAATCATAAAAACATAAAACAAGTTGCAAATAACGATCAACAAAAACATTTGTCGCATAAGGCCCAAAGTGTGAGATTTGCACGTGTGTTTGCATGAGTGAGTGTGTGTACCCAGGCAGGTGGCAGCCTGTCGGCCAAAGTGCACAGTGTCCAGACACACAGCGCATTTAGCTGCTCTCATGTTGAGCCCAACTGTGAAGCGGTGAGGAATGTTATGGTGCATCCTCTCCTTCACACGTCGTCCGTACTCTAGAGAGACGGGAAAGAAATGACACAGAGTCAGAGTGAGGTTGATTACAGTCTTTCTGATTTCGGTTTCTGAAGCTTGGTATCTACCATCAAAAAGAAACCATGCTGCATTGGGAATGACCAAATGTATTAAAAAAAAACAATTTTACGTCACCTCTAATGAACATATAGTGATGACTAATCACAAACTAAAATCTAACAACATGTATCAAATGGACTTTTATTTCCTAATTCTCTTGAAGCTCTGCTAACATCTTCCTCTTACCATGCGGGCAGTACGCCTTATCTTCTCATCATGCCGAATTAATCTCTTTCGCAAGCTCTAAAGCAGATTTATTAGCAGGGGGGTGTTCAGGCTGAACGTAAAGCTCAAACTAAAGCCAAATCCTTGCACAGACTCACGAAGAGGCAATTTGCTGGAGTACTACAGCAGGCCACTAAAAGCAGCCACCTACATTCAGTGGTTAAAATACAGCTTGGACACACCTACTCACACCTACAAGATATAACAAAAAAGGAAGAAATTTAAAGACATAAGATTTAATTAATAAAATGCAATATTCCTATTATTTATTTAATTTCTATTCCGATCAACTCATATTTGACAAACATAGGAAGTGCAAGTGTTAGAAACTGACAGTCATATCTGTCAGAGTATAGATCTAACAGAGTATAAAATAAAATTTAAACATTACATTATATCAGCCTATATTGACAGCTACGTGAAATTGTAATCTCTTCAAATAAGTAAAAATGTTGGTAAGGCCCAGCTATGTAATACCATATGGAATAAGTTGAAGAAACGGTACTCTTGGCATTCTCAAGCCGCTTCAAGAGGAGCCCCCTTGCTGAAAACAAATTTTGTACTTTAAAATTTTTTCAAAAGATACACCTTCACATGTGTCAATTTCGCTATGGATATTTTTCTTGCATCGACCTTCAGATCAGGGGTATCCAACCTTATTCATGTTTTATGCAAATGCAAACAAATCTTCTCTGAGAGTACACGCAAGAATGACTGGAAAGAGGAAAAGGGTGCGACTGCAAATGCTGTTCACATGCAGGGCTCTACGCACTGCAGGGAGAGGGGGAAGAGAGAAAGTAAACAAGATAGAGAAAGAGAGAGGGCTAAGGAATGGAGAAGTGAAGTCCTGAATGCAGAGTTTAGAACAACAACTGCCAAAATTACAGATGAGAGAGACAGCGCAATCTCACATCAAAGCTAGCGGCAGTAGACTGCATGCTTCAGGGCAATGACAGGAGCCAAAACTCAATTATTGAATCAAAGGAATGATCAAATTGGAGTTAGAATGAGCAAGAGAGCCAGAGACAGAGAGACAGAGACAGAAGAAAGAACAAAGAGTGCCATAGGAAGAAATAGATAGAGAGGTTTTTGCTTGTAGTGGTAACCAGGCTTGACTGGCAGACTCAATGGGATGGTACAGTGTTTGGACCGGAAACAGGTAAGGAGAGAGAGGCTTACTCTGCTATGCACATTTGTATTCTTAAACAAGACAGACATGCACCGACTTGCACATCTCTTGTTCTGTTAACCAAGTTACCCTGTAAATTCCTGTGTGCATTCAAGCACATGTTTATAAAATATTTTTTAAGTGTCTTGTAAATTTTATAGTTTCTCCTAGGACACCTGTATTTTCCACCTGAATTCTTCCAGTTTTTTTGGTCCATCCTTATCTATCCTTTTAATTCTCCAAAGTATTAAACTACCGATAACATATATGTACCTCTACAATCACTTTATCAATATGTATTGCACATTCACAAAGCCATTTATGTATCCACCACAAGTGTCTCTAAATGAGAAATTCTATAGACAAAAGAGAAAAAATGTTAAGTTTCAGTGTAAGTTAAATGAAGTAATTTTGAAGCTTTTCTATTGATACACTCATTGTGAAATTTTAAGACAGTGTAAACTTTGAAACTGAAGCGAATTGTACGTAAACTTTAAACTTTTTCAACAAGAGAAACAACAAAAAACAAAAGCGGAGATGCAAGGTTTTGTTCTTAATGCAATGACGGGCGTTTATGTATATTTAAGAATCTACTGAACGTTTTATCTCTCTACAGTATATACCCATCGTTATCTATCTACATTATAATGCCAGCTGTCTTGTTTGCCATCTCTGTTTCTGTCTATCTGATCAAACAGAGTCGATAACCAATATCACCAACTCTTGTTAAAACCAAACATGGTTATACATTTAACATTATAGACAAACCGATACCGATGATGTCCACAAGAACACTTAACCTGAGCTGAGTGGCTGAAAATGGAAGTTTTACCTAGTCTCAAATATTAAATATATATTTTATAAATATATAAATATATATTTTAATATTGTTTAGAGTGTGAACCCTTACTGTCTTAATTAATAAGATCAAATATCCATTTTGTGTTCAGCGCATTTCATTTAAGCATTTGCTCCATTATTAATTCTAGCTCTAACAATACTACAAATATTGTAGGCCAGTCTGTGCGAAAGTTGATGTGTCATCCCAGCTTTACGGATTAAAATATCGGCAAAAAATCAAATAATCTATGATTTTCTACACATTACTATGAGAAACAGTTCCTAAAATTCTAAAATGATGCCAGAAAACAAACAGCTTTAAAGCGTTTTGGACTGCCAAGGACAGGGAGCCTATTCCTGAAGTGCATAGCTTCATAAATCCACCCGGCGTGCCATTTCCCACCAAGGCAACAAACAAGCAAGCAAAGGAGAGAAGGAGAGAGGGAGAGGGGGAGAGGGACGTGAGCGAGAGACTTACTTTCAAACGTAACCCTCCTCTTCTCTGAAAACAGTAGAAGAGATAAGAGAAGACAAAGAGGTCTCAGGCTTCACAGAGACAGACAAAGACAGAGGGAAGACAGCAGAATACTGCACAGAGAGTAAGAGGACACATCACATCCCTCGCACAGCCAGAGGGAGAGAGGGACAGAGCAGGAGACAGACAGAGGTGAGGAAGAACGAATGAGTCATACTAAAAGACAGTCCAAACTAGTGTTGCACAGTGTATCAAAGGTTTAACATGATAAACGAGTCCACCGTTTCACTGAGTTTTCAGAATTTCAGCATAACTCAACCGTTAATATGTAAACGAAGCCAGGGTTGTTGTATGTGATATGGTTAATTTTAAAGAAACTAAACTCAGATTTCTCCACAGCTGAGGTATTATGAATGTAACCCCTTTACTGGTTATGCAAAATGATGAGCGTTCATGCATCTTCTGAGTTTTTTATGTAATGCTAAAAAAAACAACAACACAACAAATAGTTTTTTTTGTTGTTAAATAAATAAATAAATAAATAAATTTCTCTCACTAAATCTTGCATATACATCTCCACTATGACTGGGTTTTAAGAAAATACCCTTTAGGTTAAAACATCATCAAAATTATCATTAAACAATGTTTCAGATATCAGGCAACACATTCAGAATCCACCATTTCATGAAGAGTCATGTGATATAACTTTTAAAGTCATAAATGCTTTGACTGTCTGGTTATCACAATTTTGAATTGGCAATTTTCTCTTGAATAGGGTCTTTCACATCAAACCACTACAAAGGACTTTATTAAAATCTATTATTTTAAAGATCCCCTTTAACTAATATAGGATTCCATTTATATCATATACTGCCTAGCACACTCAGTATTTGACTGAAATTCTGGTATTGGACAATCCTAGCAAACAGCAGAGCGATGAACCAGGCAGACGATTCTTTGCTATGCTTTATGTTCCAACAAGGATACCAAATTATCTAACTCACTGTGTTATTCATTTAAAGGGTCTATTTCATGGGAGAAATAAAAACAAAACATTAGCATTGCTTTTTTTTATTTTTATTTCACTTCTTTATCCATAGAGTCCATAAATCGAAACAGCAGACACAGTCAGTGTGGAATTCATGATGATTATGATGTCACAACCATGAATGAATGTACACACTGCTGTGTAACCTGCACATTCACACTGAAGTGATGAGGAGTGTTATTATTGTATACTCTTAGTAAACTTGCCTGAGGCCTTAATTCAGGGAGTGAAATATTTATTTTTCAAGGAGGAGAAATACATGCAATCGGTACAGTGTGTCTAATTGCACTTGCGAATTTGAATTATAACTTGTTAAAAAGAAATTATGACTGCTTTTGGAAGATCATAAATGTTATATGTGGGCTATATGAGTGATGGTATGTAGATTATGAGCCTAGTAAAAATGCTGAGTAAAAATGCTGTAGTGAATTCAGATTAGAGTGAGTTATAGCAATGCATCCTGATTTTAAAGTGGTTATGAAGCTCACCCTCAGGTGTGGATGTCTCCTTGCGGCGGGCGGAGCTGGCTGGGTTCAGCAGGCTGCTGGGGTTTGGCTGACGCTCGGGTGATTTAACAATGGCTGACATAAGGATCTGGTGTCGGGCCGAGGCGGGTGTGGAAGGGGCCACGTGTTCCTGTGCCTTAAAATGAGCCGCTGGAGATTAGAAAGAGCACAAGGACAAACACAATCAGCCAAAAACGCCACAAATTAAAGTGTATTGAAAAGTGAAAAAAGGACATAATAAATCTAAATAACTAGACATTTGTGTCTTCTGATGGATAAATTTGATGTCTGGTAGTGGGAAGGATTGCTGCATAACAATACTCAGACTGCAGAAGACATGTGACCATAACAATAATTGGGCCTGACTGTATTTCTCCCCCAGGATGTCAAAGAAAGAAAACATGAGATCATAACAGTTATACAGCAAGCCTACTGAGGACAATAAGAAATAAACAAACTAGACAGCAAATAGAACTGAAAGCAAAAAAAACAGCAAAAAAGAAAATCGAGAGAGAGAGAGAGAGAGAGAGAGAATAATAACAGAATAATATGGTCAAAAATAATACCGTTTGTAGATTATATTTGCATGTTTTTTTGTGTGTGTGTGTGTGTGTGTGAGACTAATAGGTTGATGAACAATAAACTGATTAAATGCTTTAAAAACACTAAGTGAATATGGTCACGCCAATGAAGACTACCAAATAGAGAGAAAAAAGGACCAGAGATGTACAGAGTGAAATAGAGACAGAAAGAAGGAGAGAGAGAGAGAGAGAAAAATGGAGAGAAAGATATATGTCAAGAGGCAGGGAGACAGAAGAGAGACAGTTAAACAGAGAGAGAAAGAAACAGAATACAGAGAGCAAAAATGATAGAGGTGGAAGTATAGGAGGTCGAAGCCTTCTCTGCTATTCACCCTCCTCTCTTAGAGAGCGCAGTTCTATCCTCATCTTCTGCAGAGCTTCCTCCAACTCAGAGCAGCGCGTTCTCTCTTTATCCAACGCTGCCTTCATGTCACCATACTGCATGGGCACTGCTGGCTGAGTCTGAGCCACAGCCATTGCCCCATTAGCAGCAGCTACCAGGTCCTCCCGACGACGCCCAAATATACCCTACATGGACACAAACACAAAGAACAAATCAAACCACATCACATGCTTGTAAACACTTTCATCATCTTGAAACATTTTTGAATAACCTTGATTAATATTTACAACGGCTCTTGTAAATTGGTCGGATTTATAAGCCAAGTGAACAGTTAGCACTTGAATGGGCTGGAAGCAGGACAACTGGACAGGCTAAGAATCTGGGCGACTTGAATGCAAATTACGGTGGCTTTATGAGCAGATCAGAGCGGCCCCAACATGGTAGTTCTTGCTGGGTTTTCTCGGTACGCAGTGGTCAGTACCTACTGAAGGTGGTTCAAAGAAGGACAGTGAACCAGCCACAGGGTCATGAGTGCACATGACTCACTGAGTTGTATGGCTAGCAAAGGCTAGCCCATGTAGCCTGATCCCATTTAAGAGCTTCTTTAAGAATCAGCTAAACCATTACTGCAGGCTTTTTAAGAAAGATGTCAGAAAGCACAATGCATCAAAGCTTGCTGCGTATGGAGTTAAGAAGCTGCAGACTGGACAGAGTACACCAGACTGAGCCATCCACCTGTGAAAGCACCGACAAGAGCATGAGAGCACCAGATCTGGACCACACAGCAACGCAAGATTGATCGCATTTTTACAGTTGTGTGTGTGTGAAGTGTGTGACACCGATCTGGGGAAGAGAAGGCACCAGTATGCACAACAGGAAGAAGGAGAGCCAGTGTAATGCTCTGTACAATACCTGCTGGTTCAATAGCATAACCCTATACCTTTATGAATTATAACTACCATACTTCAGAGATTCCTTAAATAAAAAATAATTCTGTAATTAGATATAGATTTAATGAATGAGGTTAAACCTTAGGGACCATGAGGGAAGGCAAAAATTTCACAGGCTTGTTAAGTGTAGAGCTCATTCTCCTTCACCTTTTTTTTCTTGGTGGGCTGGTCCATCTTAGCCTGGAGAAAGTCAATTAGTTTGGTCTGCTGGGATATAGTGCCCTCCATCTTCACCTTCTCATGAGAATACACAGCCTACACAAGGGAGAGGGAGAAGAAGTGAAGGAGAGAGAGGGAAAGAGAGAGAGGGAAAGAGAGAGAGAGAGAACAGAGATTCAACAAAAACATTCAATTTCAAGACAAAATGTTATTACTTAAAAAGGACTATGAATATTTATGTTTATTCACTATTTGAAGAAAATTCCCTCTATTGAAGTTTAAGGGTGTCTGAATTATGTACCAAAATAGTTTTATATTCATATTTTCTATTTTAATATTACAATCCAACAGTAGTCAATCAGTGCCTCAGTCAAACAGTGACTTAACTTGGAAGTAGGACGTTGGAGATAGAAATGTCGTTTTAGTGAGAAAACACAAAAAGCTAGCAAGTTAATGTTAGATTCATGAGTAATAAATGTAATACCCCTGATGTATTTTACTTCCCTAGTCAGGAGCGGCATTATCTTGAAAATTAGTCATTTTCATTTAGTCAGAGATTTTCTTATAAAATTATTACAGCTTTATTGGTCAGAATTTCATACATGTCAACATAGTGTCCTCTCACTCTTTTTGAGCTGTTTTATGTCTGTGTGTGTGGGTGAACACAGCAGTGAGGATTCTGTGAGAAACAGCAGAAACAACAGATCAGTAGCTAAGTGTATGTGAGGGTAATTAGAGCATGGACTCTAAGCTTGAAAGACAGACAGACTGTTGGGACTCCTGCTGAGCTGGACAATGTCTCCACCTCTCCTCCCTTCAGTTCATTCATTCCAAATCAGTTAACTTTATTCACCCCCTCAGAAGCCATCAATGATTCATACAAACATAAGCGCTTATGACAAGCTGTTCAGAATAGTTAGATAACGAGATGGTTGGTAAATGCTGTGGCTAGACTTGGGAACTGAATGTAGTTAAGTAAATGCTGATCAAAGAGGTGTGTGTGTGCACCTGTATGTTCTCAAGTTGATATTCTAGGTCTGTTCTCTCAGTCTTCAGAAGGTCAGTCTGGTCGAGTGCATCCTGCAGGCCCTGAGTCAATCTGAAAATATGCGTCTTCTGGAGGTCCATCTGCTGCTGCAGCTTCCCTTGCTGAGAAGACACACACACACACACACACACACACACACACACACAAACACAAACACAAACAAAAACACAAACAAAAAAAAAGA
>JBBPDC010000084.1:8601970-8619333 GCA_037974485.1 Hemigrammopetersius urotaenia | reverse complement strand
GACTAATTGAGTAGGAGTGTCTAACCACTCTGTGGGAGCCAGAACTCTTAATGGTTGGTAGGGGTTCAAATACTTATGTTACTCAATGAAATGCAAATCAGTTTCTATCTTTTATTGAAAGTTTCTTTTTTCAATTTTCCTTTTGATGTGCTATCTGTCACTGTTAAAATAAACCTACCATTAAAATGATACTGTTGTGAGAATTTTCATTTCTTTGTAATTGGACAAACTTACAAAATCAGCGAGGGGCAAATAATTATTTCCTCCACTGTATGCACTACTTTGTGTGAAAATTCATTAAGAATTTTTTTTGCAGGTATTTGTCATTATGGGTAAATTTAAGAGTATATATAAAACTATATATATAAGACTATAAAACACCTGACTGTGACACAAAATGTGACTTCAATAACAGTGCATTCAGATATATTCGTCCCTCTTTGCAGCTGCTATAATGGTTCCGCCACTATGCTCTGGACTCTGAGGGTAACAGGCCAGATAAAAAGTGAATGCTCTTCAGTGCAAAACCAAATATATTGGTTTTATATTTGATTTGATTACAGTAATGTTTAAGTTGAGGTTTACAGAAAAAATTTAACTGCAGCTGTGTGAACACTGCCCCTTATTTGTTTGAAGTGTTTGCAAACCAAATGTTATACCACATTTGTTCATAGAGCAGTACTTTGAAAAGAAAGGTGAGCAATACACAAGTTTGGAATTAATAATTTAATTTCGCATATATACGTGATTAATCGTGAGCTTGGCTGCATACTTTCTATGTATATATGAAAAACTATAATGTGCAAACATTATCTCCTATAAATATGGCATGACGGCATGGCATTGCATCTAATTGCAACCATAAAATCTGTTCAAAGATGTATCTTTGGGTTATAGCTGAGAATTTAAACAGACTCATGAACATTTTCAGCATGGGGGAAATGGTCCCACATGGAATCCCATTGAAGATTTTTTGATAGAATATATAAGCATGCATTTCACCCTTTTTCCTATTCTCATTTTTAAAAGCATCACTATTTGTCATGCTGAAGTAGTAATCCGCTCCTTAAGTGTGACAATCCAACATACACAATATGAACATAAGTATTGGGACGCCTGACCATCCACAAAGTTGGAAGCATGGCACTGTCCAAAATGACTTGGTGTGCTGAAGATTGCCCTTCACTGGAAGTAAGGGGCCTAGCCCAAACCCAGTAAAACAGGTGTCCCAATATATCGGGTCTATATTGTATATCTACTTATCAAAGCTTTGTACTTGATCAGTTCATACCAAGATGTAGAAGCATCGGGGCTCTGTCTGTGGCTTATAAAGATAAAGATCCAGCATCACAGCCACTGCATAGTCTTTTGCTGTATGACAGTGGCCTGCAGGTATCTGGTTTCCCTGGTGATGATGTGAACACCATAGCAACAGCACTGCAGAGTTATCTCCGAAACAGGGATACTTGTTTAAGCTATGAGATTGGAACTGTGACAAAAATATCTGAACAGTCTGTCCATATTATAAGTGTGTTTTGACTGTGTTTGACCACTGAGGTGGGCTGGCTTGGGCTGACTGGAGTCCCTGCCTTGAGCCCGTTGGCCCCGGTATGTGCTCCGGGTACCATGCGGCCATAGCAAGGATCAAGAAAATGAATGAATGAATACTAATCAGCTGTATATTAAGATGTGGCCAAGTGATGCACTTGGGCCACAGGGCCAAAAGCATTTAGGCATACCTTCTAAGTAGTGGAATTAGGTCATTCTTATTGCTACATGAATCTACAAGCCTAAGATCACCATGTGTAATACTACGTGTCGACTGGTAGTGTAAAACAGCTGGGAATGTATTATCACAAATGATCAACCATTCTTCACTATCTGGCAACCTGATAGACGGATCTGGGTTCGGCGAATGCTAGCAGAAGTTTGTGTGCTCTAATACACAGTGTCAACTTTAAAGTTTAGTTTGGCCTGGGCCCATAGTTCCACTGAAGGGAAATCTTGATGCTACAGCAAACAATGAAATTCTACACAGTTGTGTGCTTTTAGCTTTGTGACAATAGTTTAGGAAAGGCCCTTTCCTGTTCCAGGACAATACCTTGTGCACAAAACACATACAGTTTGCAGAGTTTGGTGTGACTATCCTGCACTGAGCCCTAACCTCCACTGAAAACTGGCACGCAGACTAAATTGGCAGGCGACTGCGAATCTGGCCTTATGTGGTTGAATGGAAGTGAATCCTTGTTCCTATGTCCAGCGATAAGCCTCTTCTAACAGCAGAAGGACAAATTCCATATTATTACCCATGCTTTGCAAATGGTCTACAAACACATATGGACTGTACAGCTCTGAAAAAAAATAAGACCACTGCAACGTTTCTTAAGCTTTATCTTTTATAGGTGTAAATATTGAACTGAACAGCTTTGCTTTACTTTTTAAGAACTGATGATAATATTTCTCCCCATTTCCAAATACAAAATATTGTTCTTTAAAGCATATTGTAAATGAAATGACAAAACATCAAAATAAGAGAAATGATGCAGCTTTTACAGAACTTTACCACTTTACACAATTACCATTCTAGTAGCGTTTTACCATCCAACTGGTCTCACTGTGAGAGGAGAGTGTTGATTACAGCAGTGTTTTTATACTTTTCCTCATTAAATAAGATTTGATTCGGGTGATCACTAATCAGTACCTCATAAAGCAGAATGAGGTGTTTGTGTAGGAATTTAACAGACACTGGCATTGAATGGTTGTCATACTCATAGAGATGCAGATTCCAAAATAAATATTTTTTTTCCCATTGCTGTATGCTCAGATACATTTGGTGACTTGATCCAATTCAGATTTTATGCCCATCACTTTCAAAATGTGGAAATGTATTTTTATTGTATAAATAAGAACCTAATAAGTGCCTCTGATGAAACCACAACTATGTTTTAAACTTTGTCTAAAGATTGTTGTCCCTTGTACACCTGCAGAAAATTTCTACATTTACTTTGACATTTAAAATAGAGAAAATCAGATCACATGAGTCACTTCTTAATCCTAAAACTTTGTATGCAACATCACTCTTGCAATTTGCACTACTAAAAAGGTATCTTAGCTTGTAAAATCTAATCTAATCTAAATCTAATCTATCCAACACAGCTACTATTTATCATTTTTAAATGTATTCTTTGAGTGTTCTTTCTTCCCAGAAGCTCTACCGCTGCCATGGCATTTCTTTTAGCATATTTAACCACTTGTGGGACTAATAAAGGTTTATCTTACTCTCTTTAAGTCATCCAGAGATATTTTTTATTTAACTTTTTTTTTGCTTTGTACGTATCTATCAATATACTAAGAATGTATCTACATAAAATGACAAATAAAAGAAAAAGGTAGAAATATGCTGAATAATCTCATAGTAGTCTATTGGCAAATATGATCATGCTAAATATTACACATACTGAGTGCATATATTGCATATATAAGTACACATCCTCTTCAGAGGACTATACAGTTTAATGCACAGTGCCTTTATTTTCTAAGTAAAGAAAGAGAATATTAAAAAAACAACAAATATTTTTAAAATGCTCTGCAAGCAGTGTGTTAAATAATTTTCTATACATTTTCTATAAATAATATTTACACTTATGACATTTAGCTGACGCTCTTGTCCAGTGCAAAGTACATCAGTGCTTAAGTTGTCCACATCTGTTTCTTACATCTCTAAAGCTATACTTCAAATTTTACATCATAAAATCTTGTGGAAAACCTTCAAAGAAGAATGGAAGCTGGAAAGGGGGAACCAACTCCATATTAAAGTGAATGCAATGTCAGTCCCTGTTGGTGTAATGGTCAGGAGGCCCAATACTTTTGTCCGTGTAGTGTGTATATTATACATATGGCTGAATCACAAGAGTAATGTGGCTTCTTGGTGTAGTTGTGAAGCCTGGGTACACAATGATTCTAAGCAACTATAATGTAAAAGCCAAAGGCCAAATCGAGACACTAACAGCCACACTGTTGCAGCAGATGGAGCTGTCATGCTAACAGGAGTCCCTGTCCAAGCACCAGCACAAGGGACAAATTAGGACAGCTGGAACAAAGTGGTCTGATGAATAAATTAGTAAAAGGAATCAAGGGGAAATGACGATGTCTGTGGTAACAGACTAAAAGTAAAGTGTATTTGTGATACTTAATCTCACCTGCTGTCTCTTGTAGCACTTATTCTAGAAACCAGTGGGTCGGTACTCCAGGACCAGCCAACTGGCTTCTGTTATGAGAATTTCAAATACAGCGTTTGTTTTTTTCTTTGAGAACAGGCAATGGTGTATTCTGAGACATAAATAAAAAATATGAAAAACTGAAAAACCTAATAATGACCCACTCTGTGCCAACTAATAATTTTAAACTTGTAGATGTGTTACAAAATTAACAATCTGAATGGCCAGTGCTCAGCTCATTTGCATGAAGTTCTTCCAGAACAAGAAACTAAAGAGAGCAAGATGTACATGAGAGGTTTTATACATCAATTGCATGTGTATATTGTTCATACCACAGCATTACCTAAAATAAATTTAAAAAGCAAATGATGTCCTCATGTCTTTGTTGTGTATATTCCAGTGAATATTCCAGATACACCAGCTAGAGACGGTCATTTTCATTCAACTCTTCACATAAATGCTTATCAATATTGTAGGACAGTAGCACCTCCCTGTGTTTACTTTAAGGAGCACAGTGTAGGAACCTCAGGGGTCCTTGAAAAACCAAATACAATTCATTACCTTAAAATGTTTTATTATCATCAGTTAGATTTATAATGAGGCAAATAATGAGTGGCAATTTTTCAGCTTGTTTTTTTCCCCAGTGTACACAAGATCAACACGTTTTACACATATATAAACACACAAACACATACCGGTGTCTACATATAGACATGCGTGTTTGTATGTGTCATGTATGTGCATTACATAGACTGTAATACTGATATGCACACACAAATTAGGGCTCCATTTCTGTTTGTTAATGTCAGGCTCATTTCCTTTGTGGTAGTCTCAATTTTTTTTAAATGTAACTTCTAATGGCTAGGCTTTACAGATGTCAAACGCACACGCGCAGCTGCCAACTGGACTTAACCCACGCATGTAGGGCCCATATCCTATTTTTCTACCCCTCCCCCTTCTTCCATGCCAGTTTCATTTGACGTGTTGATTTATGCACCTAGAAGTCCATTTTCCAAACTCTCTCTACATACTAATTTGTAAATTAGGAGTCTGGGCTGACCACTTAATTCAATGTGAAAGGGAGGGGCTTAACTGTTGATGTAAAAAAAAAAAAACGACCTCACAAAATCAACACATTTAAAAAGGGCTGTGACTGTACATGGATTGAGGTCTTAATGTTTGCATACATCATGAAACTCTTTTTCCATGTCATGGGCCCAGTAACGTGCATTTGGGTCATGCATGTGCTCTGGCTGCATGTGGCTATTACATCTGTGTGTGCAATCTTGAGATGATTGTGTGAGACAAGCAGGTCGCAAATGGTCACTCTTGAATGTCTGGCGCTTTTTCCTTCAACCACAAAACAGTAAAATTCAATACTGTTGTCTATTACCACAGATACAGAGCGATCTCAACACCGAGATGATCTGCTTCCATCTGAGACACACACACAAGTTCAGTCATTTCAGTGCACTGAGGTCCGGTAAATTCATTCGGCACGAGAGCAGAAACGTCTAATCAGTGGCACCAAATTTCATAAATCCTACCCATGTGTTTGTTTACAGTGGTATAGTTTTGTTAGTAAAAAATACAAATTTACAAAAAGAAACAAGAACAAAGAAAAAATTCACATGAGCAAAGGCAAAACACTTGTCTCAGCAGAGCAAGCATTTGGTCCATTGGTGGCCAGGCATTCCATTTATGACTTTATTTAGCCGTCAGTCAGAAGAGCCTGAGGATATGACTAGGTGCTTAACAGATAGGGGGTTAAGTTTCCCATAGAAATTCCTGATGTCGTTTCTCTAATCGGGTTCAGTGATATCACGATTAGGCATTTTTTTTAACCCAACGCATGATTCCTCTTCATTGCCCTTCCTCATTTCTGTTGGCTGGCACCATGGCATGATGTCACAGAATGCTCAAGCTCAGTCTTATGACAGAAAACTACATGAAGCAGATAGAGTTTTGGCCTTACTTGTCAGCTCCCAATTTTTCAATGCATTTCAAAAATAGGCGTGTGTGTGGGAGAGTAAGTGTGGCAAAATACAAAGGAAAGTAATTCAGTCTTCTTTACGGCAGTGGTCATCCTTGACCCTTGCAGAAGGGATGTGGGCGCCACTTGAGCCCATTGCTGCTAAAAACCTGCACAAGTCTTAAGAGTTCCCAAGTCCAAAAGGGCTCGTCGAGAATTTCATTTGTAAATCTATATGTAGATACATTTCTTAAATTTTATTTGGCTTGTCTCTCTTGGGCTGCCGCACTTTGTGTTTTCTGGCCCTTGTCAGTTCAGCGGCATGTTCAGCTCAGCTCTCCTTGAATTTAAATTTGTCTGTATGTATGTGTGTATGTACGTGTGTGAGTGTGAGACAGAGAGCAAGCAAGTTCAGTCTGTTAGCAGCATTTCTTCTTGCGTTTGCTGTTCTTGTTGAGTTTCACCACTTCGCTCTGCTGTTGCTGCTGTTGCTTGGCCACAGACTCTTTCCTTGCCTTCAGAACAAGCTCTGTAATGCAGTTGAACATCTGAGGTGGAAGAAACAGATACACATACAGAATACAAGATCAGAAACACAGCTCAAAGAGAAATGGAAGAGACTACTGTCATTCACTAAAAATACATCAAAAACTTCTCAGACTTAAAGGATCATGTGAGGATTAAAATCTTTTCATTTGATTAACAAGCAAAAATATATTACAAAAACTCTAATCTCCATTAATCACTGCAGGAACTCGATTCCATAGAATTTCAACTTGCAACTCGATACGTTCTAGGCTATGACCATTCTCAATGCAGAGAAATACAATCTCTCTCATGCGCTGAAAGGGAAAGTTTTCAGTCACATGTGAACACAGCATA
Organism: Hemigrammopetersius urotaenia; assembly: GCA_037974485.1. Lineage (NCBI taxonomy): Eukaryota > Metazoa > Chordata > Actinopteri > Characiformes > Alestidae > Hemigrammopetersius > Hemigrammopetersius urotaenia. The sequence continues at coordinate 8,612,262 of JBBPDC010000084.1, read as the reverse complement.
GCACAGCAGGAACAATGCAAAATTTGACCACTGCATTTAACCCCATTCAGTGGTCAGCAGAGTGACAGAACCTTTCTTAGGGGTACCTCAAGTGATGCCAGAGAGGATTTGAAACTAACTATGAGCTTCTAAATGCAAGGGCAACTCCCTAACCACCAGCTGCCCCAAACAAACATTGTGCAAATGACTTCATGAATAAAAACCATTCAAACACCGTTATCCACTGTTTGAAGCAGTTTCCAACCTGATTGTGATGACATACATCTAAACTTCACCTCACTCAATCTATGGACATGGTCTGATTGTACAGTTTCACTGCTTACTTACATCCTCCACATTGATGTTTTCCTTGGCACTAGTTTCAAACAGCCTGATGTCCATCTGCTCAGCAAACTTCTGAGCATCGTTGGTCTCCACCACCTTTGAGCTGGGGTCGTCGTTCTTATTGCCCACTGCGCAGGAAATGATGAGCAGGAAAGCATTGAAACAAAAGTTTTATCACAAAGTAATGTGATTATATTAAGTGACATTCTACTTAGATAAAATGTTAATTTGTGCAGTCTTTATATATTCTCCCACACCAAAACACTGCAATCTGCAGTCCTTAAAAGTTTTACTATCTTCCAAATTCACCGTATATTCTCTTACACTCATGAAGTATAATGGATTAAATTTAGAAGTACAAAAATATCAACAATGTTCTCCATGCACGGCAAGCCGGAAAAGTAAGAACAGAAACGCTTACCTAATATTCGACAAACATCATCACAGTTCTGGTTGATTTCATGAAGCCATCGTTTGACGTTTACAAATGATTCTGCACTCGTGACGTCATAAACCACGATAACACCATGAGTGCCTCTATAATACCTGGAGAGAAACCATTTAGCATTTCAGTTGTTTTCCTCTTAAATGCATGAATCACAAATCACTTACTTTAACATGAAATCTTGTTCACCCTTAGCTTAACAGAGCTCAAAGCGCATTCCAGTTCAGAATGCTGGTCTCTGAAGCAAACCTAAGCCATGATCATAAAGCATTTTTCATTCATGCTGTGACACATTCCCAGGTAAGACATGGTATCAGGGATGTTATCAAAATTAGCTGAGCGTTTTTGCATGGTAACATGTGAGGCAATGGGCGCTGGCACATGGTAAAGTTATCCAAACCTTGAAAAACACAAAAAGTATTTTCATTGTAATGGAAGACTACATTACAGGATTACACAAACATTACACAAAAAAAATCTCACATATGATGCTTAATGACACAGTAATTATTATTTATTTTAATAGAAATTTGAAATAGCAGGAGTCTACAAACTTCTGGACATATACAAGGGGTCCTCACATTACGACACAGATCCGTTCCTTCGACAGTGATGTAACCTGAATTTTGGTGTTATCTGAAACACACCCGAGCCTAAGTCACTTACCGATCCCAAATTATAAAAACTAAGCCACAGAAAAAGGAAAAGGAAAAAATCCCTCACTCATACGGCGCTTTACCGTGTATTCTGGTTTGCCCGCATAGTACATAAGTACGAGGGTAAGCATGCAAGCAGAGTGGGAGTGGGCGTCATAAACTTAAAACCTCCTATGTCAAGACTGTTGTAACTCGAGGAGTCACTGTATGTAGTTTGATCATTTTATCAAAATGTTTAAAATCTATGACATTTAAATCAGTTAAGTTCTATAGGCAAGGGTGGGAGGGCTCAGACTGTGGAAAGGATTGTGGAAAAAGACCACTTTGCTCAGATGTGATTGTGTTTGTCTCAAGTGATGGAGAGAAAGGGGTAGCGTGGAAGGATAAGTGTGGTGACCTATGGCTGCATCATTTCCTGCCAGCGTTTCTGTAACACACAGGAAGTGGTCACCTGAAATAAGGGAGAAAAAAAAGTATTTTTACCGCTAACTTTGCGAACACTGAGAGAGCAAATTTGAAACTATGTTTGCACGAATAGTCAGTTAAAGAGGGATGAGAGGAATCTGACAGGGAACAGAACGCATGTTTAGTACACACACAAACTCCATTATTTTTCGGCCATGACAGCAGCCCTGCCTGAGGGTGGCATTTCTTTGCCATTGCTGTTGAGACAGACGGCCGTAGAAGTGTACTGGACGGCTGAAATCTACTTACTCTAATGAGAGACCACACCACTGCACACCAGCATACCAGCAAACTTCAACAACAACAACTGGCTTCTGTTCACCTCATCGAGTCACTGCATGCAACTCAGCAAGTTTGTGTGTGTGTGTAGGTTCATGTGCAAGCATTTTTGTTAAACAGCACTTAGACCATTCAGAAAACAAGAAAAGGTTTACAGTGAAAATGTAAATTATGCTAACTGTCCCTCAAAGCCATTTTCATTCCTCATGAACACTATTTACTTTATTCTAGCTATCTTCCATACACTTACTTGTACTGTATACACTAAAGCAATCAGTGTGTTCTTGCAATGAAGGTATTTAGCCTTTCTTTGATTCTGCACCATGTCTAGACAATTTCCTTGACTCTGGTGTCAATTTTGGGCACAAATATGGGGGATAAAATAGTCTTAATCTATTGTTAGAAAATCACATCCGTTCAAGAGCTAGCACAGCCTGCATCAAACTACACAACCACAAAAAAAAAGACAAACACTAAACATAGAATAGTTTGGTTTTTATAGCTAACCTTAGTGTTTTGAAACTGAATTTACAAAGTAGGCGAAAAAGAAGGTAGCTCAGACTTGTGGTTTTATGTTGTCTGAAAAAGGAAGTGAGGCTGCTTTGAACTGTGGTTCCCTCCATTTTCTTGATGAGATGGTTCATATAAGATAATGGTAACTGACTTTCAAATAGAGCGTAAAAATAGGTGGAATTTGCATAAAATATGATGAATTAGCCTTAGTTCAAATGTTTCTTAAATGGGTTTAAGCCAGTTATTAAAACTGCTTTGTTCAATCAAAATTCATTACAGCTCTCTCATTATTCTTTCATTCTTTAATGAATAAATTGCCTGTTTAGGAAAAACAATAGTTTTATTTAATCCAGATTTTCTCTTCAAATTCAAATAAGTAATGTTTCAAGTTTGCAACCTGACTTACGTTGCCAGTGTGCTAAAAGCTTTAGATAACATTAGTAAGAACTTATCTTAAGAATAGATTTATAATGAAGTATATTCAAGATAGTATGCCAAAGAAATCAGAGCTCAGGAATAAATATTTTGCCTAAATTCTCCTCCTCCTTAAGGCATCACACATGTGCCAACATGAATGCTTTTTTCCTGCACTAGCATGAGTGGGTGGCACGGATGTTTGTGTGTGTGTGTTCTATGACCACAACATGTTTAAATGAAATGATGCTGACCCTACTGGAACTTAATCTGTATGCATTCAACACAATGCTTTCTTGGTTAGCAATTAAAAGAATAAGTGAAAAAAAAATGGAGTGGGCAACATAGAAAGAATATGAGAATCATTTGAGTCATCCAACATGTATCATACATATTATGTAGGCTCTGATGTTTGAGAAACTGAAACAAACAAACTCACATGGCACTACTCTAGGTCAAAATGAAAGGGATCTCTTTGTAATGAAACATTAAGTGATGACGATTTCAATTATTTGCTCAAAAAAGAGAAAATTTATCATGCTTCTGATAAGTATCTTCCTATTGCCTAGTCCTAGTTGTAAATGACACCCATTGTTGGTAGCCTGTCCCACACCCGGGCTGTGAGGTAAAACAAGCCAGACGGTACTTACGTGGAAGTGATGGTACGGAACCTCTCCTGTCCGGCTGTGTCCCAAATCTGCAGCTTCACCTTCTCTCCATTTATCTCTACTGTGCGGATCTTGAAGTCCACGCCGATGGTGGTGATATAGCTACCTGAAATGCATCAGTGCAATGATTTTACAGATCTGAGGTCACAGCGATGTGGCTGTTCACGGTCAGACATAAACCAGGGAGATGTAAGACAACTATATAATCTAAACATACATTTTGTTTGATTATAGATCTTGTTTGAACAGTAAAGTCTGAAACCTTGCCAATGCACACCTCTTTTCATGTTGACTTTAATGATTCCATGTCATACATACTAAGTTTCCAATGAACTGTTTGTAAACTAGGTTGTGGCTGCATACCAACTTATTGTGTGCAAAGGGTTGTTATGCTGACAATTGAGAAGAGAAGGACACTGAGCACTTGAAAAATCTCACCTGAAAATGTGTTGTCTGCGAATCTCAACAGGAGACTGCTTTTCCCTACACCTGTGCAAAAAAGACATTAAAATTAATGCACCAGGTTCAAAAGCCAGAAGCCTGAGGCTGATTACAAGGCTCATCACATGCACACTTGGAAATGCAAGTGCATTGCAACGTGACCTCAAGTTTCTTTCTCAAGTTACAGTCCCAGGTGTAGGGACAGGATGAAAATCATACAGTATGAAGACAAAAAGTACAATAAGGACATTGTAACAAGAAACGATGCAACATACATTTAGGGGGAAAGGAATAGAATAAAGTAGCAGATATATATTTAGGAAGTAGAGTGCAAAAACCAAGATGTCTGGTGTACAGATGAGCGAGAAGTATACTGCATGAGATACGTGTGCATGTGTACTATATGTGTAGTATGTAGTACATTAAGTAGTACGTGTACATTGAATATTGTGTAATATCTAGTACATTAAATAATGTGTGCACTGATGTGTAATGTGCAGTATTTGTACATTGAATATATGTCTAATGTTTATTGTATAGTACATTAAACATGTACCTGCACTTGCTAAGGGCATTTGGCTGACAATTGATTTACAAGTGATTTACACTTACTTATAAGAACTGAGGGTATTATATGTGGACTAAAAAGACTTGTGTCTTCACACTGTCCGGTTAACCATTCATAAAGTTCAGAATTGCGTTTTTTAGCAGACAGCTAACGAGCTAACTCATATTTCATACATTCACAAAGTCAGTCACACTAGTCCAACTAACACTAAGGTGTATCCTGCTTAAAATGTAACATTACGGCATTAAAGCATTCAGTTTTTAATGATGAATAAATAAAAGCAACTGGAAAACTTGAGTATCTGCATGCCCGTTAGCTAACAACCTAGCTAGCATCACCACCACCACCAGACTAAATGCAAAACTGACCAGAGGATTACGTATATGCCAATTGGTAGAAAAATTTAAAAGGTTTTCTGTAGCCTTCTGCTTTTACAACATCTGACCAACACTTTTTAGATGAAAGGGTGATAAAACAGCTGCTCCCCCGCCCAGGACGAGCCAACGTCCGCTAGCAAGATCCAACAGCTCCCTACTCCTAACTTAGCTGGTCTAAACGCTAGTTAAGAGTCTGGTTAGACCAAAACAGCAGTTCAAAATTATCCATACAGATCACATTTTGAAACGGCACCGCAAGTGCACGCTTAACGTGAGACAAAGCGACTCAGTGACATATTTTATATAGCTGAGGCCTGTTTCCCGTCGCGCATCCAAGGACTTTCCTTACCGCTGTCCCCGATGATGAGCAGCTTGAAGAGGTAATCGTAGTCCCGCGCCATGCCTCCCAACTCAAGAGCCCAACACCAGCCCAGAGGGGCCAGCAGACTCCCCTCAAACTCCTCTTCACCTGCAGGTGTTTCTGAAGATTGGGCTCACTGTGCTGAAAGCTCACACCCGTCTGGACATCTGGGCGAGTCTCCCGCGGAGCAAATCCCGCCTCAACGCACTGCGCAGCCGCAAAGTGTTACTCTGCGCCAAAACTACTGCACAGTTTAAAGGAAAGTGGCCTCTTCAGCGAACACCACCGTGAGGAATTCTTCCTGTGTTTAGTCCTTTCACCAAGTGAAGCGGAGTGTGGATACGGTAGTTTGCTCAACAGTACTTGCGTGGTACCACTGGCAGTCCTGTGATTTAAACCCACAACCTGCTGATCATAGGGGCACATTCCTACAGACCAGGCCATTTTACCAGTAGACTAACATGCTGTCTAACAAATTTGTTCTACTTTAATGACCCGTCTAGTTTCAAACGACCAATCAGCAATCAAAGATGTTTTGAAGAGGGTGGTGCCCGTGACAGTTCTGGGATTCAACCTCAATCTTCAGATTACTCCCTACCCACCAGCTGCAGTTGAGTACATGACACCAATACACATGAATAGATGGCTTTATACTGCATGGTGCCATTGACCGTCATGGGACTCAAACCCACAACCTTCTGATCAGAGGAACCACCAGGCAACCAGCTACAGGGCAGTAAACAGTAAAGGAGCTGCTGTGGACTTTAGGAAGCAGTTTGACCCATCTGTAAAGAACATTTTAAAGTAAAGAGGGCCCTTAGTCACATGGACACCAGTGTGAACAGTGGGAAGTTCTTTCACCAGGTGAAGCAGTGGCCAGCCTATAGAGCAGTGTGTAGGGACTGGTGCCACTGGCAGTCTTGGGATTCAAACCCATGTCCTTCCAATTGTAGAGCAAGTGCTCAACCACCAGCTTCGCACCATTTGAAGAAAAAAAAATGGTCGTGTCAAACATTACAAAGAGACTTTTTTGTTTTCCCAGATTTTATTGGTGTTAAACAAGCAGATTATGGTGTTTGCTGCCATTTAGTCGAACAGGCCAAAGCCCATGTCCTCATCAGACTCCTCTGACTCCTCCTTGGCTGCTTCCACGGCGGCAGCAGCAGGGGCCGCAGCAGCAGTTTCAGCCGCTGCCACAGGAGCTGCTACTGCAGCGAATGCAGAAGGATCGGCAAGGAAAGCCTTCACCTGAAAAACAGAAGACGTTTAATTTTCCCTTTCACAATTAAAATAAGGATGAACAGTAGCTCTACATTTAAATGGCAGTTCAGTCGTACCATGCAGACATTTGTTGCAGCACAGCAATGGCTATTTTTTGGAACAAGTATTTTTGGAGAGCAAGGTTTCCCAAAATATCGTGGGAGGGCCCAGCACACCCAATCCAGCTAATCTGGTCAACAGCCCGGAAGCCCAGACTTCCTGAATAGTGTGTACTCCAAGAGTTCAGGAGGCACAGCAATCACCATTGACATGCTGAAGAGAATTTGTGATGGCTTGGCCAGTTTGGACTGGCTCTCTCATCAGATACATTCACTGTCTGAGACCAAGCGTCCCTGTCTGCTGTAGGTAGCAATCAGACAGGGATAGAAGGAAACAAGTTTATTTATGCAGGGGGAACGACAAACCAGCACTTCATCAGCTGATGTGTAACTAAACCTGCAAAGACAGATGCCTGTTCCCACAACACTATAGGGGAAGGCGCTTTTTACCTTATCAGCCAAGGGGAAGGAGTAGTCAGTGTCCACTGCAACAGCCAGCACCCTCTTATACCCATTGATGATGGAATGGGGGATGGAGGCAAGAGTAGGGTAGCCAATCTCAAGACACACACTGGCAATGTTCCTCACACCCTGAAAGAAAAAAGCAGAGCGATATAAAGGAAATCCATTATAGCCCACCTGAACATATGGACTAATACAACTAGTTGAAACGCAAACATTTCTATGACCTAAAAAAGCATGACATTTAAACTTAGAAATGTTTGAGACCAAGCGTCCCTGCAAGTTGCTGGAATGCAAACAGACAGGGATAGAAGGAAACAAATTCATTTATGCAGGGGGAACGACAAACCAGCACTTTATCAGCTGATGTGTAACTAAACCTGCAACAAATCACATGTAAACGCCAAGTTCAGGCAGTTTGTATACTACATTTTTCCCCTCACCTCTAGGAATCTCTGGTGCAAGGCATCTTCAGTAATGTCCAGAACCTCAGGGCTGTAGACGCTGCCATTGTCATAAACCTGCTGGATGATTAATCCATAGGAGAAGGGAGAGATGTTCAGCATGTTGAGCAGTGTGGCCTCGCTGGCACCAACCTTGTCTCCAGGTTTGATCAGCTGCACATTACTCTGGAAAAGATAAAATATAAAGTTACATACCAAAGGAGGTCAAGAGAAGCAATTACAGCCATACAGAGGTTAAAAAACTATGCACAAATTCACCTTACCAGGATTTCAATAGTTCCTCTGGAGATCTTGGTGGTGATACCCAAAGCCTGGAAGAAGGAGGTCTTCTCAGGACCCAGACCGGTGTTTTGAGCTGGCACAGTCACCTCACAGGGGGCAATGGCACCAGCACGGGCAGCTGCAGGTACCTAACGATAACCCAAAATCTAAGTTGAACTTTGAATCAGGGTGTCAAGGGCCTTGTAATACAAGAAAGCAGTATTAAGGGTATATAAACTTACCTTGTTGGCCAGCAGCAAATCCCTGATTTCAGTTAGGTCCTCTTTGGTGAAGACAAAGCCAACATTCCCACGGATATGGGGCAGCAGCCTGTGAAACAGGTTATACTTACTCACAAGTACTGATCCAATATAAACATTAACTAAACTTTTGCAGCAATAAATTTTATAAACTGTATGAGACCAAGCGTCCCTGAAAATCGTGGGATGAAGACAGTCAGGGATAGTAAGAAACAAGTTAATTTTTGCAGGGGGAACGACAAACCAGCACTGCACCAGCTGATCTGTAACTTTTCCTGCACAGCTTGTGCTTTAGGTTATTACCATCTCGATCCCTTTGTGTGGGGCCAGGGGAACTCAGATAATTACTGCTACATTTACAACCACAACGTTTACTCCAGCCTACAATACCTAAAGAGAACTTGACATACTTCTCCAGCGCTGGGTTGTTTTCCAGGTGGCCACGGATAGCCTTGCGCATCATGGTGTTCTTTCCCATGAGCACGACAGCCTTGCCCCGCAGAGACAGACGAATGGTCTGCATCTGTTTGGAGCCGACATTGTCTGCACCCACAATGAAGCACTTTGGGTAATCATTCAACAGTTGCTACAGAAAAAAGGAAAGACATTAAGAAATATGGAAACAGTATGTATTCAACAGTGCATGGTTTGAGATCACAACCAACCATTTCTCTGAGCAGTGGGCTCAGGAAGTGCCACAAGGAGGAAGGTTTATATGTAACGGGGAACTCGACCTTAAATTTTGTCTAGTTTTCAGAACATTCTGCACTGTGTGTAAACATTCACTCTGGTTTATCGTGCAACACAATTATAGAGACAAGTCATAGTTGTGATATGAAGCAGCATAACCAATAGAATAAAAACGACTATTTATTGTACATGGATTTGGCATTGGCATATTTAGGTACACATTGGAGTGTCCTCGGCTGCTTCATAGCAGTACACAATGACAAAGTAAAAACGCACCAGACAAAATAGTAAAGGAGGTGTCTAAACATGCACAAGTCAATACTTACGATGATTTTTAAGAAGTAGTTGGACTTCCACGTGGCCCTGTCTTCCCTGGGCATCTTCGCAGTGCTTCCAAGGATCGGATAACAGCCGGTTTAAAGACAAGGTGATTACCTGGAGACAAAAGCAAATACTTCAGTCTAGAGTATAGTGATTTTTTTAAACTATGAAAACCACGCGGTCAGACTGGTGGTCATTTAACTAATAGACTTTTAGATTCGTAAATATTAATTTAGTGTGGTTCCAAAAACATTTCATAGAATGACTGGTAAACCAGAAATGGCCTATTTCTGCCCAACATGTGGAAAAATATGGCGCCGGGAGGCCTTCAGTTAGCCTACAAGCTAACTAGCAGTCAATAAACGCCTTACTGAAGTATTTAATTTCTAGTAAGAACACAGATTACTGTATTTAAAGCTTACTAAATACATTTCGCGCAACTGTGACCGTTTAGCGAGCGAGAAAACGTGACAATCCATGAAAATGAGAGCTCAGGCAGCTCTATCCGTACCTCACAGTAGGGACGCGTGAAAGGAAAGAGAGAGACGCCAGGAAAGGGGCGGTATTATACGACAGGGTCCAACAATATGATTGGTTGACAACAACGTCAATCAAGGTGTAAATGCACTGCGTAATAAACTATGTGAACAAAAGTATTGGGACAGATCTCTTAATTACTGAATGTAGGTGGTCTCTTACTTCCAGTGAAGGACAATCGTAATTCTTCAGTAGACCAAGACATTTTGGAGGTCGCCATAATTCCAACTTTGTGTACACGGTTTGAGGAAGAACATTTTCTATTCCAGCGTGACTGTGTCCCAGTGCACAAAGCAAGCTCCATACAGACATTGTTGGCAGGGCCGTAGCCAGGATTTTTCAAATACCGAGGTCATTTTTTCAAATCCCCCCCACACACAGTAAAATGCAACAGTAAAAAATCTCCATATTGGGTCCAGACATAGTATGATAGTTACAGAACTGACCAGCAGTGGTTTGGTGATGGC
>JBBPDC010000084.1:8582835-8601870 GCA_037974485.1 Hemigrammopetersius urotaenia | reverse complement strand
CGATAACCGATAGTTCCGGGAATCAACTATCGGTGCCGATTAATCGGCAAAACCGATACATCGGTCGACCTCTAGTATACACACAATAACGGCATACATACATAAAAATACAGTAACAGTCTAGATTTTGGAACACCATGCGTACAAGCTCATTGATGGTAAACGTTTAAGTAGTCACTCCTTGATAACGGTCGGTACCCACTTCAGGACAGTGTTTGTGGTTTTAGCAGGTTTCTTCATAAGATCAGAAGGAAGAAGGATGTTGTGGTTATACACATCCTGTTGCCCACGTACTTCTATTTTCATACATATTGTGTAGTCTTTATTTTCCTCATTTGTGGCAGCTGGTGGTCTGGTGGTTAGGTAGTTGCCCCTGCGATCAGAAGTCCATGGGTTTGAATCTCAGGATGACTAGTGACACCACTGGGCAAGGTACGGTACCCATCCTCTGTACCCTGGGCACCCCATCGGTGGCAGCCCCTGCTTCACTTGTTGAATGGGGTTAAATGCAGAGAAAGAATTTCACGCTGTTCACACTGTGTGCTGTGCTGTGGTGTGTCTATAAGGGGCCACTTTACTTTGGTAAAACTGAATATATGAGTCAAGCAGTAACAATTTTTACGGTCCAGTGACCACTTAAAAATGACCGTTAATGTCATTGAACAGCAACATGTCTCTGGTATGAGAAGGGTCAGTGATGGCTCTGGAATAATTGGACAAAGATTCTGGTGGGTGAGGGGTGTGGTAGAACCTGATAGCAGCTAAAGGAGGCCTTAAGTTTAAGGACTGCTGTTGGAAAAAGCATGTTTGTGGCTATTCAGTTGTCACATATATGAACTATAAAGAAGAAATAATTCTGATCTGTCTCTCACTCTCTCTAGGCATCACTCGAGTGGTGGGTAACAAGAAGGGCATGTTCACTCGTCAGCGGCAGCCAAAAGCGGGAGCCTTCATCCTGAGAGAGCGCTACTGGATGATCGCCAATGAGACAGGTGTCCTGCCTACATGGGCCAAGTATCCCTGCCAGTGAGCCCACAACTCCTGCTGCTTCTTTACTTGTGTGTGTGTGTGTGTGTGTGTGTGTGTGTGTGTGTGTGTGTGTGTGTGTGTGTGTGGCCTACTGGACCACTGGACTAGAAATGTAAGCAGTGAAAATTGAACATGTTTACGAAGTCGTGCCTTCTATCAATCAGTGGACAGATTTGTTAAATCTGTCTGTTTTTAATTCAGGGAGCATCTTTTACTGCACACAAAAATCAAATGTACTGCTGGAACATTGCATGTGTGATGTTTGGAAGGTAAAAAAACACTAGAATTATCCAGGCTTTCTTGTGTAATTAGGAGTGGACTGCTATTGTAGAGGTCAACGATTTCTGTGTCTTACATTGCACTGCCAAAAAACTGGAATGTCCAGTGCATTTCCAGTGCATAAGTGATGTGCTTTGTAAAACAAACTTTTACACTGGTCTGAGACCAGGTTTTCCAATACTTGTATAATGGTTCAGTTTTTTTTGGATAGGAGGGAAACTGTCCTGAGGCAAGTATCCAGACAATTGCTTGTTGTCTTGTTTTGGGAGCATGATGGAGCTTGCCTGCCATGTCCTCTTTTCTTTAATAAGCATTTCAAGTTGCCCTTTGTTTCTGCCACATTCCAAACATCCTCAGCATTCCATCCCCTATCGCTGCATATTCCAACCCAGAAACCGGCTCCTTGAACGCTCCCTACCCTGAAACCTTTAAAACACTATACGAACAAACACACCACACACACTGGCCAAAAGTTTCTAGACATCTCCAAAATCTAATTTGAAGATGTTGCCTCAACTATTCTGGGCAGCTGGTGATCTGGTGGTTAGGGAGTTGCCTCTGTGATCAGAAGGTTGTGGGTTTGAATCCCAGGACTGAGGTACCATTGGGCACGTTACTGTCACCATATTTTGCCCCGGGCACCCCTATTGGCTGCAGCCCCCTGCTTTGCTTGGTGAATGGTTTAAACACAGAGAAAGAATGTCACACCGTTCACACATGTGACTATACGAGGCCACTTTAATTTATTTTATTCTAGGAAGGCACTAGATGTTAGAACAATGCTTGATCATCAGCTCTGGATTGCAAATGACATTATCCCAAAGGTGTTGTTTGGAGCCTCACCAATTCAGAAAATGCAGTTCCCCTGTTCCAACAGACCAATGCTGGGGGGCTTTATGCTCCTTTAGCTGACACACGGCATTAGGCATCGTGACCTTAGGCTCATGTGTGGCTCCTATAGAGCAGCGGTCCCCAACCTTTATTTCGTCACGGATTTAATATCACGGTTTAATATCAGAAACTATTTTCACGGCCCGGCCTTTAAGGAGTGGCAGATAAATATACGTATTTATACAAATAAATGATACGCATAAAAATGGAGATATTTTAAAAATATAATAATGGGGAATCTTTAAAATACAATAATAAGCGTAAATCCAGTGTGTACTCACAGCATTTTCATACCAACAAGCCGACAACATAACACGGGTAACATCCGCGTTTTTTTTTCTGTGCAGCCCGCGGACCGGTACCACATGACCCACGGCCCGGTACCGGTCCACGGCCCCGGGGTTGGGGACCACTGTTATAGAGCATCCCATTCTATTGGCATTGCTTTTCTATGGAGAAGCACAAGCTGTGTGTACAGGCTGTGGAACACCTGCATCAGCAGAGAGGGCATGGTAAGGTAGCTAAATCCGCTATTAGAAGGTGGACAGTTCTGGACGTATACTGTACCTTGAAAGGAAGGAAAACAAATGTAGCCTTCTTTTCCTGTACACCATGCTCATACAAGCTAAACAGTACATAAAGAATTTTCTTCTCATTTGATTCCCACACCTTGCATTCTCACACATTAATGACCTCCCATTCCTTACTCCAGTTTAACCACTTGAGGTACACAGCCCTGTTTCATCTTCATCAAAGCGTTTAGTGCTGTTAATTACATGATGAGCTCTTTCACTTTCACCATTTACAGAACATGGACTGATTTTTTTTTTTCTTCCCCTCACTTCTCTTACCATGCATGGTTTTCTCTAAGTGTGACCATTCTGTTGTCATATGAAGGGATGTTACTGAAAAAAAAAAAAAAAAAAAAAAAAAAAAACACTGTCCGTGTCTGTTAGTAGACAAACTATTCATGGAAAACTATTGGGACTAACTAAAGATCTGATGCTGCCGGCCCTACTTTCAGTTTTCATGATCTCATTCCAAACTGACTCTCTCATCAGTCATGAGAAGTGACCATGTCCCAGTCAGCAGTTTGTGCTCGGTCTTACCACATAGGTGCCTTTTTTTTTTTTTAACATTGTGATCAATTTTCCTTCACTCTGTAGTTTAAACATTCACAGGCTTTATGCCTCCCTCTGCAAGTTTGACATGTTTAAGCTCTGGATATTTGTCGCTAGCTTTTTTTTTTATACGTAATTGTTGAAACATGCGAAATGGATTTTACTATTGATTGTAGCTTTTCTGTGCATTGAATAAATTCTTCTATGTAGTTTGCATTGCTTTGTGTTTTTAACTGCTGAGCACTAACCCAGACAAACAAGTGCTGGAAAGGGAAAATTGACTTATAGGCCTTTTAGTCCACAGCTGTGTCATCACTTCAGATACAGCAATAACACTGATTCCTACCTCTAGGTTTAGAGACTTCTGTCTATTAGGTGATTACACAGTCCTTCATGACCATTTATGTACATGTTTCTGATAGATAACATACTTCTACTATTACAAATGAATATAAATTAACCAGTAGGTCATTAAATGGGACTTTAAAAAAGGTTTTGCCTTTCCTGTAACGTCTTATTTACACACTAATTATTTACATTTACGGCATTTATCAGACGCTTTTATCCAAAGCGACTTCCATTCCCTAACTACAGGGGACAGTCTCCCTGGAGCAACTTGGGGTTAAGGGTCTTGCTCAGGGACCCAGTGGTGGTCTGAAGGTAGGATTCGAACCTGTGACCTCTTGGTCCGGAGGCAAGTATCCTACCCACTGAGCTACCTTCACCCAATTATTAGCTTATGAACTAAGCTATCACTTCCATATTAGAAAAAATTCTGTGTGAAGTTGTATGTCGCTGAAGAGGGTAGACCTGTGTGGCTGTATTTTAATGCTGTTATTATCATCATCCTTAGATATAATACATTATAATATTGAACTTTTTGAAAATAGCATAACATCTTACCTGCCTCAGCTCACTAAAACACTTTACCTTGAAATATAATCTCTAAAATACTTTTGCATTCATATTTTATCTGTCATATATTTAACCATGGGTTTCTTTCACATCTATAAAAAAAGATCTATATGAAAGATCAGCTTTTTGTGATATTGTGAGTGACTGATGTCATTTAGAAGGTTCCACACTGTTGCCTAAATTATATACTGAAAGAAATTTTGAATGAAAAACATATCAAAAGTCCTTAAACCGTTTACACAGATGTAAAATGTATGTTTTACATCTATTTAATTACAATATTTAATTACTTAGATGTTATTTTTTAATATTTAATTTCAATTTGGTTTATTTTAATCACATGCCCCAGTATTATCATTACTAAAACTGGGGGGAAAAAAATATATATATTTTTTTTCATTAGTAGAATGTCTTGCCTTCTTAATGTGTTTAGGATCATCAGTTGTGATGGTTGGGTTGGTACACAGTTAGTGATCCATTTAACTAAGTAAAAAACAACAGTCCATTATGATGTTTTTTTCCAATATTAATTTACAGTGTAGAAAATAAAAACAAAAAAAAAATTGAATGAGAAGGTGTGTCCAAACTTTTGACTGGTAATGTGTATATATATATATATATATATAGTGTGTAAATATGTGTATATATGTTTATGTATTTACATAAATTTAAGTCCATGTTTTAAGGTTTTAAGGGGCAAAAGGGGTTCTTTAAAAAAGATCTAGGCTATTAAAGGAAATCTAGATTCATGAAAAAGAAGAAGAAAAAAAAAACTTATCAAGGTCAAAAGCAGTCAAAGGACAGCCACGTCTGAGGGAATGTTTTAATGGTAGACCAAACTCCACACAACAATGACACGGTTTACTGCTCACGGCGATATCTGTGCTCTGGCCGGGTCCCACAGTTTTAAAACGCTGAAATTTCAACTGAACGTATTGTTGTGGTGTTGTACCATTCCTTGTAACACTTTTTCCATGTAAGAAAATACAGCTTTTTTTTTTAAATAAATGGATATTTGGCAAACACAGAAGCAAACCTAGACACAGTATTTTTCTTCCACAAAAATGATCCCTCCAGGTGTATTTTTTTTCTGAGAAAAAAAAAGTTGACTGACACTGACGCATGGTATATCCCCCGATCCACTCATCGGAATCAATTCTCAGGGTCTTTTTTCTAAAATATACTAGAATGTTAACAGTCTATACATCTATTCAGGGCTCACAAAATGTGCCCACCATCAGGAAAGTAAAAAAAAAGAGAAGAACTCACTAGTCATTCAGAGAGGGGTTGGGTGGGCAAGAAAACTCTTGGGTTCTCTCACAGATACAAGGTTGTATTTATCATTCATCTGGAAGTGGAAAGTGCTGGCCTAGGATCAGCTTTAACTTGCCACATCCCAACAAATACAACAGAGAGGAGGTATCTTCTCCTAGATCAGCGCTGACCCTCAGAGTTGCTCCATGTTATTGAACTGCAATAGTCATTATTGTGTACAAATCTAGAGAAATGACGAAATGGTGGGGGAGGGTCTCAAGAATGCACAAAAACAACTGTTTTGTTTAGGAGAGGAGTGATTGTGGGTGTACTGACGGTAGAAGGTAGGGCGAATGACCCGCAGCATCCAAAGAAAATAGAACATAGCATATGTTAAGGGATCACCAATGTCTTTCTCAACTGGCCCTCAGGAAGGCAGGCAGACGTTCGAATAACCACAACCTCTTTGCATGTGCTCGGGCTGAAGACCCAGTGGACAAACAGAAGGCACTTTAACTGGAATATGAATTGGATGCAACCTTGATTTTCTGCAGAGGACTTTGATTTTATTATGATGGCCATTAGAAATGCTGTGGGCTAAAATCAAAATGTAGGACCTCTTGAGAAGCTTCAGCCCAATGGATGGAATAACAGAACCGCTGGTCACTGGGGTGACTATATTGAGCCTCTCTGACAGGGACTAACTCATAGATGGGCAACTCTAACCACACTATGTTCAAAGTAGAGCTGAATCACACTCAGCTCAGCTCTGTACAATTCAAAGAAACTTCTAAAACAATAAAATGATCTGTAATTGGCTCACGCCTAAATATATCAGTTCTCGTCTGTGCTTCATTCAGTCAAGGGCTAAAAAGATCATCCAGAATCAGAGGGAAGGCCATCGCAGGTCCTGTTTCCCTAAAAAGACTTTCGTTCTAGTCACACAACCTTGTTTGCAAAAGCAATAATTACACACAGGATGTATTTACCACGTAAGCCTTTGAGACCGAAGTGAACTGAAACCCACTACGCATTCAGTAAGCGCAGGTGACCTGCATTAACAACAGACTGTGTTTTTATGCTCAATTACTATCAATGGCCTGTGCTGAGCTTGAGCTGTCTGCTATGTGTACGCGCACACAACTGCTTGTAAGCTTCAAAGGAACCTGAAGTGATGACTAACAAACAGTCCTAACAAAAAAGTGGTGAAAACTAGGAGGGGTTCTGTCCTTTGTGATTCAAGTGTAGAACGTTTAAAGTGATACTCCAGCAATTTCAGACCTAATCTTTATCTGCTGCAACTGTAGCATTTGAACCATTACCAAGGACGATACATCACCAGGACCAGAACAACCCAGTCTATTACACAAGCACCTTTTGGTTGGTGTCTTTGTACTCTTAAAAAAATTAAAGGTTCCTTAGTAGTTCTGTTCATTTCTAGTAGTCTGCAAAGGTGCTGTGTCCCTGCAGATTCACAGTACAACAAAGCATGAGCATGTGAACCATAACCTAAAGACTGAGACCATCTGATTAAAGTGGAAGGAGCTCCTGCTTGTTTGGAATTTTAAAAAATGGAATATAGGCCCTCTGCTGAAAAGACAGGACACCTCTTAAGTAAAACCTTCACAGTATACAGAGGGCTTCCAAACATTCACATCAACACACATCACTTACTGAACTGGTTGTTTAAAGGAACCATACCAACTTTTATTTTATTAGATTTCTATACTAAAAAAGGTTTACATGACCATTTTCCAAACTCTATCCCTATTCTAGGAATGCCCAAATCCAGTCCTAGAAAGTCAGCATTCAGCAGTCTGGTAGATTCCCTCTAAAACAGTGGCACTCAAACCTTATTTGTGGCATGGACCAGTCTTTTCTAGCTTGTGGGCTAAATTTTTGATGTGCTGTCTCATGTGACTCAATACATCTCTAATTTCTGTCTTTTTGTGCAGCCCAGTGGTTGGAGACCTCTGATCTAAAATACTCACTAAACCTGGCGATTAAAAGGTTGAAACAGGCACCTTTCAGCAGGTAAACACTGTGCAGGTTACCTCTGCCTTAGAATGAAACAGGCTGCTTTTCTTACTGTACCTGCAAATCAGCAATGGGTTTTCATGACACACCCTTTAAAAGAGCCATTCACTGAAAGGTTCTTTAGGGCAGTGGTTCTTAGCGAAGTCCTCCAAGAAGCCCAGAAATTCCAACAGTTTGCTCCAACCCAACTTCATAAAAGTGAGGACCAGTTTGGGAACCACTGCTTTAGGGTTTCTCTATGGCAGTCCTGAAGATCCCAGATTTAAGTTTAGATCTGGTTCTAATATTCCAATATCCTTCATTAGCTGGATAAGGTGTGTAAGATTAGTATTGGACCTATACTTGGCTGGCTGAGGGCTTTCCAGTACGGGTTTACGCTTAATCTGGATCTGTGGAGATCTTCCATTCAGCAAGTTTTCTGTTCTAAATATAGTACAGTGCATCAAAAACGATCGTCCATGATAATTGGCTGTGCGCTAAGGATGCGACTGAAATGCTGCTGGAGTATTACTTTAAGATCAGGTGTAACAATAACATGACAAGGCTGAGGTCATCAAGAAATGTCACCCATTAGAGATCAGATGGACAAAACATTTTAACAACACGCATTCATTTAAACAGCACTCACAAGACCATATGCATGGACACAAACGACATCACCCACTGTACTTTGCTCCCAAACATAATGCACCCGTGCCACTGATGGAAGTAAATAGGGTCAGTGGAACAGGGTGGGATTTAACCACCCCATGTGGGATTTAACCGCCCCGCTCTGCCTAAGGGCTTCGTACAAGAGGACCCAATGTAGGGGTATACTGAGCGGTAGTGTGAAAATGGGACTGAATTATGGGTAACGTAGTTCTACGAGACTATACTCCAAGTAGTGTAGGGGTTATAATTAAGTCTGAAGTCTTAACAGCAGCCCCCCTGACAAAAAAAATAAAATAAAGTAAAATAAAAATCATTGTAATACAGCAGTTGTAAATGAGGGCAATGTGGTTTTAGAGATCACGCTCTCAGGTGCACTACAAATGCACTGCTCAGGGACTAGTTGTAAGCAGGTGGGTTTTTATACAGTGGGACTGATAAGGCCAGTGACAGGCAAGAAACAGGTTATAAGCGACAAATGACAATTAATGTTTTTTTATCCTAACATGGAAAAAAGAATTGGATAGAAAACACAATTATGCTCCAGAAAGGAAGGACAAAGTGAACAACACAGTCCAAGTAGAACAAGAAAAAGAAAAAAGAAAAAAAAACAGTCATTCATATTTTAGGCACATTATTCTCTAGTGTATGTTACTGTGTGATCAGGAATGCATACATACAAGAGTTATTTACAAAAGAGTACAGAAGAGGCTGTTTGTCCCATGAGCCGTCTGGAGCTGGGTGGACACCCGACGCTACAGACGGTAGCTTAGCATTCAGGTGGCCTGATTGTTACTGTGGGGTGGACAATTTTCCCAAAGAAAAACAAAATGACCTAAGACTAAGAAGGGGAATTATTTTAAAAAAATTAAACCAATGACAGCGTCAAAGGGAAAAAAGTGAACTTTAGGTGTTTGCAGTTTTACAACACAACACGAGATGGAAAAACCTGTTATACGCTATTTGGAACTGCTCTACTACTCTTTCCGCTCATTCGTGTCCAGGGTTACGTTGTTGTACTTTGTCCTCTCGTTCAGTTTTCTCCTTACTTCGACGCTAACAGATAGTCTGAAACACTAAAGATCTGCAAAACAAAGAAAAGGAGATCTACTGAATCTGATCTACATACAAACATCTGACATATTCCCATAGTTTAAAAATTAGTGGTCCTCTTTTGAAAAAAAGAAAGCAAAAAACAATGTAAACATAAAAAATTACAATTTATTGTCTTTTTTTTCTTTTTACCAGGTTTACCCCTTTTTATGTTTTAATGGAATTATTTCTGTGAACCGTACATAAACCTCATGATCATGCACTTTTATTCCTTTAGAAAGCCCATAATTCAGTTCAGTGTACAGCTCAGGTCTACAGGAACTTTCCCGCCGGATTCAAGTAAGCACCATTTGAAAGTCCTACACCTTCCCTAACACTTTCCTTTCTCTTCTTTTTCTCCATTTGCTTCAAAAGACATCCTCCTCTGCCCATTTTCATAGTTGGATTTTTCTTTTTTTTCTTTTCTGCAAGTGCTTTCATGATCTTCCTTTGGTTCCTCTCATCCCAGCCCATCTCTCACATAGGGGAAAAACAGAGAGCACGAAAGAAAAAAAAAAGAAAGAAAGAAAAAAAGGAAAAAAAGAAAAGAAAAACAAGGACAGAACCATCGTATCCTTTCTTCGTCAATGCGAATGACTTGAGATCTGTGGCCCCTCAGGTTTTCTAAACTTTCTTCAGGTTGTGTTTCTTTTTTTCTGTAATTTATTGTGACATATACGGCAGAATAAACATTTGTTTGGAAGCAAGGTCTCCTGGTGGCGAGTCAAAATGTTCAGAGGTCACATTTCTTGTTTGTTTCACGTATCCTTGTTGTTTTTTTTCCTCTTTTGTTTCCTTTTATCTTATCTGCTTTTCTGCTGCTGCTGCTGTTGTTGTTTTCAGTCCTGCTTGGCTTGGAGCTGTTGCTTCCAGGCCTCATTCAAGAACACCAGTCTCTTATAGTTGAGGACGAGCAGAATGAAGTTCAGTGCATATGTGGTGATGCAGATGATGCAGAAGTCTTTCAGGACGAAGTAGAGGATGTAGGCCAGGTAGAGCGAGCCCATCACCGACACGATGGACGTGGTCATGAGGATCAGGGCGGCCATGGCGCTCACCGTCATACCTGTTGTCACACACACACATACACAAAGCTGTTAGATCAAAAAGACAAAGACGCTCCCTCCAATTGCTCTAATGGGGAGGATCTTTAGTTCTTAGTTTTGTTTTGGTTTCCAATTTTAATACTCAGTAATTACAGAATTCCACTGGTTATGCAATTAACTTTTTAGATTTGATTTGTTTTGACAATTATAGGTAAAATGTTAAAATGATACGCACAGCAACTATCCAACAAAAACATCATTAAGTCTAAACTGGATGGAAAACTGGACATTTTTAATCTGAAAAATGGAAGTTGTAGTTTCTCTAATAGCGTTTCTTGAATTGGTTTTTGTTTCTTTTACTTTGGTCATATCTAAAACAGTAGTTCTTGTTTTAAAATAGTAGCTGTAAACACTAATAAAATTGAACACACATATCAGCCAATTACAATTCATGGCCATCCAGCGCCTACTTAAGTTATCTGTAATGTCAGCATGTCTCCTGAGAGGGCGAGCCAGAGTGGGAGTGAAGTGGCACCTGCCATGCACAAAGGATGCCTTAAAAAAATCGGAGAACTGTTGCTTTAAGAGAGTTTTAATTCCAAGTGTATAATTACGACGGTGCCGATCCAATACTTGGTGTTACCAAGGATCAGGTATCACTGGATCAGGCATCAGAGGCCTAAACTAACATGTAAATGCTTGCCCAACTATGAGCAACATACCATAAAGAGATGTGTCAGCACACAAGTGACACACAAGCAGCGGTGCTCTCTACTTCCTACCAAGCGTACTATGTAGATTTTTTTAGGGTTTGGGTTAGGCATGCTTACTTCTATTGAATGGCTTACTATTAATGCTTTGGCAAACAATACCAAAACATTTTGGACAACACCATGTTTCCAACTTTGTGGACACAGTTTGGCGAAGAACCATTTCTATTCCAGCATGACACCTTTGCGATGACCTGGCATGGAGATTGTGAGCCAGACCTACTCGTCTATCAGTGCCTGAACTAATCAATGCTCTACAGAATCAATGGGCACAAATATATTTCCACAGAAACTCCAGAACCTTGTGGAAAGCCTTCCTAGGAGAGTAGAAGCTGTTATAGCTGCAAAGGGGACCAACTCCATATTAATCTCTATGGATTTGAAAGCAGTGTCATCAAAGTCCCCAGTGATGTTATGTCAGGCGTCCCAATACTTTTGTCCATATAGTGTACATTTAACAGACATGTGTGCTAAATTCCTAGAAGTATCAGTTTTGTATCAGTGTCAGAATTAACCTCAGATATTAATAAGTCTCCTGCCACCTCTATTTACAACACATATTTCTGACAGGGATTAATACTTTTAATTGTGAATGAATAGGTTCATAAAAACTCATTATTTGTATTAATTGTATTTGAAACTTGATCGTTTTCCAAGAACTCTTCAACTGAAGACTTTCCATGTTGTCTTCAGTTGAAGAAGCAGAAATATTTATCGCCACCTGTTTGTACTGAAAGCCAAATATGATAGCGAATGTTGATTAAACTCAAGTGTAGTACCCAATTACATGCTTCTGTAGCAAAAAGGGACATTCAAATGCACAAGTGGCACCAAAGAGCATGCAGAATCAGGCGGCTCTCCACAGTTGAGCTGGAGTGATTAGTTTGCAATGTCGATTATGGCCCAACACCCTAAGCACTTGCAGCATACTAAAGGAAGCAGGACTCTGTGATATTGACATTTGTTAATCATTATTGTGATATTGGCTTTTGTCAAAACTGACAAAGTATGCAATTTGTGGATTGATTTTTATCTGTGTGTGTACTATGATCAAGCTCAGATGTTCCAGGCAAGTTTCAGTGGATGATCATTTACTGCGTTGGAAAAAAATAAGACACCGCTGCAATTTTTTTTTTTTAAAGTAAGTATGAACCATTCCATGCCAGTATCTGTTAAACTCCTACACAAGCACATCGTTCTGCTTTATGAGGGACTGATTAGTGATCCCCTGAATCACATCTTATTTAAATGAGAAAAGTATAAAAACACTGCTGTAATCAACACTCTCCTCTCACAATGAGACCAGTTGGATGGAAAAACACTACTAAAAGTACCTCACTTTACTAAAAGTAATTGTCATTTTGTTTAAGAGTGAACAAGAGATTTGTTTTCTTTGAATTATTCAAGTTCTGTAAATACTGCATCATTTCTCTTATTCTGATGTTTTGTCATTTCCTTTAAAATTATGCTCTAAAGAACAATATTATTATTTGGAAATTATGAGAAATATTGTCATCAGTTCTTAAAAACAAAGGCAAAGCTTTTCAGTTCAATACTATACACCTATAAAAGATCAAACCTGAACTCTGCAGTGGTCTCAGCTTTTTTCCAGAGCATCACACAGAAATTGTAACCACAGACAATTACTTTAAATTACAAACACAAGTTCATTCATCAGACTCTGCTGCTGTGGGTTTCATCCCTTTCAAAGAAAAACACAAAAGTGATTGAAGTACCAACAGGGCAGAAAGATTCACTTAGTAGATTAATAAAATACTAGAGCACGGATTCCTTGACTATAGAAGTTATCAGCGGGTAACGAGCTACTTCACAGGACTGGAGCCCAGCTATGGAGCTGAGCTGATCCTTGATCTTTGACCCACTCGGTGCAGCCCTGAGCCAGGCACACACAGCCCCTTCACACCCCCCACCTACTTTAAGGAGCCATGTGCTCCGGGATGGAAGACGTTTGCTACATGTTCTGGCAGAGCTGTGCTATTCATAGTTGTGAAATTTCGTTAGGGGTTAGAGGGACAGACACAGCACACACACGTAACGACACGGCATCAAGGACAGACATAGGACTCGAATTTGCGCTGAAACAAGAGCGACAAGATACAGATATAGTGAGGTCAAAATGTCTGAGAAAACTTTGTGAAAATGTGGATATTTTTTGTTTTATTTAAACCTGGCAACCTCAGGTTCCACATATTTACAAGTATATTACTGTCCGCATCTTTAAAATAAGTTATTGCAAACCACAGAAAACTGGTCATTTGTAGTAAAGATTTTGAAAGGCTAGTCTTTACTTTTGACACGCAGTGTGTATGCTTCTGAGTGAAGTAATTATTATGATGTAGTAACAGGACTAAGGCTGGACATCCAAAAAAAAAAAGACCAACTGGTGCAGGTTCGTATAGAAGCCAACACTTGCAGCTAAAGCCAATGACAGTTTGGGGAATTCTCTACTCTTCCAGGTGATTATTACATGAGCAATAAATGCACCAGAACCAAAAAGTAAAAACTAAACTAAAATACGTTGATGACTCAATTGCTATGGGTAGACTTAACTTACACCATAGATGTTGAACTCCAGTCCTGGACGGCCGTGATCCAGCATGTATTAGTAATTTTCCTGCTCAGAAACACCTGGTTCACCTCGCCAGTTAACTGTCAGGTTTAGTGTTTGAGGAGGAGAACCATCAACCTGTGTTGGACACCAGCCCTCCAGGACCAGAGATTGACACCCTTGACTTATACGGTAAAGATTTTACTTAGGGTACACTGCTTAAGAACCGAATATTAAATGTTATAAGTATTTAGAAAGACTCCACAAACAGGCTCTCATTTGCTAGGGCCATCATGATTACTTGACTGATTCATGGTTCTGTATGTTACTATAGAAGCAGTGATTATGCCTCTTGTGCAAACACAGCTTTTGTGAGCCACTTGATCAGTCATCATAAGCGATTAAATGACCAATAACCAACAAATTCGTTTTTTTTTTAATTGATCACCATGAGGATTTTAGTTAGAGGTGGCTGATCCTTTCCTCATCTGTAGCCAGGACCCAAAAAACAAGTTTGAGCTCATTAGCGTTGCCCTAACCAGAGACTAGTATAACTTGAATAATCACTACACTACACATATTTTTTTTCTTTTTTCATTTGATCGAATAGTGACAGTCATCATGTCTTTTGCTGAAGAAGCATGCTTCAGTTTAAGCTACAAATGGTACGGCTTTGAAAAATAAAACAACGCTTCTAAATACTAAGGATGAAACATGTTATAGACAAATACTCAAGTGTATGGGTAATGCAGTTAAATAGTTTTCCTATGGAACGTGCCAGAGTTATGTCTGTCCAATGTTTGCATGAAATATTACAGACCTTCAATCATTCTTTTGTGGGATGAGATAAGAGCCAATCACAAGCACTCTCCTGTTTGACCTCGGAAACTAGCAATTCACTATAATGTGAACCCGTGAGCACAAGGCAGAGCAAGCAAGCCCACTCCATTTTACAGCATCAGTTTATGACCAGCGTATGATAATCTGCGTGTGATAACATATTATATCCTCGAAGTGCTCAGGAACCTGTGGGAGCAGATATATGAAAATGCTCTGTCGCTTGTATTTGATGGTTTGAAGATACTGTAATTACTGTTGTGTTAGTCAAATGAGCCTGTCTAGGACAGGGAAGAGAAACACACGACTGTGTGGTGAATTGGAGACACGAGGTCTTGGCAACTTGGAGGCCGGCCAACCAGCCAAGGCTGCATGAGGGAGAGGTTGAGTCAGCAAACACCACACAGTTCTTGGAGGGGGGGGGTGTCTGTATGTGTTTGTAAGGGAAAGAGTGAACGAGAGGCATACAACAAGAATGGGTGCACAGCATCGACATTACTCAAGAAACAAACGAGCAAATATATAAAGTCATCTAGCACACAGATTGCTCAAAAACATTCCAGTTATTCAAATAAAAGGATCTCACTTCATGTTTTGTTAGTGGTTTGTGTGAGCTGACTTAAAACTATTAACTTCTGCATTTTCACTTCTTGACAATGAAACAGAAAACAGAAGCACAGACTCAAACCTTTCGAAACAGAACGTAAATTAAATGTAATCACACAGCTAGCCATGCAAAGATTACATAATCTCCTGATCACAATGATGACAGCTAATCACCCACTTTGACCACTTTAGGCTTGTGCTTGAATATCTGCGCACAAAAAAGATAATTAAATGATTATTCACACTGTTTTATATGGTTGTTGATGGTAAAACATGATTGACAGACGTGTAACTACGCAATTATATAACTACACAGTTACAACAAAGTAATTATCCGAGTCATTTTAATAATTTTGCTTATTATTCAGCAACAAGTAAAAAGGATTTAGTAACTACAGGGAGTCCTCAAGTTGACAGTCTTTTGCTGAAGAAGCATGCTTCAGTTTAAGCTTACAAATGGTATGGCTTTGAAAAATAAAACAACGCTTCTAAATACTAAGGATGAAACATGTTATAGACAAATACTCAAGTGTATGGGTAATGCAGTTAAATAGTTTTCCTATGGAACGTGCCAGAGTTATGTCTGTCCAATGTTTGCATAAAATGTTACAGACCTTGAATCATTCTTTTGTGGGATGAGATAAGAGCCAATCACTTGAGAAATAGTACAAGCAAGCACTCTCCTGTTTGACCTCGGAAACTAGCAATTCACTATAATGTGCCAACTGTGGGGTAAACCCGTGAGCACAAGGCAGAGCAAGCAAGCCCACTCCATTTTACAGCCTCAGTTTATGACCTGTGTATGATAATCTGCGTATGATAACATATTATATCCTCGAAGTGCTCCGGAACCTGTGGGAGCAGATATATGGCACAACTATTTAACTAGCTGTCATCACAATGATGACAGCTAATCACCCAATTTGACCACTTTAGGCTTGTGCTTGCATATCTGCGCACAAAAAGATAATTAAATGATTATTCACACTGTTTTATATGGTTGTTGATGGTAAAACATGATTGACAGACGCGTAACTACGCAATTATATAACTACACAGTTACAACAAAGTAATTATCCGAGTCATTTTAATAATTTTGCTTATTATTCAGCAACAAGTAAAAATGATTTAGTAACTACAGGGAGTCCTCAAGTTGACAGAGATTCGTTCCTACGACAGTGATGTAACCCAAATTTTGGTGTTAGTCAAAACACACCTTAGCCCAAGTTAATAAACTTAACCAAACACAACTAGGGAAAAAAATACAAAAAGTGTGTAAAAATCGTTCAGAAGCCGTGATAAAGGCCAAAAAGCCACCAAACAAAGCAACACAAATGGAACACTTGTGCTTAGATAAATGCACTCTCACTCATAGGGCACGTTACCGTGCATTCGTCTGCCACGCGCCACTAAACTATTGCGGCCACATGAGTCATAAACTGGAAAACATCTTGTGTCGAGACCCTTGTAACTCGAGGACCCCCTGTACTCTGAAACTAATATGCAAGTTATACAGCTATGGCAGTAGAACTGGAACATATGTGAGTCTTTGATGCACTGTGATAACAGACCTAGAGCTCCACCCATCCACTGGCTGACCCACACATACACAATCTGTGGTCATCTTTCCTGTGCCAGGATATTAAAGACACCATTGCCATGTACTTTTCCCTTCAGGCCAGTACAGCAAGTCAGTCACTAAACCTTGAGGAAAGGAGTGTCCAGTTCCCTCCCAAGTAAAAGCCTTCTTTATGTGCTGTAAAAAATTCATTCTGTATGACAGGAAACAGTTGGAAGTCGTTTGATTGAAAGGTTTTGTAGAAAACGCCTATACAGAAACCATAAACCATCTGATCTATTAAACATTTACTCATGAAGGCAATTAATAAAAATCTTTTAAAACAATTCTTTTAATAAATCAACTCTGCAGTGGTTTTTACTCCCAACTAAACGAGTCCTTTGGACACCCATGATCTGTGGGACTTTTCTGAATGGGATAAGCATAAGGAAGTTAAACAGCTCAGTTTTCACTGCATTAAGAGGCTGTTCTGCTCTTGGTCCCAAACTTAAAAAAAAAAAAAAAAATAATACTTTGCATGACAGGGGTGTACATGCAGGGGTAACAGACACCCAAAGAAAACTTATTTTCTGCAGTGTGGCACTATTTGCCAAAACAAAATCTGCAACACCTATGCAATCTCCCTTTAAAATGTTGGCCTGGGTCAATTTTGTTACAAGGATCAGTCGGTGAGGAAACAGCTGATCCTAGATCTTTTAGGATGGTGGGCAACACCTACTCAAAAAACACATCCTTGATGAGTTGGCCATTTGGCAACATTTCTCACGTGCTGTCCTGAAAAGGCTTGAAGATCAAATTCTTACCCAATAACAGCTGAAAGACATAAAAGAAAAGTCCGTAGACACTGTTTGGCTGGTTTATTGCACTGTTGTTACCAAAGATGGATCCCAACACTCCAAAACCTCGACCCCATCTACAAAGAGAAACAGAGGAGAAAAGAGAAAGACAACGGTTTGGTGAGGTGGAATAACTTGGAGATGAAATATCATTTGATGCAAAAAGTGCTAACGATTGTCTGTATGGAAGCATCTCTAGGGAAACAAGGCACAGGAAAGAGAAAGCTTTGCCCTAAATAAAGAGAGATTGTATCAGAAGATAATGATCAAAACACTGGAATTTAATCAGGCAAAGAGAACGGTCTCTTCCCTCCAGTAATACAGGTCACGTTTAACAACAATAACTAGGCATGAAATTACATTTATAATTGAAAGGGGAAAAAAACGAGTGCATAATAGGTTTCTCACATAAAACAGCACGATTAGTTGTGTATCATCACATCCAGAGTTGAAGAAGGCAATGGCCTAAATGTGCTCCACCCACAAAGGCAACCTTTCTTAACAACTGTTGGGAGGCTGAACAAGTTTTCCAGATTTTTAGTAAAACCCTATTGCTTTGAAAGAAAGCCTTCGTGGGTGGAGCATAGCAAGGTCAATTCTATTGTTTGGCAAGGAGGAGTGTGTCCCCTCAGGCTCTGAGCGACATTATGGTTTGCATAATGGTTCGGATTTAAACGCAAATTGTTCAAATAGTTATTGCTGCTGTTTAAACAAAAGGAGCAAAACAAAGCAGAAGTAATTCTAAAAAGGAGGATTTAAATTACTTTACATGCACCGGAATACCACAGATTCTCACATTATCAGTTGCATTCAGAGTCACTGTACAGAAACTGTACACTGTACATTCAGAGTCACTGTACAGAAACCACTCTGTTGCAATGAAAAGCATTGTTCCTCCCAGCCCTGTACTATGGTTTGCCTTTGCTTCTACATTCATCTTTTGTACCATACATGCACTGAACTTGGACTCAAGCACACTGAACCACCGATAGAATCCCATTTAATCTCTACTGAAATCATGTGGTTTAAACATATTTAAGCTATATTAAAATCTCGTCGCTCAAACACGATTTTACCTAAACTTTTAACCCTGAACAGAATCCTGTGGTTCAAGCACATTTAACAGAGATTGGTATCCAAAATTTTGAAATGGGTATCCTGCACACTAACGGTGTTCACTCAGGGAGCAGAGTGAAAAACAAAATCAGGTTTCCAGGTCTCCTCAAATTGAGTGTTTTCTACTAATTATTTGCATTAAGGGTACGTTATGTTAGGAATTTAAGCAATTTCCTCCAGGATTAATAAAGTTTTCTGATTCTGATGAACAAGCTATGAACAGTTATTCAATAATGCAGAACATGCTTGACTTCCACATGACCATATGTTTTATAAAACTGTTCATCAGCTTCAGTAACAGAAACTTGAGCATCATTCCCTGAACTTTGGGGCAGTTGGGTGGCCTAGTGGTTAAGGCATCCGCCCTGTGACCAGAAAGTCCGGGTTCGATCCCCAAGACCGCTAGGCAC
>JBBPDC010000084.1:8552924-8563641 GCA_037974485.1 Hemigrammopetersius urotaenia | reverse complement strand
AAATTCAACCTCTGTATTTAACCCATTCACCAAGTGAAGCAGGGGGCAGCCAGGAACACGGCACCCGGGGAGCAGTGCCTGGGGACAGTACCTTGCTCAGGGTACCTCAGCTGTGCCTAGCAATCCTATCATGTCATGCTTGACTCAAGAGTACAGAGCAAGATTTCTGAGACCACTCCTCACTAGAATGCCTCATAGTCCTCTCTTCTGGGCTCTCTGCTTCAGTTCGCTTCAGGGGTTACAAAGGGGTTTAGGTCAGGATATAGGATGACCATGTCAAAAGCTTGATTTTATGGTTGTTGAACTGATCATAATCCTGCTAGGAGATCCAACCACAACCAGTTTTACCTTTTTGGCAGGAATAGCCAGATTTTCATTTAAAATCTACTTTAAAATGTTCCAGAGATTAGAATCTTTTCTCTATAACCATCCATTTTTGCCCAACCCACCTTGTTTTTTTTTCTTTTGACCATAGAATCAAATTTAGAATGGTGTCAAAAATGTTTTTACAGTGTCTCCTAGCTGTAGGTTCACTACAACAGGTTCACTACAGCTCTGGTTGTTTTTAATTTAATTTCTGTCCGAATATAAGAAGCATTTTCAGGCATGTAGCCATGTAAGATTATAACACTGTCCCAACCAATGGTCATTGTGGAGTCCAGCAAACCAAGTATCATTTATCAACATACTGCACTGCCATTCCAAACTTTGGATAACGGCAAAAAAAACCCAAAACTATTGGGTCCTTCTAGAGCAGCTCAGACAAGAATACTGAATAAATCATGAGTGGCCTGAATTGCTTAAACTGCAGTGTGTGACACCCCGTTTGAAATATCACATTTCATCCACCTCAAAGAGATTTGTGTTTGACTTTGCGTCAATGGCAAGGCGCCATGTGTGTGTATGTGTGCACTTTTCGATTGTGGCTGCGTTTGAATGTGTGTCTGTGTCCAGAATCTTGAACAGTGATTTCATATAAAGTTGTTTAACACTAAGTTACAATACAATTTGCATTGAGAATGCCAGACCAGATATTAGTTTAAATTCATAAATACAGCACATGAATTATTATTAACTGCTTTATTATTCCTCCAAAAATAGATGTTGCAACTTATTAGATTAGATTTCCTTAAGGTACTACTGAATAAAATAACATAATTTAGTAATATGACAAGATATTTCAGACTTTTGAATGATAGCATACACCTGTCAATCACAACATTTAAACCATAGACAGGAGAAATGAATAACATTGATTACCTCGACAGCACCTATCATAGGGTAGGCTATATTATACAAATGGCTTTTATGTTGTGGTTGATTGTGTGTGTGTGTGTGTGTTTGTGTTCGCATGTGTGTTTCTATCTTTGATTCACAACCTTGGGCAAATTGTCCCTTTGATACTTCAGAGTTGCTCTAATTTATTGCTAAATTAGGAACCTGATATCAAATCAGTTCACTGGGGCTGAAGAACATATTTTTATATCAACAAGCAACCCAGAACTCACTCCAGCTGTGGAGCCAACAACTGCATGGCAGAGTATGAAGGAGGGTGGTTTGTAGGATACTTGCTTCTGGACCAAGCGGTCATGGGTTCAAATCCTATCTTCAACACACCACCACTGGGTTCCTGAGCAAGACCCTTAACCCCATGTTGATCCAGGGAGACTGCCCCCTGTAGTTAAGGAATGGAAGTCACTTTGGATAAAAGCATCTGCTAAATGCTGTAAAAGTAAACAAGGAGAAATTGTGAAATTCCTCCCTTTCTATTTTTTTCCCCATCCTTCTGTACACTGTGTATAGCTCTGTAGTCCTTGTATGATAAAGTCAAAAACTCATGAGTGATGCTGGAACATTAGTTAAAGAACATTTGTGCCTTTGTGATGCTTCTATATAATGGCTGTGATAATTAGGACTGTGATGGTCAGCAGTTTTGGAAAATTTGGGAAAAAAATTTCAATAAAATGTTAAATTATTTAAGGTCACACACTTTATAGACACACATTCTGTTTATCTAGGACAGTTTCTATTTGTACTAGAGGTACAAATAGAAACTGTCCTAGATAAACTGATAAAGTCCAACAGTGAGTGTGAAACTGTTCACGATTTGTTTGAGCTTAGGCAAAGCCTTAAACGTGACCACTAACACACTGCGCACTGCTGAGGAGCTCCTGTTGGGGAACAAACCCTCCTCCTGCTAATCGTGATGTTTGCTGTGTGACACATGAGCCCTTGTGTGGAGGGTTTGGTGAGTTTAATCAGAATCAGAATCAGAATTGTGTATACAAGGGATTTGATTCCGGCTCAATGGTGTCTCTCAAGCACAACAGTATGAAACTAAAAAGCATACTTGAAAAGACCCCAAGATGCCTAAACTATAATATGGCACATGAAATTCTGTTTCTGATGGCATTTCCCTGTATTATTATATTACAGGGCTACTGTTAATTCACTAGCATATTGCATTATAGGTACTTTTTGTATACACTGTATAGACAGAATGTTAGGATGCCTGACAATTACACCAACAGAGACTTTAATTACGTTGCGGTTAATTCCACAGACTTTAACATGGAGTTGGTCCCCCTTTGCAGCTATAACAGCTTCTACACTTCTTGGAAGCCTTGTGCTGTCCAGCCTCATGCTGGAATAGAAAAGGTTCTTTCCCAAACTGTGTCCAGAAAGATGGAATCATGGCATTGTCCAAAATGTCTTGGTGTGCTTCAGCATTAAGACTGTCGTTCACTGGAAGTAAGGGGCCTAAACCCTGAAAAACATTCGTGTCTCATTACTTTTGTCCATATAGTGTATAGTGGTTCACTGAATTCAAACATAATTATATCTGTTTTAGCTTTAATTGCTTGACACATTTCAACAAGTTTGAAGGTTGGTAAACATATCCCGATTCTAATCCAAGGCTAATCAAAGCTAAGATTTGACACAGATCCTCACTTAGCTCACTTTCCCTCCACGGCAGTTCCACTGGGTTTCTTGTTTTCTTTCACTCCCTTCTTTTCTGTCATCCCAAATGATGTTGTTTCTGGGAGATGTGCTGCTGTTGTCATTCACCTCTCCCTCACAGCGTGTTGTTCTTTGTGCCATCTGGCTAAGCTTCCTAGCATGGCTCCCCCAGGGAGAAGGAAGGATATGAAATGCATTCTTTAGAAGCCTAATTTGTTCAAAAAAATGTGGCTACATTTTATGTTTACCAACCGATGTACTAGATTGTAGCATTGGCTGTTAAAAGCCAGAACAGGAGAGATTGGCTAGCACAGCAAATCAAAACGATAAAGAAAATATATACACTATATGGACAAAAGTAATGGGACAAACCTGTTTTTCAGGGTTTGGGCTAGACCCCTTGCTTCCAGTGAAGGGCAATCTTAATGCTTCAGCATATCAAGACATTTTGGGGAAGACTGGAATGGAGATTGTGCTTGGCCTCAGATATGCTCTACAGAATGAATGGGCACAAATTCCCACAGAAACACAGGGCTGTGTATTATATTTTTTTATGTAATTTTCATCCAGAAGCATTGCTAATTTCAGTGTATGGTGATCCCTGTGGACTGATAAAGAGCAATGGATCAGTAGCTGCGGTCATGTTTTCACTCTGATTTGGTTTCGAGGCATGTGCATTCACTCCCACACGCCTGCGAAAGTCAAAATGAGTGAAAAATGTTGGCAGTTTCGTAAGCTATTGTAATCCAACAGGAAGGGAAGAGGTCAACCAGAGGTTTGGTGTTGATGGAGAACTTTGTATCAGTCTCTGGTTTGTTTGCAGCCTAAGGGGAGCCTAAATACATATCGAGAAGGATTTAATCTGATACTGTGAAACACTTTTTAAAGGCTCTTTGTTCTCAACAGAGTCGGTGTTTTTAATGGTTCAAATGCATTTTTATATCCTTATATGAAATGCCACCTTTCTCTTGGTTCAGCCATTACCTAGAAATTAATTACATGTTATGTACATAGAAGCCAACAGCATGACTTATGGCAAACATTTGATTAGTAATTGACTGTGTTTCTGGCCCACCTAACATTTAAACAAACCAGCCATGTTTCTCACATTTTGTTTGACCTTTAAAGGAACAGTGAAAAATCTAATTTGCAGATGTAGATTATTATAACACTGTAGTTTGTTAGTGCCCACATTTTGCCTCCTTATGTTTAGAACTGGTGCTGCAAGGCTAATACTGTTCAATAGTCACCCAAGTATAGTTTCTGTGAAAGTAGGACCAAAACTCCCAATCTGTTCAAGCAACATACATTGGACTTTACAGTAGCTGCTGTACAGCAGTATGCTTTTCTCCCCTTTTTATTGCCTGCTTTGGGCTATTTGGGTGACCATTGAGACCACAGAGCCCTGATCTCAACACCTTTTTCATGAACTGGAATTGAGATTGCGAGCCAGGACCTTCTTGTCCAACATCATAAATGGTCTACAGAATGGGCACAAATTCCCTTAAAAGAGTGGAAGCTGTTATAGCTGCAAAGCGGGGACCAACTTGATATTAAATTCCATGTATTTGAATGCAATATAATCAAAGTCCCTTTTGGTGTAATGGTCATGCATCCCAATACTTTTGTCCATATTGTGTACACTGAGGAATAGTTCTGTTACAATGATGCAATACAGTTTTCAATGCAGTGAAATGTTTGCTCACCATGTTCAAATTCCAGAGCTGTGTTAAGAGGAAGTTTCTTACTGAATCTGTTCACTGAGTTGACTAACATTGTTGACTTGAGCACTTGACCAGAGTACTTAAAGTTTATTTTTTTCCAGAGGCCAAACTAAGGATGATTAAAAGGTACAAGAACTGATTTTATCAGCTTTGACAACCAGGAAGAAGTTTATTTTTACAGAAGCTGATAGTGAGAAATAAACTGTTTATAATATCCATATTGATGTTCCTTCTTCCTGCAGGCTTCTCAGTGGTTGACACCATTAGAAAATAATTGTGTGGCACAATACCCATAGAAAATTATTTCAGACCTCGAGAATTTTTATGGAAAAAAAAACCATCTGTTTGGTCTTTTTTTAGACACCTTAAGTAAACGATAAAAGCCACACGCATCCGTCACCTTCAAAGTCCCATCTTCAATCTTCTTAAGAGCCACTGGAGGGTTGGCAGGAGATGCTTCCTCCAGAGACATAAATATTACTGCTAAAAGGGAACAAACTCTCATTTTTCTCCTGTGTCGTCACAAAAATGTTTCTCGCACTCCATCCAAAACATGGTGCCTCTGTTTACTTTCCCACCAAATGTTCATTTGTATCGAGGAAAGAAAACAACTGTTCACATGGTACAACCGCTCGCCAGGAGGCCTGGAGGATGTGTATGTCCATGTGTGCTTTGGTGTGTGACTATGTGTGTGTGGTGTGGTTCATAAGACATGTACATGGATGACACGTACATGTCTAGTAAATGTATGTGTGTATGGGTGTGCATGCAAATGCGGTTTTTTGTGTATTTTCAGGAAAAATGCCCTGAAAACTACAGAAAAAGAATAGAGTGGCCTCACAGCTCAGCTTTTGATGAAAATACATTTCTACTGAAAAGGCAAAGCTGTTTCTTTTTGGTTATGGGATAAATCAGCTCATCCCACAGCAACCAGATCTTTCTGTCTGTCTCTCTGTCTATCTCTCTGTCTGTTTTTTGTCTATCTATCTTCCTGTCTGTCTCTTTGTCTACCTATCTATCTGTCTATCTCTCTACATATTTTATTGATAAATGGCAGTAGTGAAATATCACAGTTTTTCTTGGTTGCTTTGGTGGTTTTTTCACTTCATCCTTAACATTTGCAAAACAATATTTGCATTTCTCAGAACATTTAGTGCCAACAGCAAAAATCATGGATAACCTGCAAAAGCAAGTAACCTGTTGAGAATCCTTAGTCCATCACTTAAAGGCAAATATTAATGTCAATGAACACATCATTGCTATAACATGTTCAGTCATGTTATCAATGTAACACTTGCATTCTATAAGTATTTCTGATGTAATCTCTGCAAAACATCTGAATGACAAGGGTAGGAAGCATAGAAAATGTAAAAACAATTACAAAATCAAAAAGGGAAACAGTATATACATCTACATTCTTTCTACAATTGCTTACAACCCTGTATGCTGGGCCTCTTGGCATCAACAGATATCTTCTTTTGCATTATGGTGTGGAAGAATCTAGAATGTCTCTGCAGGCCTCTGCTGTGATATTTTAACATGCAGCATCAGTGGCAGCAAGCAGTGTTGTCTGTGTATGTGGGTTACAATCATATACCGTCCACCTCCAATCTAAGAAGGTAAGCAGATCTTGGGCGTTGTATTGCCCCACAAGAGGAATATGAGTGTGGACCTCATTGTCTGGAATAGCTGCGCACACATGTTGTAACATGTATAGTGTCATGTGTATTGTAAATATATGAAATACTGTATAGTACAGTAAATTTGTTCATTTTCACACCTGTTCTCTCTACTAAATGCCTGAATGATTGAGGATTTTCATTAGGAACTGGCCTACAAGTTGGGCCTCTTCTACCTCTTCTGTTTTGTCTGAAATGTCTTGGTCTGTGATGTTATCCATTTTTAGGATGTGTTTCCTTGCTGTTCTTCCAAACTACATTGTTCATTGTCTTTATTTGCTTGCCAGCTGAAGTTTCAGGGGCAATTTTAGAGGACTGCTTAGTGATTGGTTGATCTAAGACCTCACACATTCCCCTAATCAAGTTTCACATGAAAACTATTTAAGGCAATGAAGGAATCATCTGTTTCTGAATACATTTACCAAAAAAGTCTTGTAGAAATCTATAAAATATACTTGACACTTTGACGCTTTTGAATGCAATAATGAAAAAATGACATGTGGGTCTGGAGTGTAAGACTATTCAATTGAGGGCAAGTATAATGCATTTTGATCATCATTACCTATGCAACTGATGCATTTGCAAAATGACAAACTAAACAAGAAATTGCTTTTATAATGTGCAGAAGTGTTATGAAGTGACTAGAGGATGTGGAAACTGAAGAAGCAGGTTTGAGAATTTCAATTCTGTTCTGAGAAATGCACCAAACCAACTGAGAAAACTGTAATTTCAAGCTGATATTGTATCATGCCTGTGATGGAATGTAAAAAATATCTTGAAATTGAAATTATGGCATGGTTGATGCTTAAACATATGAAGTTTTAATGAAAAAGATGGAGCTCTTTGAATTCTCGGCTCACTGTATTTGACCCTTCCGCAGGAAGTGTTGCGCTGATAAGACTCCACCCTAAAAGAAATCACAAAAACGCCACTGTAAATAAGGGAATAGTTCATGTTGGTCATTGTGGGATTATTTTTAGTCCTCTCAGTAATACGGGGGTCACAAGGATCCTTTGGAGCCATGCTATAGGAAAACTGCTTTTGACTCTCTAAGAAATTAACCATGTAAATGAGTGAGTGTGAAGAACCTTTTTGAAGTTTGAAGAACCTCCACGTAGTCTAATGTTTCATACAGGATTGACCAGATTAAGTAGCAATGAACACTGAGCGAACCGTTTTAAATGTATTTTGTCATGTAATCCTCATACCAAGATTAGAATAAAGTTCTACAATTCTTAACATTTCTCAAAAACTAAAGAACACTGGCACAGTTTAAACCACTAATGCATTATTGTGTGAGGGTATGATTTTCAGTTAATAGTGCAAAATACACGTCCAACACTGAGGAAAAACAACAGGTTTATCACATTGATTAATCAGTCAACAGGCTTAGCAGTCAACTCAGGTTTTAGTAGGAACAGTGTTTGTGAAGAAGCATGTCTGTCTAACAGGCCTGTTTGCTACACATAGTAGTTCATTATCAAGGACTGGTGGTGTTTTTAAAATCGATGTTTTTAAAGTTTAGTTTTGTTTTAGGGTTATTACTGTCGTAAGAACGGATCTCCATTGCAATTTGAGGACTCCCTGTTTACAGATACTTCATGTCCACTTTCTGAATTTGTATTCCCAGTACTAGTATTCCATTACATCCCCGTCCAACTAAATGTTTTCTCAGAAGCAAATGTGCTAGAAGTCCGGTATCTGACCCAAGCCCAGTGGGGCCTGACTCTTGGTGTTGGGCAATATCGCTGTTTATATTCAACTGTTTAATCTGTACTGTCTGAACGTTATTGAATGTTAGTCACATCCTCTCATCATTACTTTCATAATCCACTGAGCTGTTATTATATCTTTTACAGTGTTGTTGCACAATTGTATTTTTTAATTCTCTACCATCTTATCTTTATTCCTCTTGTTGCACTGAACCTGCTTATGACAAAAGAATTTCTGACGGGATAAATTATGTTCTTTCTTTTCTTATTTCTTATTTTTGCGCTGTCAGTCACTTTCTCGTAACCATAGCTGAGTTTGCAATAGCACCGGTCCCTCAGTGAAGCCATGGATGGTGAAAAGGGTGTGGATAGGTTGGTGGAAAGTTGCTTTTAAAGTCGTGCCAAAGTCTGTTAATCATTTCTGCGAGTTTATACACTGATACACTGACAGTAAACATTGTGAGTGTATTAGAGTTGTAAATGACCAGTTTATTCCAGCGCGACATTGTCACTCACCAACTCGAGAGCTTCGTAACAAACGCTCTGTTATAATTAAACCCTGCTAGTGTGGCCAGTTCAGGTTTGGGTCAAGTTTGGGTTTTAAATTTAGCATTACCAGTTGGGCCAGGCCAGGCAGGGTTTCTGCTGTCGATTTGTCTCAGTGCAGGTTTCATTTGTTTAGTTAACATTTAAACAAAGATGGATTAATATGTGTAGGTGTGTATTAGAGACAGGAAATGTAAGCGGTCAGTGTATTTGTTTTGGTAATGTTGCTGCACAGAAGTCATGACCGCTGAGATGGACTTATTGTCATCTGCGTGGCGTCTTTTGGCCCAGTGACTCATGGGGTTAGATTTGGGAGGAATGAAGAATGAGGACTCCTCTTCCCCCCCTCAAGCTGTTCCTGTCCGCACCACACCAGAGAGATCTGGGAATGTTAAGAGGCAGGTAAAGGAGACAAAAGAACATATGTGAGGCCGTTGCCCGGTCAGACCTTCAGAACAGGAAGCTTGAACGTCGGCCACTTGAGAAATCAGTGCCTGAGGTATCTGACTTCCTGAGCAGATGATACAGGCGGTGTGCCATTAATGCCCTTTGAATATTATGAAAACAGTCAGAAACGCTCTTGACCAAGGGTCGACGTTCATGTTCTCCCTTTTTGCAGTTTGTGGATGGTGTTTATTTGTCTTTTCAGGAACTGGTATCACAACTCTGAACCGCATGGTGGGTATATAGATAAACACTTAGAGGTTACAGTTTGCCTTTGGAACGGGAATGAGTTCACTTTATATCGTAAAATATCGGACACCTATTACAGTACATTCATTTGTCAAACACTTTTATCCAAAGTGACTTACAATTTGAGAAACTGGTATTTCCAGAACATCATTCACAGTTAATACCTGACCTTATTAATGCTCTTGTGTCTGAATGCAATTAAATATTCCCAGCAATGTTTTGGTTTGAAGCCCTTCTAGAAGAGCAGAGGATGTTATTACAGAAAAACACTGGATGAGCAGGTTTGGACATAATTTTGGACATACAGTTTAGTAGTTTTCTATTTATTTGTGAAACTAAAGGGTTTATATACAACATGCCTGCCTGTTGCATGTTGTTTTCACACATTTCCATAACAGAAAATAATTGAAATAATTGAAATATAATCAGTATATATAATCAAGCCAGTAATCATGGATTGGCATCATTCAAATGGTTCAATGCTCAATGGGGACTACTAGCTTCCATTCATTATTAAAGGTATTAACACATGTAGCTGAACTATTACTTTCTTATAATTTCACTGAATCCATTGATCCCTCTCTAGAGAGGGTCATACTGAATGAACTCTTGACAAACTTTGCTGGGTGGTAAGACTGTAGTACATTTCCTGGATTTGCAATAATCATCACTAGTTATAATGGAGACCTTGGCTTTGCGTTCAGAACTACTGCAGATAAAAAGGATCCAATAACTTATGCTCCAAAAATACCCATGCTGTTCAAAATATGAAAACATTCTTAGAAACTGCCCACTCCCTCCATTATTATTGTTATTTAAGAGTCCCATTTGTTTAAGCAAGAGTGTGCTATCTTTTAGGCCCCAGAGAGTGACAGAATATTGTTGGCTTGCTTTGTGAGTCATCTGTGGAGCCTGGCCTCCTTAATTGGCTTCCAGGTCCTTATTGACCTCAATCCACAATCTAGAACTAACTTATCCGAACCCACAGCCAACATACAGGACTGGTGGGGTCATATTAAAGCACTGATTCTGCCCAAAATCATACTTATCCAATTGTCCTCTCAACCATTGTGCAGTTCATAAGTTTATTTCACACTAATTTGTTAAGCAATATTAGACTTGCTTATCTGGTTTCTGGAATTGTATACCATTTTATTATCTATAAAAATTCATTCTAGAGACCTGCTTATTCTATGTTTCTTTGAAAATTAAGGAAGTTTGTGCCTCCTTGTGTAAACAGAACACAAACCTTGAAATTGAACACAAACCTGTAAAGAGAACACAAACCTGATTGCAAATTTTTACAGCATGTAATGTGTTCTCCTCATACATTTACATTTACGGCATTTATCAGACGCTTTTATCCAAAGCGACTTCCATTCCCTAACTACAGGGGACAGTC
>JBBPDC010000084.1:8522022-8552824 GCA_037974485.1 Hemigrammopetersius urotaenia | reverse complement strand
CTCAGGGACCCAGTGGTGGTGTGCTGAAGGTAGGATTCGAACCTGTGACCTCTTGGTCCAGAGGCAAGTATCCTACTCACTGAGCTACCTCCACACATATCTACTGGGATCCTCGAGTTACAGCAGTCTCGACATGCTACGTTTCGAGTTTATGATGCTCACTCCCACACGACTTACACTGTTAGCCTCGTACTTACAGACTACGTGGGTGAACTAGTTTGGTTACTTGTGGTGGAAGAATACACTGTAACGTGGCGCATGAGTGACAGAGTTTTCGTTTTCCTTTTTCTGTGGCTTAGTTGTGTTTTTATGATTTTATAACAGTGTTATAATCTTTAAGTTATTTAGGCTAGTATGTGCTTCGACTTACACCTAAATTTGGGTTACATCACTGTTGAAGGAACAGAAGGAACGGTTTTACTGCAGTTTGTTTTCTCCCTTATAAGTCTACATTTCCCGGACACTCTTGCTCACCCCTAGGCCCCTCAAGAGTAGTCCCCCTTTGTTGCAGTAATAGGCTGGGCTCCTCTGGAAAGGATTTGATTGCATTAGAGCTTTAGTGGCATTAGGTACTGATTAGTTCTTGGTAATAGTCAACTTTAACTCATTCCAAAGATATTGATTGTAACTTCATCACTTTAGAGAATGTAGTTACACTGCTCCACAGCTGGAGGGCTTTACACTCGCCTCAGTGACCTCAGGCTTATATGTGGCAGCTCCAGCATCACAATTTAACTGGCAATGCTTTTCTATGGAGAATATACAAGCTGCGTATTTGTAAATAAAACGGCAAAAGTCATGAATTGTTATAAAGTTCCATCACTTGCTAGTTGACCTAATTAGCCTGATCAGAGGAGATGGTTTTGGCTGATCAGCTACTTTTGTGTAAAAGGAAAACTGCGTGCATTTCATTTTTGGTCAAACCATCGCTTTCACGTCTTTTGTTCTCTATTTGTTCATTGGAATCTGTTTGGGCCTCAGGGCTATTTAA
This sequence comes from Hemigrammopetersius urotaenia, assembly GCA_037974485.1. Lineage (NCBI taxonomy): Eukaryota > Metazoa > Chordata > Actinopteri > Characiformes > Alestidae > Hemigrammopetersius > Hemigrammopetersius urotaenia. The sequence goes on along the minus strand of JBBPDC010000084.1, from coordinate 8,551,833 downwards.
ATCAGGAGGTCCCTAAAACAGAGAGGCTGCTGTTTAGGATCAGAATTAGAATCAGAATCATAAAACCTTATCCCAGAGGCAATTGCTTATGTAATGATGGTCAAGACACACAGAAACAAGAACAATACAAAAAATAAAGTCTAAATAAAATCTTAATAAAAAACTGTAGAAAAAACTCAATATGAAAATACACTAAGCTGTATACACAAATGCTGGTTATAAATACTTGGTATAAGTAACACAATTGAGTCTACCAACACAGATGGTAGTTTGGAGAACGGTATTGCACTTAGACATAATGAAAATGTTTTAAAACCTGATAAGAACATTGCACTGTATTGCACATGATAGACTGCTGCACATCATAGCAGAATAATGCACATAGTCATACACATAATGATAGTTATTTAAACCCAGTAAGAAATGACACAAGAGTGGGTCAGGGGAAGGAAGAAGGCAAATAATGCACCGCATCAAAAACTCCACAGTGCCTGGGGCACATCTGACAAAACTGAATAAAACTGACATCACAAACATGTAGAAGCAGTTGTTTATTGCTTGCAACTCTTTCTATTGTGCAACATTCTTTCACTTCCCTGTCATTTCCCATCAGTCTTTGAACTGCCACAGTGGGGATCAATTAGAATTAGAGCTAAACGTTCTATTTACAACCATGAAAAAAGCTAAGAACCCAAACTTAGTCACATTATGTGTCTGTCTGTCCATCTCTGCTCTGTTTCAGCACTATCCCAGCACTGCACCTACACACAAAAACTCCCTTTGCTCCCTTTGTTTCCCTTTGCTGTCATGTTATGTCTGCCGTTGAGGATGTAACTAAGCATGAGACCCATTCCTTGCCAATTGCAGGCCTGCACTTTTTTTCTTACAGATGGCACAGTCCAGACTTCACTGCAATAAAGGGATTAGAGCCTTGTTTGGCTTTGTTTGGAACTTCTGTTCAAGTTTCCACATTCTAAACCTGCTCACCAACTGTACTCGTGTCCTCTTCATCTCTACCGTCATCTCTCCTATATTTTAAATTCATTGTCCTTTTCTCATTCCTCACGCTTCATCCTGGTCATGCTTGCAGATGCCACTCTGGTAGTATAAATCCTGTCATATGTGAACACACCACAGCACACAGTGTGAACAGCATGAAATTCTTCCCCTGCATTTAACCCATTCACCAAGTGAAACAGCAGGCAGCCAGGAGCACAGCACCTGGGGAGCAGTGTGTGGGGACAGTACCTTACTGAAGAGTACCTCAGCACCACCTTGCAGGGCAAACCACTAGGCCACCAGCTGCACACTGTGGTATTGCTACTAACTAGCAATTCCAACTTTGTTCTGTTTAAAGTAGCTAAATTCTTTTTGAGAAGTTGCTGCCGACAATGACACGTTGAACAGGAGCCTTGTGAGGTTTAGGTTTTTCGACCATATTAGTGGGGCAGTGTTCATTTGTTGACTAGTGAGGTGGTTCATATGTGAATGGGGAGAAAGAGCTTCCTCAATCACACAAATGAATGACTGAACAGATAAGATTAAATATTACACAAAATGAATTGAAAAATATTGATAGAGATGAAGGTGTTGCCGGATCCAGTCAAAAGGTGGCGATCCCAATCCGGGACGTCCCAAATCCGGCCCAAACACCATCCAGCCATGTGCTGTGGGTCACCTTCAGTGTGTGCATGTGTCTATGTGTGTGTGGGGGGGGATGGCCGCAGGGTGCGCGCCAGTGTGGTGGTGTCAGCGTGTGCTTTGTGGAGGTGACACATGAGACGTGAGAGTGGTGTAAAGTAGTGTGAATTATTTTGGTGGGACTAAAGATGGGACTCAGTGAGTGAGTGAATTTCCTGTGTACTGCTTTCCTTTACACTTTCATTCTGCCCCCTGTAGTGAATCCCATCTTGTGTTCTGTGCCTCCCTGGCATTTCTTAATCCTCCACTAGTTTTTCCTCCAGCCTATTTCTTTATATTGAAAACCTCTATGGATCTGACTCTCTCTCTTTTAAGAAGTGGCAGGCTTTGATGCAGTCAATGATGCAATGTCATTGTCACAATAATTACATCATAGTGAGCATTTCTGAGCATATTCTGTGTATCGTTAGTACTTAAAAACAGAGAGAGCACAGACTATTAATGTTTCAGTAAAAAAGGTTTGAATGTTCAAATAATTGTGTTTAAATGTGTCTCTGTCTTTGTTGTTTCATGTGCAGCTAAAGATCCATTCTCGCTAAGTACATTAAGTACCTACTGATACCTCAATTACTTTAACTATTAAGAATAAACACACCATGATACACCAAGACAAACACATTTTTTTTTTACAAATACTTTGTACTATAGTACTTACTGTTTGTTTGTCAACAAATTTAAACTCACAAAATTCACATGATAAGGAGTAAAATCTTTTAGTTCATTTAAAATTACGTTTTAATACTTATTTTCAGTCACTACCAAAATTATATGACACCCACTCAGCATCTAGTTACAATGACGTCTGTGTCATTATTACAGTGGTTATTATCTTTTACAGACTCTGTATCGATGTTCAACTGTCTGTATTTTAGAAATAGTGACAATATATTTAATATACTCAGAAAAGTGCAGTGTGGTGGAATTTATCCTGATAACAAGTGTATTGTCCATCTTCAAGTACCATGAAATTATATTTCTGCCTTTTAACCTACCGTGTCTCATTGTCAACTAATACACACACACACACACACACACACACACACAGACACACACACACACACACACACTCACATCCCAATCTTTGACTAATCCCTGTCTCACCTTCTTATCTCACTTATGTGGCCATGTGGCCACATCTCTACTCGGATTTCGTCATTATTTTGGCAGTGTCTCTGACCAGTTTAGGAATGTGGATCATTTTCATTCTGCAGTTCAGATGTCTCTCATTGTGTACCAGTGCAATAAAACAGCTTATCTACTGATGTGAAACCAGGGTCTTCCGCCCAGAGGAGAAAATGTGGCCAGTGGCCCCCTGAATAAGGCAGCAAACCTGAGCGCGTCACACATGGTCAAGTTTTACAAACACCATCTAATCCAGAACACATTTTTCAGGGATTAGAGCGATAACTTTATTACTTTAATTGGTTTGGAGTCAATCCTGCATCATATTGTTTGTTCAGTCTTTGCTGCGTAGACAAGAAAACTCTTGAAGGGCAAGTGTCGCTTTCTTGATTGGATAACAGTTCTGAGTACACAGAAGAAGCAGTTACGAAAGTCAGTGACTGAGAAAACTTGTTTTATTGTTGACAGCAGGGGCGGTTTCTATAAGACTACAGGTGAAACAATGTTTCACCAACAAAAACAATTTAAAAATCTTCATAACTATCACTTTTTTATTGGTGTGAAACAAAGAAATACTCAAGAAATAAGGTTGCTCTCCTAATTTCAGCTCCTCAATAGCGTTACAGTTGTATACGGCTCTGGTCAAAAACGTGAAACAGCACCACCCCAGCCGCGGTGAAACAGGGAATTTCAGTGAAACATGTTTCACTACAATCCTCATTCATTTCAATTTAAATCTTCTCTGACCCCTGCGGCTGGGGGTCTTTCAAAGTTTCAGTGGACAGTAAAAGCAGAACATGGAGGTGAGGTGCTGCCCAGGGTGCATGGCGAGGTATTAGGTTTGTTTGTTTCACCAAAAATATTGACCAGGAGCCGCCACTGGTCGACAGGCATATTTCTGTACAGTAACAGCAAAGATTAATCATTAGGATGTGAAAAATCATTCAGAATGGTTTGGTGCTGAAAGGGTCCATGCTGGAAAACCCTTTTTTCACAGTGGTGGTGGTGATAGGAACCAGACATCCAAAATGTTTAATGCCTGTAAAAGCTGTATGAAGTTGTTATCAGTATGCTATCTGTTTCCTGAGATATTGTTTCACAATAGTTTTGAGATCAGGAATTAGCATCACAAAAGTAATGGGACATCCAACCATGACACCGTTGGACCCCACCTGAAACAGCTTCCACTTTTCTTGGAAGGCTTTCCACAAAATCTTGGCGTTTGTGTGGGAATTTGTGCCCATTCATTCTGTAGAGCATTTCAGAGGACAGGCATTGATGTTGGGAGAGAAGGCCTGGCTTGCAATCTCCGTTCCAGTTCATCCCAAAAGTGTAAGATGGGGTTGAGGCCAGTCAGGTTCTTCCACACCGAACTCATCCAACCATGTCTTTATGGAGCTTGATTGGTTTCAAGAATTGCATATGATGTGCTTTTATAGAAGAAATCTCACAGATGACAATAATCATAATAATAATAGCATAGTAATATTATCATTATCATATCATCATTTAAACACATTAACACTATAACTACTTTTCTACTAAATACATTTTTATTGTTTTTATTGTTTGCTTGGAAAAAAAAAACTTGCCGGAGGGTCCAGAACATTAATGCCATTTTATTAATCATGCTTATAACAGTGAGAAGATCTGGATGAGGTTTCTTTTTGTGCGGTAGAATGTTTCTCTTCACTATTCTGCCTTTTGACAGCAGCTCAGAAAACTATTATTTGGAAAACGCTTGAGGGGGTTTTGCTGGGCAATATTTTTATATTGCATTAAACTGATTGGTCACATTAATTCTCCTTTTGAAAGATTTGGATGCAAGGTTCAGAGAACATAGTTAATGTGACATAGCCTGCCAAACCATCTGAGGTACTTATTTTCAACTCTTGTTGAAAAAGTAAATGTTATGATTTAGCAGGGCGTCCAAATGCCCTTCTATTATAACTCAAAAGTGACACCTTTACGTGATTACTGTATGTTATTATCCAGACTTTTACTATAAGAACTTTCATCCTACCATCCTATCTTCCTACCACTGTGCAAAGATCAATTTTCGCATGGTTTATAAGACTACAAAGTTGCGCTCTATCAGTGTAATGCACCTGTAAACAATCTGTTCTTTTCCTACCTACAGGCACTTCCTCATTGTTTCCCCCAAAGCCTTTGATCCCATCCAGGACGCCCTTCTCAATGACCACTATTACCTGAGAACAATATAACATTTGTTTTTTAGGCAAGACGTCACTGACATTTTGTTTCCTGACCTTGTGCTGCGTGGAGATACGCAGGACTTTCTCTTTTCTTGAGTGTTTGACCTCTCTGTGTACTGATCTATGACCAGTTCCTCCTAAAAATATGTGAACTGTTTAAAAAACACCTGCTGGGCCAACAATGGTCCATGAAGGACCAACATCCATCATCACTGTGTATATGTGCAGTGATGCAGTGATGTCTCTATAGCTGGGAACCCAAACCATGAACAGCCTTTCCCCATATGCATTATAATGTCGAAAATAAAAGCTGGTCTGAATGAATAAACTGGATTTTGTTTGCTGCAATTGTGTATCAAAATGATCATTATATTGCACTCTTGTTCATAAATGCATTGGAGTATTAATGCAAGCACAATATTTAATTAATCACAAGATTGGACACATTTCTGGTCATTGTTATATTATATTATTCTAGAAATTATTTTAGAAATTAACCTTCTCGGATATGAGTATATGTAACCTGTCATACTGTTTTTGTTTTCTGAATTTTGAATAAAATAAATTACTATAAGTAGAAAATGTCATTTTGTAACAAGTTCAAAAAGGCATCGAATGGAACAGATTGCAATACATAACTCAAATTTCACTACTACATTTTTTAAATGTACTATTACTTCTCTCAGTTCATTTCCTAATGTAAAATGAGCAAAATGTGTTTATACACATTTTACCATGTTAAAAGCCTAAGTGGTTTCTTAATCATTTCTTAGTAGTGGAAATTCAGTTGTCACATTTTAAAACATTCGTTCCTGCATTTTTACATTTTTGCATGGAAAAACTGCACATGCACACATTTGTACACATTTTACAATTCATCAGTCACTGGAAGGGAATTCATTATAAATCTATTTGAAATTTGTCAGAAATGCTATATTCATTAATAGAAATTGAATTTGCATGTTCAAATTCAAGACATTCTCATAAAATGATTTGTACCAGAAAAATGAATTAATTAAAAAAACCTAGTAAGACCTGAAATCTTACATGGTCATGGTTGGAGTAACTCAGGTTGGGGTAGCTGGATGGCCTAGTGTTTAGGGCATTGGCCTTGCAGTCAGAAGTCATCACCAGTTAGTGCTAGTGTCATCACCAAGCTTCTCTTGTTGGTGGCAGCCCCCTACTTCACTTAGTGAATGGGTTAAATGCAGAGAAGGGGTTTCACGTTGTTCACACTTTGTGCTGTGGTGTGTTCATGCATGATTATAAGGGGTCACTTTATTTTTTTTTTAGCTACGTTAACATATTTCTACTTCTTATAAAACCAATTTTAATGGTGCAATAGAATCTAACACAACAATATAAACTAATATAATCTTTTTCTCGGTAAACTGGGGTGTGTGGGTGCATGAATCTTTTCTTTTTGCTTATCATTCTTCACCATAAAGACAAGAATGGGAGTGTTTTGAGAAATGTTTGTTACTGGTTTTGAATACCAAGCCACTTAACACTGATGGTGCATCTTCATGAAATGTGCATTCAATTTCATGCTTATTGGTGTGAAAGTAATCTACTTAGTACTGTAATCTAACTTTTTGAAGAGTGCTGCTGGATCATGGCCCCTTAAGAAACCTCTCAGAAATGTCCCTGAAGTCAAAGAAAGAATTGGAAGCTCGTAGAATCTCAGTTACAGGTCGAAGGTTAAGAGGTCAGTGCTTGCTTGCGAGCGCAATCTGTATCGATGTAACACTCCACCAGGTGTTTGCCATTTGAGCCTTGGAGAAAGCTAAATCCGTCCTGTCTTATCCAGTGTAGCTTCCATAGCTTTGCACGAGCCCTGCAGCCTGCTTGATGAAGTAACCTGGTACAGCTCACTTTCTTAAAGAGCCCACTTCTTCTAAAACAACATTTAAAAATTTTAAATAAAATATTTGTGGCAAGTAAACATTGTTAAAATTTCAAAATGCACCATTCGCTCCCAGTCCATAGGCTTCATCAATGACATTTAAGCTCTTAAATTCTGTTTTTCTGTGGTGTCATGGAAAGCAAGACATTTACAGAAAGGTTTATAGATACAAAACAATTTAGCTTCACCACTTTCATGTTAAATGCAGGGAAGTCAATCAGAAAAGAGCTCATTTATATATATCAGTCTAAAAGGCATGTTAACAAAAACAGGTAGTTTCATTCTAAGGGAAAAATATGTTTATATGGTTTAAAATGATCATGAAATGACTAAAAAATAAAATAGACGTGGCACACAAAAATTGTTAATATTTCAAGCTGTGCCACTTGCCCCCAATCAATAACAAAAAAGCAAGACATTTATAGAGAGATTTCGCTCCACCCATTTCATGTTAAATACAGTGAAGCGGTTAGAACAGAGTTAAGTCTAAAAGTCATCCTAACAAGAACAGGCAGTTTAATTTTAAGAGGAAAATGGGTGTGAAAATGGTCATGGATTGAAAGGCATTTTTGTCCATAAAACAATATAAATGTCATAAGAGGTGCTCAGGGAAAGAAATGAAATCCAGGAGGAACTGCCCAAAAATACAGAATTAAAAGAATAGTCCCATATTTCGAAGCCTCATGTCCACCTACTGCATCTGTGGTGTGTAGATATTTCCACCTCTGTGGCGCAGCGGATAAAGTATTGAGTTCAAGACTGTGTGGGGAGCAGTTTTTGGCAGCTGGTGGCCTGGTGGTTAGGTAACTACTGGTGGTGCGATCAGTAGGTTATGGGTTTGAATCCCAGGACTGCTAATGGCAATGCTGAAGTACCCTTGAGCAAGATATTTTTCCCACACACTGCTCCCCCAGTGCTGCGTTCCCAATGCTTCCCTTGGTGAATTTGTAAAATACAGAGACAGAATTTCAAAACATTCACACTGTGTGGTGTGTTCGCCTCCACAAAAAATTAGGCGTTCGCTAAATTACATGAATCTCCACAAATAACATGAATTCAAACCTGCAGCTGTTACTGTGTTATAGTCTTCATTTTTGGGCTTGCGATAGATCAAGTATCTCATGACTCAGGATGTCTGGTCTCAGGAAGTCTTCTCTATTGTAACTTTATAACTTTATGAACTCTTTACTCTACTGTTCTTTTTAAAATCTTTATTGTCTCATCTTTATTCCTCTAGTTGCACTGAGCATGTTTATGACAAATGATAAATCAAATTTTCTTATCTTCTTATATTATCTTTATCAACCATGTGTAAGCTGACTCTTTGTTAACACCTCACAGCGCCTTGTCAACAACTAATCAACATTCTCAGATGAATCATCTAGACTTCACACCTAATCACAGCATCTTTGTAAGAAAGTATAAGGGCCAAGACACTTCAGACTGACTAAAAAAAAACAACTGATGACTGCTTCCAGTCGGCTCACCGTCGCTTCTCATCACCTGTAAAGTTTGCCCAAGAAAATGCTTTGAAACACACCACAAAGACTCCAGCTGACGTCCACATTCTAAATGTGTCTGTGTGAAAGGAAGCAACTCTCAAAAGCAGGAGCTGCAGTAGTTTTAAACCGTAACTGCAGTATAAAACCTGCTTGCGGAAGTGCACCAAATAAACTAAGCTAAAGAAAGGCTTTTTGTTTGCATTAATGTTTGTACAATTAGTTATTAATATGCACACGCATATTCAAAATGATTGGGCCAAAAATATATGCTGCATCCCTTCTTTAAGTCAAGTTATTGTGTTATCAGAGCACCTTTAGAGCTATTTGTTCATAACAGTATCACATTTTTCTTGTTTGGGATTTTGAATTCTTACTGCTAATGTCTGAAGCAGTTAAAGCACCCAAGCTTAGTGATAAAACATTGCAACTTGCCCTGTGGGTGAAAAATCAAGCTACCCCATTAGTGTCACAGTGGCTGCCCAGAGGGTTTTATTGGAAATGTGTTTAGAGTTTCGTCAAGTCAAACTACCAGTGGTGGCTCCTGGTCAATATTTTTGGTGAAACAAACCACCTTTCATCTTCAATCTCAGTACCTCGCCATGACCCAGGGCAGCTTGATTTTCTTGCCCTAAGTAATTCACCTCCATGTTCTGCTTTCGCTGCTTCACATTTTGATGTGTCTTCTCTCTCCTGCTCTTCCCTCATGGTTAGTGTTAAATCACTACAGAATATAAAAAAGTATTTTATTGTGCATGTCTTACAAACATGTAATAGCATGATAAGAAATAAAATACTACTACTACTACTACTACTACTACTACTAATAATAATAATTGATATAGCACTTTTCAAAAACAAAGTTACATATAAATTCATGTAGTCTAATAGAAACCGGCACTGCATGCTTCCGTTGAGACAGACTATGTGTATTATTATTTGCATTATTATTTTGCTATGATGTACAATAGTCTACCATGTGCAATATTGTGCCATGTTCTTATCAGGTGCTAAAACATCATTATGTGCAATATCTTATGTGAAAAGTCTTAACATGTGCAGTACTATATGAAGTTTTCAAAATGGGTACTAATCATTTCAAGGCATGCAAGATGCATTTTTATGTGCAATCGTCTTACCGTGTGGATATCACTACTTAATACTTTCATCATACTTAATCATATTACTTATATACTACAGCTCCACACTAAGTGCAATAACGTACTCCTGAGTACCATTTGTGTCGTTAGGAATTCCCTATATTGTATCTTTTCTATAGTATTTATACCCAGCATTTGTGTATAAATACAGTGTATTTCATATTTGTGTTTTTGTACAATTTTATAGGATTTATTCAATTTTATCTTTTATTCTGTGCTTATCTCTGTGTATCTGTGCGGTCATAACATGAGCAATTTCCTCCAGAATAAATCAGGTTTTGTGGTTCTGAATCTGATGAGGTTAAAAAACACTGGAGTTTTCCATTAAAGCTGGTATAAATGATTGAAATTTGATAGAGGAAAGTGGCCCCAGATCAGAGCAGAACGAAAACCTTTAAAGGCCGCATGTTTTGGATAAATGCACAAAAGTCCTTTTTCGAAAGGCCCTGGGTGGCCAGAAACTTGCTTATGTCCCTCTTGCTCTATGCTTGGTGTTATCTGATTGGCGTGTCATGGAAAGGAAGGAGGTGACTGGGGTTTTAAAAAGAACAGAATGACCGTCCTTTTGCATGGGGCCATGCTACCAAAAGGTGAGTCAACAGGTGGGCAATGTGGAATGTGACACGAACGTTTCCACGGGAATAGAATAATGATCAAAGGAGTGCCCCCTTAAATCTTTTGAGCGTGCAGTGACCATCCTGCTTGAGCGCATCCAGGCCTTCTATTACCACTGAGCTGGCCCCACATGGTCTACAGCTGAGAGAGACCAGAGTGAGACAGAGAAAGAGAGATTTCTATCTCAGCACCTGCCTTTGTACCCAAAGCCCCCTGATGTCTTTGCTGTCCTCTTGCCACAAAAAAGCCATTGACTTCGGTCAAGGAAGGAAGAAACGGTATGGCCCCAGGAGGGATGGGGCTTTTTGTTTCTTTCCAGAGACTCCCAAAGCCGTGGACGGTTTTAGATGCGTCAGACCACTCATTCAGTGGGCATCCAGAAAGGGCACAGACGTCTTTTAGCTTGGCACAAGGAAGAGTGCATGCTGCAGTGCAATGGCACGGAATGGCACTGCTTTAGAAAACACTACTTCATGGAGAAAAGCAAAGCAAGGACTTTATCCAACAGCATCAGGCAGCAAAAAGAATGGCGTTTGCAGTTTACCTGAAACTCACACTTTGCAAAATAATGCACTGATATGAAATATGCAGGCTAGTGGGTATTTCACACACTGAAAAAGCCAGGTCAGCTAAAAAAAAAACAAGTCGGCTTCCAAATCTGGCCCCTCCAAATGTAGTCTATTGTTTGAGATTTCGTTCTCTCACTGATAGCAACACAAAAACAGCATATTTCCATTTTTGCACATTTTTGTATACTTACAATTTGTCTTTTTTACCCTGAAGAGTTGCAGTTCTGGAGATATTTATTTGGAGTTCCCTAGCCTGAAAAGGTTCCTACAGTCTGGTTTGGTGCAAGCGAGATCAGTTGTTTTAAACTGCTCTTTTTGGTGCTCCAATTAAAATCTCACCATCAAAACACATGCCCTACTAAAATGTCTGAATGCTTTTGCTGGGAATACTACAAACCTGACTTAAAAAGCAATGACCCCAGCGTTAAGAACCAGAGACAGCCTGCAGCAGTAGAAGTAGATACAGCCCCCAGTAGAAAGTTATTACAGCCTGATTTGTGTCACTATTTTAAGGTTTATATAGATATCCAGTGAGTTAAATTGTTTTAAACTGCCCCACTTTTCAGTGTTCCCATCAAAACCTTACCATTGCTAAAAGCTGTGATCGCCCATAAGAATAAGAATTACATGAAACTTCTAAAAGTCTTACACTGCCAGAAACAAATTTTATGTGGCACATTCCTTCCCTATAAACAAAACATGAGGTTCTAATGCTGCAAACAGGGAAGTCAAATGCATATAAAATGCTTATTAAATACATACAACATGAAACGTATATAGTTTTGCAATATATAAGCATTGTAGATGTTTGCTTTATTCATACATGAAGAAAATGAGAAATCGGGCAATTTTATGGTGTGTGCCACATAAGATTTGTTTCTGGCAGTGTATTTCTTTTTTATATGGGCGTTTGTCACAAGATCACACATTCTCGCTGTTTATTACCCATGCTGGTTCCTGCAGAACACAGAACATTGATACGAGTTGATGTTCTATACAGAGGAATGACCTGATATATATTCAACATTTCTCTTCATGCTGTTTTTCTTTCAGCTCCCTGTAGCCTTTGAAATGTTCAGTTCTCACGTAAAGTTGGTCTTTTTATTTTCTGTTTCTGTTTTTCCATTTTTCTTTTAACATATCATGAAAATAAGATATACTATATGGACAAAAGTGCTAGGATGCCTGACCATTACACCAATAGGGACTTTTAATGACATTCAAAGACATTAATATGGAGTTGGTACCACTTTGCAGATAGAACAGCTTCCAATCTTCTCTGAAGGCTTTCCGCGAGATTCTGGAGTTTCTGTGGGAATTTGTGCCCATTCATTCTATAGAGCATTTATGAGTTCAAACACTAATGTAAGATGAGAAGGACTGGCTCATAATCTCCATTCCAGTTCACACCAAAGGTGTTGAGGTCAGGGCTCTGTGCGGGCAAGTAATGTTCTTCCACACTGAATTCATCCAGCCATATCTTCATGGAGCTTAGGCCCCTCAAATATGTCTAACCTGTTTTAATATCCCCTCCGAATTCCTTCAGAAATGCTTCAGGAACATTGTTCGAGTCAGATGTGTGCTTAATTGCACCAAATGTGCAAGTTTTCAGTCATTTCAACTTTCGTTATGGGTTAATAAGCTCCACAAAAAATATCTTATTAAGTGTTGCATCACGCCCAATTAAGTCAATGCTCCCACTTACATTCAGCCTAGTTTCTCATGGATATCTCCAAATGATCTTGTTATGAATTCTTAAGTTATAAGACTAGTAGAAACACCTTGTCCTGACTGGCTTATTGTTGGATGGTCCATTTAATTTCTTTTCTCCTATTTACAGAGCCTGAGTGAGGATTTTTTGGTCCCTCTAAGTACACATTCACAGCTGCTGGAATGTAAATTTTAGCAGAGAGACAGAGACAAGTTTAAAACGTGCGCGAACCGGAAAAGTAACTGAAATATCAAGGTGAAATTCATCATAGTTTGCGTAATATAGACCCAGCTCCCTCTGTCCGGCGATATTTTTTTTATCGCGCAATAAGAATCTCACGCCGTTAACGGCCCAGCACTAGTTTATACAGACATAATGTAAAAAAAAAATCTCCTCAAAGCCCCAGCTAAAATAGAGAATACGATCTGAGAGTGTTACCTTTGAGGGAACAGGGTCATGGATATATGGAGATTAATGGAACAAGAGGGACTTTTAATTCAGGTATAGTTACCTAATCACTTAGAAGGCCAGAGTGAATAGGAAGTATTATCTATTCCCACCATATTTCTTACTAATACACAAGATGTAAAAAGGTAATTCAGTAGTTTATTATTCAACACATTCTCTATATAATTCAAGATCGCTTTAAAAGTTGGCATCACATCATATATATATATGAAACATGTTCAAATCTTCACTGTACATCAGAAAACAAACATTTCCTATGTGCCCAATAAACTTCCGTCCATTCCGTCCAATAAACATTGAATTCCGTCCAAAATGCTCAAACATCAGTACAAATAACCAAGAGATCTTCTATATTAAAATAGACAAACAATAATACATTAAACATGCACAAAAAGACAAAATACCTGTTTAAAAAAATAGATAATAATAATGTGCGCTTTGATACATTGTTCCTGTTTTGGTCTTATTCGCCCTTTCTCCGCCAAGTGTCCGCTAGCAGTGAGATTAGAATGCGGGCCAAATACTCACAATAAATTCACATTCAGTGCATCCGAAATCCAAAGAAAGCAGAACATGAACACAGGTCATGCGTTCCTATCACACCAGGGCAAACAAATCAGCCCCTTCACCTGGACTAAATAACCTATTACATCAGAAGAGGTGTACAAAAAATGGATAAAGGGTTTCACGGACAGGGTTTTGATGCTCAGTAATACAACCTAGATTCATGAAGATGATTAATGCTAAGCTGGAAGTCCAACTAGGAGAGAACAGAGACCATGCTTGGTGCTGGTTGTACTTATTTCAGTCTCTTATCTTAGCACTATTACAGGTGTTATGGATTAACAGTGCACATCACATTACCATTGACACTGTGCATAACTACATACTTCTTACATTTATTCTGTCATTATATGTATGTATTTAATCTCATATCTCAACAGTAGAAATATGTGTGTGTGTGTGTGTGTGTGTGTGTGTGTGTGTTAGTGCCAGTTTCTTAACTGTAATCTGTTCTCAGCAGAGAGAAGACCCTTGACCCTCTGCATCACTAAGTCGTCCTTGACACGCGGGTCCAGAGACGACACTAAAACTCAGAACAGCCTGGTAAGGTGTTCATCATTTCTTAGTCTTGTGTGTGTGTGTGTGTGTGTGTGTGTGTGTCCCATGTTGTAAATAGTAGAACGAAAATGTCTCTGCACTATAAATATAGCTGCACTGTGCTGATGGAAGAATGGGCACATGCCAGCTAGTGTGTATGTGTGTGAGTCCCCTGACTTGGCTGTGCCTCATACAGATAAAGGCCATGCATTCTTAACCTCTCCGGCACTCTGCAGGATGACTTTGCCTGATTTCTATTGATAGCTTTTGAATGCAGTTCCTCTTTACGACGAAGCCATGCAAAAAAAAAAACTGCCATGTCACATATTGTTTGTTTCCCCCACTCGGAAATAAAGTCACACTTCTATTGTGGAGCCCCAAAAATAACAACAATAACAAAGTGCTATGATCTCCGAAAGAGGCTGAGAGGTGGTCAGTTGACTGCTGCCCCTGGTTGGCTTTTGTTTTGTTGGCTATTTGACTCGATGAGAACTCGTTGTGTTCATGCGTGGTACTGCTGGCTGGGGCTTGGTTGGTGCTTTGGCCCACTCTAGTTGGGCTGGGACAGACCCAGAGCAGACGCAACACACGCCAGGAGGAGAGTTAAGCTGGCCAGAACCACCACGCTTCCGGACCGGTACACCACACGCATCCCACGTCGCTGCACTGGCCTGTACGTCTTCACCATTGCACTTCCGTCATGGAACTTCAAGGAGGAGAACACGGACAACTGCGCAAAGAGACAGACAGACAGACAGACAGACAGACACATATACAATGTTAGACTGAATCCTCATGCTGTTTTATTACATACATGGAAGCCTGACCTATGTGAAAGTATGAGCTTATGTAATGTTTTTATGGAAATACAATGTCCTTCAGAAGTCACGGTTCAAAAGTTTGGAAAAACTGTTTTCAATAAAATGCTACCAGAAAATATCCAGCGATCCACTCAAATAAGTGCATTTAACTACTTTAAGATGCACCCACTGCTGACATGAGCGTTCAATTTTACACACACATACAAATCTTGTTTTAGTAATATAATATTAGAATTTTTGGTCTATTTTAATATTTCTGTTTATTGAATACATTTAGCAGCAATGATCACTAACATAAATATATGGAAACATCTATAAAGGCTTAATCCGACAAACATCAGTTGTCTTAACATTTTCGGAAATGAAATGACATCTACACGGACCAACTGATGTTTGCTGGAGTCAGCGTTTATGTATTTGTATTTAGGTGTACGTCATTAGTCACGAAGGGTCGGCTTCCCAGACAGGGCTTAAGCCTAGTCTTGGACTACCCTTTCCTTTGCAATAGAAAATCTCTATCACAGCACTACATAATCCAGGACTAGGCTTAATCCCTGTCCGGGAAACCGATGCAAAATGTTTACGCCAGGCCATGAAGCTCCATGAATGATTATTAATATGACAAACGTTTTCATGGTCGTCTATGTTTGCAGTCAAGTGTGGAAGGAAGTCTTCCTAAGTCTTCCTGAAGTCTACCCTCACCTGTTCTCTGCTAAGGGGGATGGGATTTTCAAACACGGTCCAAATCACTGCTTCTGTGCAGGGAGGGGTGGTTAAAGAGCCCTCGTAACGGTAGTACTTGGTCAAGTTCTGCTCAGGGAGTGTGAGGCTGCTCAGGGAGATACCACTAACAGTTACGTTTGCACCTAGAATGAAAGAAAAAAATCTTTGATGCAGATAATGCACAGCGCTGTGCACCATAATGAGTCCTAAAAAGCTGAATAAAGTCCTAAAAAGCTGAATATTACTCACTTGTTCTTTCCACATTTTTCAGAGCTCTTATGAATCCGTCATACTTTTTGTTGGAACTCTTCGATTCCTGTCATGAGAAATTAAAGCGCATTGATTGCAGGAACACCAACCATCTTAATTGAGTAATAATGAGTGATTCTGTTTGTGTGGCAACTGAATATTCTATGCTGTCTGTGAAATATGTTGGCCCATTAACTTTAAATGAAAAGCTAAATGATCAGTGATACCTCATAGAAGAAGCCCAGCACTGCTACTCCACTTGGGTCCTTCAGTGCTTCTTCCAAAGAGTTGAAATCGTTCCTCATATGCACAATATGCAGCTGATCAGAGATTGAAATATTGCTATTAAAGGTGTAACAATCCATCGAAACATTGTGATCCAAAAATGTTGAATCATGTTATATTCCTACTATTAATGATAAATAATGTTTGCAGCAGCACAATGTCACTACCTTAACCAAGGTGAAGCCAATAACATCATTACATCTATCTCATTACAATAGCAAGAGATGGGATATGCTAGTAAGCAAGTGTGCAGTCCATCTTTGAAGCTGATGTGTTGAACTGCTGCTACACTTAACCTTTATTTAAAACAAAAAATAGCTGAAATATTTACCTTTAACTTGTGTTCTTTGTTTAAGTTGCTGTACTTTTTATTTTTTTTATTTTATTTTTAACTTTTGTTTTTAAAATTGTACTTATTTTATAACTTTTGCATGGTTCAGGGTACATTTCACTACACGTTGTACTTGTATAACTATGCATGTGACAAGTAAAGAATCTTGAATCTTGAAGCTTAAAAGCAGAAAAGTAGGTGAGCGTGAGGATCTGAGAGATTTTGACAGGGGTGATGGCTAGATAAATGGGTCTGTGCATCTCCAAGACAGCAGCTCTTGAGAGGACCAACACAATATTAGGCAGGTGGCTGTAATGTAATGGGAGATCGTTGTGTGTGATTAAAACAGCCCTTCTATGGTTTGCACCAGGAAAAAATGAGTTTTGATATGACACTGAATGTGTTGATATGAGCTATTAGAGTCAGGAAACCCTAACAAAATGTCACTGTGTGATATCGACATGTTTGGTTTTCAATAGTGTTTACTGTTTACTGTGTTTTATTATTCTTGATACTGACTGCTGCTATTTTTGATACCGTACTGTTAGTTCTAGTATTTATCTATTTGTTTATCACATCCGTCCTGCTTGTTCTTAATCATGTATTTATTCTTTCTCCTCATACACTGGCCTGTTTTACTACAGCAGAAGAGACACTTTGTCGCCTTAAATACTGGCATCCACTTGAATATCACACTATTTGTTATTTGCTTTATATAGTTTGTACTTATAGTTACAAGAGAGAAGCATATACAAAGCTGCAAATCTTATCTGGTTGCACTATGCATTCCTGTGTATTGCAATGACAAAGATATTCTATTCTATTCTATTCTAGACCCGTTAGCATCCTTATTTGCTTCATGTTAACTGACATACTGAATAACTACTAATATAACATTTCCATATAATGCATAACTATACTAATATAACTTCCATAGGAAAGATATGTGATACCTCCATGGGGTACTGCTCTCCATCGACAGTATGTTCAGACCCGGGACCACCATTTTCTCCCCAGTGGAGGTGGAACTGCACAGCTTTGTAGGCATTTATGAGATTCCCCCCGCTCACTGTGGCCGTGTGCGGCACTGTCACCTTCACTGCAGAAGAGACAAGAAGCACAGAGCTGAAAACGCCCGCACTGAATATTGATTACACCATAATTCATTGATGTCCTGATCTGATCTGAAAGAAATCTGAAATTAGTTCCTATGCAACCGGATAAAATGCTGGTCCTATATATTTTTCTCGTATTTTATTTATCCCATGAGATAAATAATGCCTGTATGGTTTTATGTTGCATGATGATCATATTTATTTTTCCTTTTTCCACTTGAATTAAACAGGCTGATTTGACTCTAGCTCTCAAACACTGCTTTTGATTTCAGGGTGATTGCGTTGCTTTTCCCATCGGACTGTAAAAGTGATTACTTTGACCTACATCTGCAAGGGTACCTTCTGGGTACTGTTTCACAGTATGCTTCGTCGGCACCGCGACTAGCTGATCCCTGCTTTACTTGTATGTGGTTGTCTCTATTGCAACACTGCTGTGGGCTTGTCCAATCACTGCATAGCCTTTAGTTATGTGTACAGTACTTGTCTCAAAAGAACTTGTGAATCTTCTCCAGTCTGCTGACTACAGCTGCGTGCAGGCCTTGCAGTTTTGTGCCCTTGTGTGTGAGCATCTAATGATCCAGAAGTGCTGTATCTTTTCTTTCATGACCCCAACACTTCTTATACATAATGCAAATGTTCTATGGAAATGTTTGGGCATCCTTAGACAGATGATATATAGCACCAGAAAAAATAAGAGACCACTGCAATTTATTTTGTCAGCATCTCTATGAGTACGACAACCATTCCATGCCAGTGTTTGTTAAATTCCTGCACAAGCACCACATTATGATTTATGAGGTGCTGATTAAGTTATTGCCTGCATAAAATCTTATTTAACGAGGAACATTCTGTAATCAACACTTTCCTCTCGCAATGTGACCAGTTATATGGCAAAACACTACTAGAATACAACAAAGGTTTCCAGAGCTGTATTCTGTTCAGAACATTTACAACATTTAGAACATTCCTGCTAATGTATGTAAATATTATCAAAGTATTTGATTGTTAAACTGGTATCTGGAGTAAGTATTTGGATAGTTAATCTTTGAAATCATTTACAGAGTTACTTGGCTATTTTACTTGCAATTGTGACTTTTAATTTGAAAGATTTAAGTTGACTTTTTATTTATATCAGCAATGGAACATAAACTCTACCTTTTATTCAGTAAGGCAGCTAAATTGCTATTGGAATTCAGTCCAGTTCAAGTGTACAATTTTATATGTAAAATGTGGCGTGTACTAAAACGTTTGTTTTGTTCACGCTAAAAAAAATCTATGAATGCCTTAAACTACCAGGATGGGTAATCATCTGCATCTAATTGAAGGGGTGGTCTCTGGTTATTTTTTATGGGTGGTGGTGGTCTAGTGGGTATGATACTTGCCTCTGGACCAAGAGGTTATAGGTATAAATCCTTCAGCTTATCACCACTGGGTTCCTGAGCAAGACCCTTAAACTCAAGTTGCTCCAGAGAGACTGCCCCCTATAGTTAGGGAACGGAAGTCGCTTTGGATAACAGCATCTATTAAATGCTGTGACTGTAATTTCTCTCAACATACTTCAACACACTTGGAGAACAGTAACAGCAAATGCTGTCATCTAACAGACAGTCAGTCTGGTCTGCTCTGTACTGTGTGATGGTGGGGAGAGGGTGGGCCACCTACACTCTGTTTATGCTTTTAAGGACTCACAGACACAGATGAAATAAAAATCTCCTACTAAACTGAAGTACTTGTGAAGGCAATCATTTTTAGTAAAACAGGCCACATAAATAAGGATAAAGAATAATTTAACACTGAATTACTATTACTGGTTTGTAAATGGCACCGAAGGAAATGAACAAGACAGCAGGCTTGTGCTCAGACTGAAGCAGTCTCACTCTCATCTTACCCTTATAAGACGCAAACAGGCACTTGCCCTTTAAACAAGTCTCAAACATTTACAGCATTTTGGCAGACGCCCTTATCCAGAGCGACTTACAATCATTAATTACAGAAACAGTCCCCCTGGAGCAACTGAGGGTTAAGTGTCTTTCTCAAGGACACAGAGGTAAAAGTGGGGGTTAGAACCCGCAACTTTGTGGTCATCAGGTTCACAGGCAAGTCTTTACACTTCAAACAAATCTGAAGTGTGATTTAAAGATATTAAGGGAAATCCAAGAATACCTGAGCATGCTAGTGAAACCTGACTACTTGACTACCTGATACACTGACGGGGGAGGTGGGCATGCAATTTTCAACAGCAGCATTATATTGGAGGCACAGATACAACTCCCTCAGTCTTTAAAGGATGAATTACATTCTTCTCAAAACAAGACTGCACACAGAGCAATACATTTTCACCAGATTCAAAACCAAATTAAATGTCCTTTGCTGCTTTCAAACAACTGACAGTTTAGAAACGGGACTTGAAGCAGAAAGTGAAAGTGACCATTTGTCATACGTGAACACACCACAGCACACAGTGTGAACAGCACGAAATTCAACCTCTGTATTTAACCCACTCACCAAGTGAAGCAGGGGGCAGCTACGAACACAGCGCCCAGGGAGCAGTGTGTGGGGACCGTACCTTGCTCAGGGTGCCTCAGCGGAGTCTAGCGGTCTTGGGAATCGATCCCGGACTTTCTGGTCGCAGGGCGAAAGCCCTAACCACTAGGCTACCAGCTACCAGAAAGCTCAGTGCTTGCTTTAATTACATGCCATGAGAGAGCAAGGAGGGTGAATATCTGTGCCATATGCTATCATTACTGCACTGTGGCTGTCAGAACAAAACCTTGTCTCTCCAAGAGTTTACCGAAGAAAAAAAGGTGCACAACTTCACTTGTAAATTTTGAGACACAGATTTGTTGAACAGATTTTGGTTGAGTAGCCTATTGTTGTTGTTGTTGTTGTTGTTGTTATTATTATTATTGGTGTGAACATTGCCTATCCCGCCCTCAAATGCAGTCTGACCAGAGCTTTTCAGAACGATGTTGAAGGATTACTACAGTCTTAGCTAAACAATAGAATTTCTAACAGTAGAAAAATCTAGTGCTATACAGAAAGAATATAAAAGATCAATTAAAGAACTATGTGCAACAGCTTCTTTATCGTAAAGAAGAACTGTATAACTGTGCAAAAAAATTCTGACCTTTCCATAGATAACTGCCAGACCAAAAGCTTTTTACAGGAGACAACATTGCCATTTAGTGTAAGTAATAGAACAAGATTTGATTCTATACAATTTTGGTCAGCTAAGCAATTTTGGTCAATTTGTAAAGAAAGGTTCATAGAATATAAAGAGTAGTTTATATATTTTAAATAGTCCAATGTGGAAAACGAAAGAATGGAGATACAAGGAGATATAACCTTTACAAAAACCTTTTCTTACCTGAGTGTCCATTGTTTTTCAGTACACCGTCGAAGGCCTCCTGGTAGCCAGTAAATTCAAGTGGAGTGAGTCGATGGTCCAGCTTTGTTTTCCTGGTCACTATGTTAATGGGAGACTGTCTTTGCCTCTTACACTCACCATTCACGTCCGACCAAAGATCTGGTCCTGCCAAAAACACGGGAAAACAACTGTTAGGCCATTATCATTTTAGCTAAATTTCTAGACCCAAATCAAACTAAGCAGCAGAGACTCTCAGCTTACCTTTGCAGTGTGAATCACAGCTCACTTGTGTTTGGTAGCACCAATCTGATTACAGAAACACATATATCATAAATCGTAAATCAATGTGTAGAAATCAGACAAAATCAGACCACTGAACAACATGGCATAATTAACCCTTACATGCCAAGCTAAATTTTATGAAAACTGCCACAGAATATTTGATTATGTATGACTGTACCTTTGATCATCACTTCGTCATATCATGAAATGATTTCACTATTCACAATTTTACACCAATCACAGTGTGATTCTATTTCCTGTCATGCATCTTCCTAAAGCACTAAAGCTTCCTCCTCACCAATCATCCTTTGTTAAGACCATCTGAGACAATGGGACCACCAAGTGGCATTGTCAAGCGAAACAATGATAGCTAGCTTCTTTATTTTGAGAACTAACTAGATGCTTCCTCCAACACAGGAACCGCAACAAGTTTATATCCGCTGAGGGCGGACTCCTAATTTATATGCAGATGTCAGTCATATTTATCACACTGTATTTATTAAATTCCTCATCGACTGTTATGTTTAGCTTTAGTCGCTCACAAATAATGGATTGTTCTTGTGTTTGTTCACTGTTTAATGTTATTCTCAGTCAAACAAACAATACGAATGCACAGGAATGGTCCTTCCATTGTTCTGCATCTAGACTAACTAAAGGTTCTGGGTTCATGTTCTGTCTTTCTACGCTTTAGGAGGACATCCCAGGCTCCAGCACTGCACACTGCTCACATTATCAGCTCGTTTCAGTTTGTTTCAGAATTTATTAATATTTCACAATGGAGACACAGGTTTCCGCTTCTGTGTGTTTTGACGCTGCTTCAAATATCAAATATTTATTCTAGGGAAAAAAAACTGTGTGCCATTGAAAAAATATGGATAAGGTTGTTTGTTTCTTTTTGTAGGTTCTGTGTTATTTTTTCATTCTCGTCAGCATGAATGGTGAGTCTGAGTGCACGCAAGCGCTTAAGAAATGGTAAACCAGGCAAGTTACTCTGTCAATAGAGTTTGGGTGTGAATCCTACATAGTAAACTGAATGTGGTTGAAACTAAATGCAATCTCTTTTTTTGGCAGGTCCAGAAAAAAAGATAGTGCATTCATTCATTAAATGCATTGTTTTGATCATCAGTACCTGCTCTCTGAACATCTCTTCTAAAATCAAGAGTATTAACAAATTTGTTCTCCACTTCCTGCCCTCTGGGAATACTTGACACTAGAACAGATTTGAGTGCAATCAGACAAAATCATAGGCCCAGATACTGAGGTTTAGTGGATAATAGGCACCACACCAACTCATCCCTAAAGTACTGGATCATCACTTCAGTGAACACAGACCCACTACATAAGCTTACAGCCTAAAGTTGAGGGGCATCATACTGCCCTGGGAGATCCATTCTGATGCTTTGCTTTCACCGTGGCGATGATACACTATGTGGACAAAAGTATTGGGTCACCATCACACCAACAGCAACTTTAATGACACTGCATTCAAATACATAGACTTTCACATGGAGTTGTTCCCCCTTTGCAGCTCAAACAGCTTCCACTCTTCTCGGAAGGCTTTCCACACGATTTTGAAGTTTATGTTATCCATTCATTCTGTAGAGCATTTATGAGGTCAGACACTGATGTTGGGCGAGAAGCCCTGGGTCACAAGCTCAGTTCCAGTTCATCCCAAACTAGGACACAGTCATGCTGGAATAGAAAAGGTTCCTCCAGAAACGGTGTGGAGGAAGTGTCTTGCTGAAGATTGCATTAAGATTGCCCTTCACTGAAAGTAGGTGGCCACCTGAATTCAATAATTAAGATGTGTGTCCCAATACTTTTGTGCATATGTGTGTATCTATATAAATCACCTCTAAACTTCCTGTTATTCTAACGTGTTTGTGTATTGTGTGGAGAAGAAAACAGAATAATGGGAGTCTGGAGCGATATCTCTGGAGGATACTGGCTCTTTGGAGAGTTAAAACTGTCAGAGAGGGACAAACGAAGAAAGAACAAAAAAGACATACGATTTCTGCGCGTCTTCTTGTCTAAAAAAAGACTAAGACAGCACGGGTAGGTTTAGACATGTCGTTTCTTCGGCGCCTCGCTAGTCTCTCTTCTGAAGTCTCTAGCTTTCGTCGTGATGAGACTATTTTCTTCGCACTGCGGATAGCTAACGGTGAGCTTTTATTGAGTCGTGTAATACATCTTTCCTCGTACAGCTCGATACGCGCGTCCGTTTTATTCACATTTCCATATATTTTAATATTTTTTTCAAAATATTATGGTGGAGTCCTGTCCACCTTGTTGCTACGCAACGTACATTAGGATATTCTCGCGTGAATGAATGGCTCTAGCTAAACTAGCGCAGCTGGTGAAATCTGCAAGGTTATATAAATAAATATTGCGATTAATCTAACTAGCTTACATTTAAAAACTGTATATATAGTGTTTGAAATGCATTCAGTTAAGATACGCATTCCCATTCAGTCAAACACAGCCAGCATGTACAGACTTTTCTATATTCAACATAGAAATCAGGTATTGGATGGAGCAAAGCTGAAATACTTCATCCTTAATTTGACTAAACATCTTCTGTTTGGGTAAAAATAAAGATTTTATTTAATTCACTGAAATGCATTTTCATTTTGGCCAGATTACAACTGTAAATTAATCTGTGAATTTATTGCACGTAATCCCATTACTTCATCATCAGCTGATATTTTATTGCATTTAGTTTTATTGAATGAATTTTTTTTATTTATTTATTTTTTTAACCTGTCGTGTGAATGAACTCTAAGCCACTAAGCCACAAGTCATTCTGCACTACTGATCTAATGTTACAGCACATTAAATCTTTACACTCAATAATGTCAGTGTTACACTAATGTTCCTGTCATTGTATTGCATTGTTGCTTATTGTCTATATTTTTTCTATTGTCTTATTGTCTTTTATTCTTTCTTGTTGCACTGAGCATGCTAAAGACACAAGAAATTCAGTCAGGATTAATAATGGGCTTCCTTGTCTTATATTATCTTATCTTATCTTCTCTTGTCTTGTGTTATTCTTCTATTATGCAAAGACACATTTGGTTGGTTATCAATATAGATTTGGTTTGTGTCAGTTTTCCTTTTTTCAACTTGCAAGATGATTTTTCAGTGTTTTTCAGTTTGTAGGTCAAATTTTGTGTTTAATTTTTAGTGCAATGCTTTATAAGTTTGATTTAACCTCACTAGCAACTTTCTTCACACTGAAGAAAGGGCTGCGAGGCAAACAAACAAAAAGGGTGAAAGTGTGTGAAAGTTTGTGTAAGACAAACTGTTAGATATGACAACACCTGTTTTGCAAATGCTATTGCTGCAACATAACAGAACAAAAGAAATAAGCACAAACACACTGCATCACTGTTTTTTTCTTCTGTTATGGCATGTAAATGACTAGTTATCTCTCTTTAAACATGTATACTCTATACCTTTTACAACAGCAGGTTACTCTGACCAGTTTATCATGTCCTGTGTCTGGTATACTCAGAAAAGTACTTTGAATTTACATGATTCAAATGTGTCAACATTTGCTGACACAACAGAAAATCAACACGTAGTGCCTTTTTCATTACTTTAGAGTTAAAATAGGGACAAAGAATAGTGTTTAACACTACAGACTAGTTAATAAAACCCTCTTAATTGAGTGTTTTAGCTAGCCCCCTACTCACAGTTCAGGACAATCTTAATGCCTCAGAATACCAAGACATTTTGGACCGTGCCATGCTTTGGGAAAGTTTGGGGAATGCCTTTTTCTATTCCAGTGCACAAATCCACATCCATATAGAATTGACTGGATGAGCACAAATTCACAAATTCACAAAATCTTGTGGAGACCTTCCAAGAAGAGTGTTATAGCTGCAAAGGGGGACCAACTTCGTATTAAAGTCTATGGATTTAAATACATTGTCATTAAAGTCACTGTTTGTGTAATAGCCGGGCGTCCCTATACTTTTGTTCATATAGAGTATCTAGGTAACAGCACCGGGAGGACAGTTTGCGGTATGAATTGTGAGCCAATCGGGGCGCAGGAGGCTGGACATGATCAGCCAGTCATTTCGTAACCGGTGTGTTTTTTGCTCAATACGAGTGGGAAAAAACAGAACCGGCGCTCCGCTGCAGGTGCAGGGCTGGCCGGGGAAGGTTGCGGCGCACGGTGTCCTCTTTATTTTTAGCATCTTCTCGATCAGTAGAATTTTTTAAAAGAAATGTTGCTGGTAATAAGTAACGCAGATGTCCTCTCGGCCGAGGAGCAGATCGACTCCGGGGATTTAATCGTGATGGATTCGAGCAGGGGCTTTCCAGTCTTAATAAATGGTGAGAAGTCTGTCAGACAAATGTAGAGTTTTTTGTAACTATAGCCCCGTTAATGTGAGTCAGTCGTCAAACCCTTATATTTACGTACCTTAATGTGTAGGGAGGCCAATACGGTAGTCAGTCAAGTGAAAATAAATGTCAAGGAATATACAAAAAAATGTCAACAAAAACAATAAATTAAAAGAAATATATGTATTTAAAGATGTCTGTATCTATATCTTTCTTTCTTTCTTTCTTTCTTTCTATCTATCTATCTATCTGTCTATCTGTCTATCTATCTATCTATCTATCTATCTATCTATCTATCTATCTATCTATCTATATTACACTGACTTTTTTGAAATTGGATTCATGATCAGTTATTGATTCGTTATTAATACCTGAAGTGGTGCAGCCTCAGATTTTTGCTTTGTAAAACAAAAGTTGTAAAGAAACAGGCAAATAACTGCACAGCCTGGTGTGGGACAATAAATGAATAAATAAGCAAAGACTCACCTGCACCGGTGCATGCTTTCAAAATCGATGCCAGGAGAACAGTAGAAATAAGACCCAGCATTGTGTGGCTGTCTGGCTTCAGCAGTGGCACCTGACCCGATGGGATCTTGGGTTTTTTTTGGACTGCGATTGCCTTCTTTAGGGGGTCCCACACTTATTTATCCCCAGTTTTAGTGTGGCACGGGTGGCCCCTCCCTCTTGGCCATACCTCTCTCACACACGCTGAGAGCAGCAGCACATCTGATTGATCAGCCCCCCCTTCCCTGTGTACACACAGAGCTGTTTACTCTGCGATTAGGAGAGACAGCAAGAGGGAAGTAGGACGTGTGATAAGCCTGATGGTGCTCCAAAGCACCTGCTGGACTTCTACAGGTCTGCCTCCTCCACTCCAGTTTCCTTCAGAAGATGTGAAGGAATTTATGAGTTCAGGTGAGGGCGAGCATGTGGACGGTGAGAGAGGAACCTGACACGCACACACACACACACACACCTTTTTCCCTATAGAGTAACCTTTACCAGCCTCCTTGCGGAAAGTAGTGCAGGAGGAGCAATCTCTCTCGCTCTCTCTCTCTCTCTCTCTCTCTCTCTCTCTCTCTCTCTCTCTCTCTCTCTCTCTCTCTCTCTCTCTCTCTCGCTCACTCTCTCACTCACTCTTTTTTACTCACTCGCTCCTTGCTCACTTCTCTTCTTCTCTCTCTCCTTTCTCTCTTTCTCATTTTCCCTTTTCTCTACTTTGCCCTCTCTCTCTCTCTCTTTCTCTCTCTCTCTCTCTCTCTCTCTCTCTGAGTGTAAACTTGTTTAATGGTGGTATGATTGCCTGTGAGTTTGAGGAAACAGGCAGTTTATGATCGTTCTCTCAATCTTCCTTCAGAAGGTGTTTACTCGAAGACAACAGCAGTGAAACACTTCCTTTTCTTTATTGCTGGATTTACCGTGCATTACAGGAGCGGTATTATCTGTTGATTTCTCAGAAACCTGTTTTGATGAGACGCTGATGTTTTTTTCTGCATATTTCTGATGTCAAAAAGAAATTCTCTGTAACTTTTGGTCAAATTAAAGATAACAGATTCAACAGAACAGTCTAATCATTCTGCTTCCTTTTTAAAAAGTCTTTTCATTTATGATGGAATAAATAATATATACACATGTTTCTCATTTGATATTGAATTTTTAATGCTGAGGATGTATTCGAAAAGCGTATTGACTTTTATCTTCGTTTTTCAACAAAGTTTTCCAAGTATTTTACTGAGTGTTCTGCATTTATTTCTGCATGCCTGAGTGGAATAGACAGACATTAATGAGTCCAGTATGTCTGGATTCTCACTTATTGCTTTCTAAAGTACTGAAATAAAACCAGTAATGAAAACAGCATTCAGATTTTCTGCATTTTGTTCCATGATTTTGTATTCCACTGTTTTAAATGGGTTCTTCAACCACAACTGTTATGTGTAGAACCATGACAGCTCAGAGAACAAGCTGAGTGTATAAATGGTTCCTCTCGATGATGTTGCATGTGGTTCTACATTCAAAGTTGAAGACCATTTGATGAACATTTCTTAAGGAGCACCTTCTGATTCTTGCATATTTTTGAATACCTGATGTGTGTTTATCATTTCGCGTGTATAGCTGTGTCAACTGTGTAATGGTAGGATCTGGATTATATGTTAATGACTTGAAAGTGAGTGTCCTCTGCAAATGTACCATTTTACTGGTCACATTTTATGTCTTTATGTCCAAAGAAATGGTTTATTGTGCATTAAACAACACATGACAAAGAAACAAAAATGAATCAGAATGTTTATCTATGTTAATGCCCATTCATTCTGAGTTCAGGCACTGATGTTGAATGAGAACACCTGGCTCGCAATCTCTGTTCCAGTTCATCCCAAAGGTGCTGGATGGGGTTGAGGTCAGGGCTCTGTGAGGGCCAGTCAAATTCTTCCACACCAAACTCATCCAAACATGTCTTTATGGTGCTTGCTTTTGTGCTCTGGGGCTCAGTCATGCTGGAATAGAAAAGGAAGCATGTCTTGGTCTGTGGAAGCATTAAGACTGACCTTCACTGGAAGTAAGGTGTCTAGCCCAAACCCTGAAAAACAGGTGTGTCCCAATATTTTTGTCCCTGTAGTGGATGAATGTAAATGTAAATGGTCCTTGCAGTCGCTCTCTGTTAGACATATTATACATCGAATAGCGACACACATACACACACACACACACACACACAATATATATATATATATATATATATATATATAGCTCCATTAAAAAAATAAGAGACCACTTAAAAAATGTTCAGTTTCTCAGGTTTTATCTTTTATAGGTGCAAGTATTGAGCTGAACAGCTTTGCCTCAAGAACAGGTGACAATATTTCTCCTAATTTCCAAATAAAAATGTTGTTCTTTAAAGCATAATTTACAGCAATAATTACCATTCTAGTAGTGTTTTACCATCCAACTGGTGACATTGTGAGAGGAGAGTGTTGATTACAGCAGTGTTTTTATACTTTTCCTCATTAAATAAGATGTGATTCAGGTGATCACTAATCAGTCCCTCATAAAGCAGAACAAGGTGCTTATGTAGGAATTTAACAGACACTGGCATGGAATGGGGAGGAGGTAGCTCAGTGAATAGGATACTTGCCTCCAGACCAAGAGGTCATGGGTTCGAGTCCTACTTTCAGCATACCACCACTGGGTTCCTGAGCAAGACCCTTAACCCCAAGTTGCTCCTGGGAGAGTGTCCCCTGTAGTTAGGGAATGGAAGTCACTTTGGATGAAAACGCCTGATAAATGCCGCAAATGTAAATGAATGGTTGTCATAATCATAGAGATGCTGATTTCGAAATAAATTGCAGCGTTCTCTCTTTTTTTACTCAGAGCTGTATATAAAAACTTCAGGTCGGTTCACCGGTACGTTTGCCAGAAAAGTTGAGAGTGCTGCCATCTGATTTCTGCTGCGTCACTGGACTCTTCTGCATTTGATACGGATGTGTTGCGGCGATGCAGTCAGCATGTCCTGCTGTGGAAGGGATTCTTCGGGTGCTCTAGAGTCTGGAGAAACCAGCGCACCTCAGCGAGGGTCAGCCCACAGATTCCTGCCTAAACTCTTTACTGAGACCTTGATCATCAACTAATGCTTAATCCATCATCAGAACATTCTCTAAAAACATTGTAGCAAATAAAGTGGCCCTTATAGTCACGCATGAATGCACCACACCACAGCACACAGTGTGAACAGCGAAGTTTTTCTCTCGCCATGTGAGAGCAGTGTGTGGGGACGGTACCTTGCTCAAGGGTTTCTCAATGGTGCCACTGGCAGTCCTGGAATTTGAACCTATGACCTTCTGACCACAGGGGCAACTCCCTAACCTCCAGTCCACCAGCTGGCCCAGTAATATAACTGTCTAAGTCCAAACATTTTCACAGTTTTGGTGGAGTGTTTCTAATTGTTACTGTGACATTTACTCAAGCTACACTTTAGTAACTCCTTTCTGGTTTGTCTAATTTCATCACGCTTTGTTTGTGCTTTGCGATACCACTGACTTTTGAGAATTATTTGAAGAAGAATAGCTCCAATACTGATTGATGCTTAAAGCAAGACACGTACCACTACTTGAGCACTGATGTACGTTGCTGTAACGGTCAAGGGCCGTCAGGGCCACCGTTTTCCGTTCCTTTGGTTTTGTGCTTGTTCTGTCCTGTCTGTTCTCTGGGTCTTTGTTGGGTTTTGG
>JBBPDC010000084.1:8495697-8514660 GCA_037974485.1 Hemigrammopetersius urotaenia | reverse complement strand
TTTCAATTCATAGTCTTGTTTCTATTTGTAAAGTGCGTATCTGCGCTCAGTGATATATTGTATGAAATGTTTGGATACATAATTTAAAAATAGTCGAATAATTACTATATATTTAGAGTGGCTTGCGATCATTTTGAGGGGGGCTTCAGACCCCCCAAAATAGACCTAATGACGCCCGTGCCAGAACGACTTCCATTCCCTAACTACAGGTGGCAGTCTCCCTAGAGCAACCTGGGCTTAAGGGTCTTGCTCAGGAACCCAGTGCTCAAGGTAGGATTTGAATCCTTTTTGGTCCAGAGGCAAGCATCTGACACAAGGGAATTACACAAAGACTGAATTAAGATATTTTTTTGTACCTCATGCACAGTTGTCTTTTAAAGAGCACATGGACTTTTATTAAATTAAAAGGAAAAAATGTGTTCTTTGAATCATGAGCTGAAGGAATCACAGGATTCTTGCACGTTCTTGCAATGACAAAACAATGATGCAGCATCAGCAGTGGTGCCACTAGCAGTCCTGGGATTCGAACCCACCTTACGATCGCAGGGGGAACTCCCTAACCACCAGGACACCAGCTGGCCCTATTATTGTCACTTATAATCCTACACTCAGACTGTGTGTACTCAGACTTGTGTGAGCTCTGGGACACAGTTGTGTTGTTATATAACAATGCACTCACATCCTATTCTTTCTCATTGTAGTTAAATATTTGTTTAAAGCCCGACAGCACGGCATGAAAAAATGTCGGTGCATGTCAGCTAGGCTGTATGTTTGCACTGTTTTCAGGCCTCCTGGCTACCATGGCTATAATGGACTGCTTGAGTGGCCTGTGGATTCACAAACACTATGGTTTGCAAAGTCATCATTATACAGTGTGTATGTCACTCTGATGCAACGTTACCTGGATGTAGCCACAAACACGCACACGGGTATCAGGCACAGACTCAAATGATGCAGAGTGAGGTAGAAAGAACTGATATGGTGTTAATTCAGGATATGATTTATCTAGCATATTTTTCTACATGTGTGGCACTTAAAACAGTTTCCACATTTTTTCCCAAAACTGTGCATAATTAAATTAAGGGGCAAATGCATATATACACAAAAGTACCAAGACGCCTGACTATTACTCCAACAGGGACTTTAATGATATTGCATTCAAATACATAAACTTTAATATGGAGCTGGTCCTCCTTTGCACCTTTAACAGCTTTCCACAAGATTTTGGAGTTTCTGTGGGAATTTGTGCCCATTCATTCTGTAGAGCATTTATGAGGTCAGGCACTGATGTTGGATGAGAAGGCCTGACTCACAATCTCTGATCCAGTTCATCCCAAAGGTGTTGGAT
This sequence comes from Hemigrammopetersius urotaenia, assembly GCA_037974485.1. Classification (NCBI taxonomy): domain Eukaryota; kingdom Metazoa; phylum Chordata; class Actinopteri; order Characiformes; family Alestidae; genus Hemigrammopetersius; species Hemigrammopetersius urotaenia. Next base: position 8,513,312 of record JBBPDC010000084.1, on the reverse strand, counting down.
GGGGTTGAGGTCAGGGCTCTATGCGGCCCAGTCAAGTTCTTCCACACTGAACTCATCCAACCATGTCTTTATGGAGCTTTGTGGACTGTGCACTGGGGCTGAAATAGAAAAGGTTCTTCCCCAAACTGTCCAAAAGGTGGAAGCATGGTGGTGTCAAAAATGTCTTGTTATACTGAAGCATTAAGATTAAGCCCTTCACTGGAAGTAAGGGGTCTAGCCCAAACCCTGAAAAACAGCTGTGTCCCAATACTTTTGTCCACATAGTGTCCGTGACCCAAATGTAATTATAATAATGAATGGCATTTTTGTTGTCTCTACTTGATCTGGACATTTTTTTAATGATTGATTAAAATTATTTATGTTTGATGTGTGTTTCATGAAGCCAGATTGCTTTGGCAAATGTATGATTTGTTTATTTCCTTAAAGCTGGTTAAACTTCCACGTGTGGTGATTTCATTGTTTCCATCAAGAGCTATTGTATTCATTAGGTTTTAAATAAAGACAAAAACAGGTGGCTCTCATAGACATATCTGTTTATTTAACCCATGGGATTTGACGTGAACAGTGCATTTCTTTACAACAATTATTCACTAAGTGACAGGTTTTAGCCACTAGTACAGATAACTATATTACATTTCTGGGTTCAATTTTTTAACTTTCTAAATCAAAAACGTTCCTTCATGTTTGCCATTGAAAGAAAGACCATTAGACATTGTGGAATCTGACTGGAACCTCAGAAAATACCCATTAGCTAGCTAACTATTTGTACCTTAGAACACGTTAGACTGTTACTGATGAGTAACAAGATGTATTCTGTGAGAAAAGAAGGCAAAGAAATACAAATCATACAAAAAAGAAAATGGCACTAGTATTTCAATGAACATCAAACAATACACATACAGCAATCTCAAGGAACGATTTCTGATTGAAAATAAAGCCAAAAAAAACCCTAACCCAACAACATGGTTTTAGGTAAATAATGCTATTGTGTCATTTTCAGATTGAGAAAAAACACACAAAATAAAACTGAACAATGCGATGGCTCTGGTTTCAACTTTCTGTTACTTAATATTTAAGTCATTCCTTGATTAGGAGGAACAGTACAACATTGCTACAGTTTCACTTAGTGTCCAGAAAAATGTGGTGCATCTTTTTTTTTCTTTTTTTTCTGTTCATAAAAACACAGCAGAAAAGGACAAGCGCGCGACCCAGCAGGTGCATGTGGATAGTGAAGATAATTGCTCTCTGACTCTTACACAGAAAAGATTTTCCACACTGATCCAAGATCACCTCCTCCTAACCGATCCCTCGCTTTACCTACATTGAGAAAACATACTAAAGTGTCCTCAGATCAGTGTCAAATGGCAACAGGTCTTTTCAGTAACTCCCACACAAAACAGAAAAAAAGAAAGAAAAAACAAAAAACCCACATTCAAGCTTAGCACAGGCACAGCCCACCAGAACGGACCACAGCGAGTAAACAAACTGCAGGATTTTCTCCCTTTTGCTTAGGTTTGGTCTCGATTTCCCTCCAAAATTTACAACAGCTTATAGTGCACAAAAGTAAGGATACAAAATTAAATTCTTTTAAATACTGTAGCAGCAATGTCTTTCTTTCTTTATTACTTGCTTTCCGTTCTTCCAGTGGCCAGCCTCGGTTAGGATGAGTACAAGGCTTCAGAGTCCCCAGCTTTGAGAGGAGATGAGAGATTGTCCTTTGAGGTGTGTGTATTTTCATAGAGCTTTGAGTTCAAAGGGGTTAAATCTGTGTGGCGCTGATGCACGGTCGTAGGTTTGATTAGGTGAACTGATTTTGAGACGAAAGCCCCTCTCGGTTTTGAATTAGTGGACATTTGATTTTAGCCAGGTCGCCCCCTGGTGGACTGATTCCATTAGCCAGCAGGACGCCAGCAGGCTGGAGCTGAGAGTGCTCTGTAGGCAGAGAGATTAGTCGGTTCTCAGTTAAAAAAACTGTCACATATCACATTTTCCTTCTCTCTCTCTCTGTCTGTCTGTCTCTTCTGGACTCCACCTGAACATTTGTCAGGTTCCTCAAGTCCAGTCTTTGCCCCTCCGCCATAGCACAGCAGCTCATAACGACCCATGAGTCCTCCTCATCTCTCCCTCACGAACTAGTGTAGGCAAGGACACCTCTGCCAAAATCAGGAGGCACCACTAAGGGCACCTACGCAGGGGGGGCCTGGGCAGCCCACGGTGTGACTGGCACGCTCAGCTGGAGGCTGTGGCGATGGGCTTCTTGAGCTGCTGAGAGCGGAGCTCACGTGTGCGGCTCTCCAGCAGTAAGTCGTAGCAGGAGTTACACACCAGTACCGGGTCGTACAGCTGCTGATCTGGAATGGGCAGCTTCAAGTGGCAGCAGTCTTTACAGAACACGTTTCCACAGTTCCTTTGAAAGCAAGGAGAGACAGGAACCCAGGGTTATTAGTGTAAAGTGCCCCATTTGTCATATGTGAACACACCACAGCACAGTGTGAACAGGTGTAAATTATTTCTCTGTGAAGCAGAGGGCAGCCAGCAATGCCCAGGGAGCAGTGTGTGGGGACGGCACCTTGCTCAAGGCAGCCTCAGTGGTGCCTCTAGCAGCAAGTGGGATTTGAACCCACGACCTTCTGATCGCAGGGGCAACCCCTTAACCACTAGGCCACCAGCTCCCCCAATGACAAAGTTTCAAAACTTTTTGTTTCATTTAGTTTCAGTTCAGTACGAAGCTGAAGTTTCACAAATCTGTCCGAAACTAAATAAATATTGTGCCTGAAACTATGGCATAACCTTCCAAACTTCAGTCATTCCCATCTGATGAATACTGCAGAGCTAAATTAGCACAACAGTCCACTATACTGGGCTAGGCTGCTCATATACAAGGCCTCATTAACATGCTGTCTTTTCATGAACCCTTTTTATAATAATTTAAAAAACAAATAAAACTTCATAAGCAAAATTCAGCTCTACCTGCAGTGATGGCGTCTCTTTGCGATCCAGAACTCGCAGTCACAGTTGAAGCAGTGTGAGGCCATGTGGTCTGGTACCCATCTAGTAACCTGCAAAAATGGACAAAGAGAGACAGTCCTTAACAGCCAGGCTCAAATACGACAAGCAAAACTGGTTCAAAGGCAGCCTGAGGTGGGTAAAGGAGAGAGGCAGTCAGACAAGCAGAAGGTGATATTTGCAGCTGATCAGAGAGTACTCAGAGTTTTCCTTTATAACAGTTTAGAGGGAGGTTCTAGCAAAGGAAGCTGCTCTCAGATCAGCGCCATATGAGAAGCAGAAAGGCAGAAACCTGCAGCAGGCTATGAGGGAGGCTGACCTCGGTATCCTTCCTCTCTACACGGTCCCAGCTGCCCTCGCTGAGACGGTCCTCGCTGTGGTCTGACAGGGAGTCCTCTTTGTCACTGTCATCAGACTCCCGTAGGCACGTCTGAAGACAAGCAGAAAGTACAGGTCAGAGATCAACACAACCAATCAACAAAAAACTGATTACAACATATAGCCACTGAAAATCGCTTATAGAAAGATGACACAACGGAGCTCTGTATGAAGGACATGGTAATTATAACACAGGGATAATGGTGCAAAGGTATGTTGGCAACCGATATTAAAAAAAAACATCTAAGTAATACATACTAAAGCAAATAAAATAATTAAACACTAAAATGTTTATGAATTTAAACAAATAAATATGCTAAATTTGTATAGTGAAAACCATGCATGTAAGCCATGCACATAAGATGTTATATAACAAACAAGGTGGTATATACGAAATATCTAAAACATCTCTAAATCAACAAAATGAAAGCTCCTTTCAATAAATAAATGTTTAACCCTCCATGCGCACAACAGTGATCAACCAATTTAATCAGGACATGAATACTATTATTTTAATATCTGAATAGCAAAATATATTTGAAATCCTAAACACAGTGCTCCTGATGACCATGTAAACTGTTTCTCAGTGCACAGTGTTATTTTCTGGAAAGTTAACAAAACTCACTATGTCATCCTCGTAGTCGACGTCAGGTTCGGATGGGGGTGAGCAGTACTGCTTGCTCTCCAGCTTCTGCTGCAATTGCTTGACCTGCCGTCGCAGCACCTCCACCTCCTGCTTATAGCTGGCCTCGATCTGCCGCAAACGCTGCTGGACAGCATCCACCGCGACTGGAAGGCCGTCATCGTCCAGGTATGCGGGAGCCTGGAGCAGCCCGGGGAACCCTCCCAAACAGGGCGAGGATTGGGGTGCCGGCAAGATCTGGCGGAAGGATGGTCCCAAAGCTGACGAAGAGGACGATGATGCGTAAAGTGCAGCGTAGCTTGTGTTTTTAATGGCTGAGATCCAGTTGGACTGGACTGGACTGCTAGGAGACCGAGGGGGGCAGCACTGCCCGTTGCTGGAAGTAACTCCCTGGGCACGGAGGAGCTTATTAGCCAGGCGGCGGCTCTGGAATCCTCCTTGCTGAAGAGTTCCTCCGCAGGCAGACTGGACGAGGCCCTGCATGCTGTCCCAGTGCGAGCCCAGCAAGGAGAGATCTGTCAGCTGGCTCTGAGAGATCAGGCGCCGTGCTGCTCGTGTGTAGTCAGCAGAGGGCGCTGTGGCCTTTAATGGGATGAGCTCAGTACTTTTAACATTTGGAGTCCTCTTATAATCAGGTGGCGCCAGGCCCGAATTCTGGGCCTTACTAGTGCTGGCCTTGTGAGCCAGATGCAACTCAGACTGGGTGGCACCCTGTTCTATCAGAGTTTCCGTAGAGTCATCCAGTGGGGCAAGAGAAGGGTGGTGTTTAATGGCCAAAAGCTCCACAGCGCTAGGTGAAGGGAAGCAAAGGGGCTGTACAGTGCTCTGTAGTATATCAGTGCCATTACACACTTGAGCACTGAGAGGATCTGCTGTAGCAGCAAGTGACAAAGTGGAATTAGCAGTCCTAGCATGCACTTCCTGTGGTGAGGGTGAGGGTGAGGGTGGGAGAGGAGGACTAGTGATTTGAGGCTGGGCTTGGTGCAAAATTGGCAGAGCTTGTGGCATTGGAGGGGCCTGGTTTAACGTTATAGGATGCGTCAAAGATGGCAAAGGTTGTGTGGTCAAGCAGGGTTCCACCCTCACATCCATGGCATCCTCACTAGGCTCAGGAGATGCCGAGGGTGGGGTCTCCTCACAGGTCTCCACTTCCTGGTCCTCGCTGCCCAAGCCTGTGTCAGAGGTGTCCTCCGGGCTGTCAGTTGAAGCACCTCCCTGACCTGTAATCGGCTCCAGAGGGGGCCGCCCCTCTTGGCAGTGCTTGTTGAGGTTAGGGTCGCTGGAGGTGCGGGTGAGGGCCATACCATTTTCAACGGCGGAAACCAAATTGTCCATTGACCGTGTCTTGGGAAGCCTGTGTGGAAAACAAACAGAATATAAATGCTTAATAATTTCATTGCCTTTTGTCTTATTTTGTAAACAATTTTCCTTGTTTCCCCCCACCATTTTTGAAATTTTGCCAATTGCTTTATCTACAGTAAAATATAATGCAAACACAGCCAATGGCAAAGTTATCGTACTGTTTCTCTTCTAGGCCAGAACACAGCCTTTGCTCATTAAACATACCCAAGGTTGAATTGAAGGTAAAAACACAAATCTCTAGGTTTTGACAGGCCACGGAAGTATATAGCTTCAGGTTCAAAAGGATATTATATAACCAGCATACAAAGCAAATCTGAAACATTATGCCTTTCTAAATTTGTGTGCATTATGAATGTGTTTCCTATTAATGTTACAGCCTGCATTCCAGCCATATTGGTTGTAGTTACCCATATTAATGTGTTCTGTTCTTTTACCAGAAATATAACAATTATAGAATTTATATTAAATATTGTGTACCAGCAGTACATTATGAGGTTTTAAAAACAATTTTGGCCTGCTATTCTATGTCTCTGGTAATCTTTCCCACCTCTCTTCAGAAACACGGCTTTCCTAATCCCACCAAATTCATAAAAAACTGACATTCATAAATCACAATTAACAAGTATACCAGGCAGACTGACCTATCAAGTGAGCGCGAGGTGAGCTCCTCTCCTTGGGAGGAAGGGCTTAGGTAGATTTCCATGGCATCTTCTGCTGCCGTGCATGGAGAAGAGGTGGGCAGATAAACAGCAGTCCACAACTGCAGCGCTCGCGTGTGACAAACTGGCTGCAGAACCTGCCGTAGAAGTCAAAGATCATGAGCATCCACCTTGCAAAATCAACCTAAATCCTTGGGGACAAAGTCTAATTTGATGCACCAAATGATGCACTAAAAAGATAAATAATATATCTACTGGCATTTTAATGCTGAGGCAAATATTCTAAGCAGAGAATGAGAAATCCGCTGCTGTAAGATTCAACAGAAAAGGAAACAAATAGGTTTGCTGTGCTCTGCAATAAGTTCAAAATGAGTTTGAAATGAAATGTAAACGTCCTTGGGGGATAATACTTCGATTCATGTGGTTACATAGTGTATGTGTTTCACAATTACCATATCATGGCAGGGGATGTACAGAAAATTCTGGAAGTTCTTGTTGCCGGCACGGAGTAGGGACCAGACAGAACAGGTTCGCTTGTAGATGTTCCGAGCCTCTCGCTCACGAGCGTTATTGCACAGAAACGTACCGTACAGACACGAATATGTGTGCTGCACCAGTTTTACCTGTACACATGTACACACAATTAGGGCATTAGTTTCTGACAGCAAGTTTTTGCACCCAAGACATGATAGACAGTATTCATATAATAAATCTACTCTGACATTTTGTTAACTGATGGTGAGACAGTTGACAGGTGACAAAGAATGATCAAATTAATTTACAAGTGAATGAAGTATACACAAAATACAGTTGATGAATGCACAGACAGTAACATTAGTCACAGGATAGACAGATGGAGGATGATGAGAAGAAATAGCAGAAGGGTGGGAAGATAAATAGATGAAATAAATAAAAAGGTCAATAGGTGAGCAACACACCAGAAAGGCCTCAGTGAATTCGAACAGGCAGGGGAACTGCTTGAGAAGCTGATGGACACAGTCCAGCCACTGCAGGAAGACCGGACACTGCTCGTTAACATCCTCCGCATTCTCCCCGTGGCCGCAGCGGTCCGCAAACTTGTGGCCGAAATCCAGCCACTCAGTCTCCACAAGCACTTGAAAACCCTGTGAGCAGAAACATGGTGAGATAAAAATGGTATGCAGAATAAAAGAAAAAAACATGATCATAAAATGCATGTTAAATATTGATAAAAGTGGTTGCAATGGCTTCAGTGGTTGCAGGAGAATTTCTTCTATCAAAAGAGTTGGTAACCAATGGTGAGCAGCGTGATACAGGTATGGTGAGAAAACCATTATGTTCTCAGATAAAACACAGGTTTATAACATGCTTTTCTACCAGTTAGACTGCAATTAGACTGCATGGTGGGAAGAAACCAAAGTCACTAAATAAAACGAAAAAAGGGCCACCATTCATTTGGACATTCGGTAGACCTGAGGTGCATACAAAATGCTGCAGATGATGGACTGCAACAGAAACAGCTCAATAATTTTCTCCTCACAGTTCTCTCACCTCAATGGTTCTGTAGTAGGGATCCAGTAGGACCTTGGCAAGAGCGACAATCTGAGGGGTGCGGTCCCATCCATCAGAACAGTGGACCAGTACTGGACGTCCTTCTCTCTCCACCGCAGAAGACACCAGGGTAGCGGCCTTCAGCATGACAGAGAGGTGCTGCAGCCAGCGGGTGCTCTCCAGAGCGGACAGCCAGCTACAGGAGGAGAGATATGAATACAATCCATAATAATGTACAGTAAACCCCCAGTTTTACCAGGATCAGGAGTCGCGGATTCAGTTACACATGGATTTTTTTGTTTTACGCTGAAATCCTTACAATAACGCGGAAACTGCAAATTTCCTCCGCCTTTTTTTTTTTTATAAATTTTTTTATCACTCTCTTCAGTCTCTTTACTTCAGTCAGGTACGTGATCACTACACTTTCTCAAGGCAGATATAATAAGGATATGATAGATATATTATGAAATAAGGATGCATAAACGGCAGGAGTTACACATGCAGACAGCGAAATTCTGCCTATTGTCTAATTTTATACATAAATAAAATAATGTGGGGGTTAATGATGTCGAGGGTTTTAAGGACCAGTTAAACCATTAATAATTTATACTGAAGAAAATAACTTTTACAACTATTCCAGAGTTTTACCAGTTCATGGTGGGACTGTATATGAACTGACTCAATTGATCACTACTTGACCATAGCCAAAGAAATAAGAATTCAGCTGATAAACACACATTAAGCTTTATACAATGGAGAAACATAGTGGTGACCTTAAGGGGGACACATGGGGGTCTCGGAGCTCAATTTAGTCCTGACCCAGTTACCTCTGAATCATGCCAGCGGGGGTCTATTTTAAACTTAGAAAGCAACATAAGAGCAACTCTGTACATGGAGCTCTTTCTAAATGTAGCTCATCACTGGGCATGTGGTGTGATTTACACCAAGTGCAAAACAGAAATATGTCCTGAGTCTGTTTGCATAAAAGGAACAGAGTTCAACAAAAAGAACTTGTGACAAGGAGTTAAATGTCGAACAGGTGTCCCACCTTTCACCACCCAGGCAAACTAATTTGTTATGCTTTCCTAATTGCAGAAAAATACCTAAAAAATAAGCTAGTCGTGATAATAAGTTAAGAACTCCTTATTACTCTCTTAGAAAGTAAGAGACTTGTTGCTGGGTCTAGGCCTCCTTTCTTCTAACTGTGACTTAAAAGTAACTGGCACTGTATTCCACTTAAGTTACTAAAAATATGCCTTAGGATGCAATGACCCTGGGGTACACAGAGAGATCATGCGATAAGTGTGCTAAAGGTGAGTGAAAATGTCAGAAGTTAGCATTGCATACTCACTTGCCAGGGTCAGGAATCTGACTACATACTGCTCTCAGAGACTGGAAACTGTTCCTGATGGAGTGAATGTTGGCCATGCCCATGAACATCACCTCACAGTTTGGATAGTACTCTACAGACAGACAGAGAGACACAATGTTCTCACTCATTTAACATGTACTCAGAATCTAATAAGGAATTAAACTAGCAGGCAATAAAGGCGAATATCACTACTTATGTCAACATTACTGACCTCTACTACGTACAATGACATACTCCTAACTACCATCTGTGTCATTAGGATTTCCTCAGATTTAGATTTAGATTTATTTAGACTTTACATCTTATATCTTGTCTGTGTCTCTGTTTGTGCAGTCATAACATTAACAATCCCCTCTATGGTCAATCTCAGATTCTGATAGGAACCACAATATAGCGCACCCACCCCCTCCAACGTGTTTGGAGATGGACACTTAATTATTCATTCTGATGTAATATGGCAAATGGAAGTCACGTGCATCACATGAAGTGTCATACCAGCATGACACTCCATGAATCATAGGACCCCTGGAGGTCCTCCACAGCGCATCAGCACATAGACACGTCTCCACCCAGGAGAGGAACAACCTGTGTGGGCTGCGGCAAGGCGGTGAAAGTAGCGAGGGTGCAGACTGGCACTTACCTTCACACTCACAGCCACCTCCCTTGGCGCGGTTGGCCACTGCAGCAGTGTAAGAGCGTGCGTCCAGAATCAGCAGCTTCTGTGGTGCAGCGCTGGCATCAGGACCAGGACCGCCTGTGAGGGATGAGTCTGAGAGAGAGAGAAAGAAAACGACAGAAAAAAGAAACAGAAAGAAAGATAGAAAGGTATAGAGAGAGTGAAGGCGAGAGAGAGCAAGAGAGAAAGAGAGAGAGAGAGAGAGAGAGAGAGAGAGAAATCAATAGCAGCTCTTTCTGATGATTACTGCAGAGGAGCTCATCGGCGCCATGATCACAAAGACACATTGCCACCCCAGTCAATTTAGTGAATTATGTGTTTTAAGTACCCAACAACGGAAATAATGCATAACTTAAGTGCATTTTTATTGAGGTTTTATTGCACATTTTAATGTTTAATGCTGTACCTGCTTAATTTAAAATTAAGGCAGCCAAGTCTCTAAATTCAAGAAAGCAGTCTTGTAACCATTTTTGAATACCATTTTTGCAGTGTGAGAAAATATCAAAATTACTGGTCCAATAGAAATAGTTGTTACAGCAGTGATGCGATGCCATCCAAAAAACACTTCTGCATGAATTGAATAGAATGCAACTAACTTTACACACATTTTTCTGCATTCCCACCAACACAAAAGAGAGAAACCAACTGGGGTGTGTGTCCTTGTATGTGTGAGTGCGCAAGGGCTAGACTTCACAGCTGACCTTTCCCGTAATATCCCCCACAATTCTTGGCCACCCGTGTGTAAACACAGTAAAAAACAAAAGAGCCATTGCCACTTAGCCAATGCACATCCGCTCCAAACTGGAAACCATTTATCTTTTGTACCAAAAAGAGTGAGTGTGTGTGTGTGTGTGAGAGAGAGAGCTAGAGTGAGACGATAAGTAATTACTAATGGCCCTCCACCAAGTGGTTATGTTTGCCTGAACAGGCTATATGCTGTTATTATCCAAGAGAACTGGAATCATTAGAGAATTAAATGGGGCCGATTCTGCACTATAACCAGCGCTGATGGTACATGGGCAGATTCTTGGCTTAGACCCTCATCTATTCATGTTGCTCATTTACTGTTAAACAGTAAAAATAGGCACAGCATATCTCCCCAACTCGAGGCCTCTGTCTGAATGCAGTGTTAATGAGGAAAGGGGACTTTTCCCTACAAAAAAGGAATCGCGACTATCTACAATTAACATAATGAAGTAGTAGTGATTTGTAGAGGCAAAAACTGCCAATGAAGGAACGATTTAATACCATCACAATATTTAGGCCACGGTTATATAATCACAACATTATTGCATTCTTTGTATTGCCATTTGATTTTTGCACATTTCTCCTATATATTATTAAAATGCATAGAAAATGTCACACGGCTCAATTTATCTCACTTGATACTTCCTCATAATTCCTTACCAACTACTGTTGTGACAAAGTTCTTCAGAAGCAATGGAATCAGAGGAGACATACTACTAAAAATAAGATTTTAAAAATGACATGAAATAAATGAATAAAAAGTAAAATAAATAGGTATGTAGTGATGCTGTACTGTTACCAAAATGTAAAATAAAAGTAAAGTTTTAAACTTAATTCTAAAAGATACAGCTGTTTATAGCTTTAGTATTAACTTTGCTTTCACTATCATATTTTAAAAGAAAGACTTAAGTCACTGAATTTGCCAATACAATAATAATTTGTATTCAGAGTGGCAACTTGATGAAGCTTATAGACATTAGCTAGAAAACTGTTTAACACTCAGCTGTAACTGACTGATGCTGACAAACAACAAATATTCAGGTCACATTCATGTCCCTCATACTAGTAAATGTAGACACAGCAAACCAAGATGTTTAATTAACCAGGGCCCACATCATAATTTTTTAAAGTTTGTGTTAGTTTTTGACATGAACACGTAGTTATGTAGTGCTCAAGGAAATCGTAGGTCTCACTGTTTGAAGACAGTGAGGGTCTCAGCAGTTCTAATCTCAAACGGTCAAGGAAAGTTCCTTTTATCTTAGGATGCCAATAAACAAGAAGAGACTTGATCCATGGCTTCCACGTTCAAGTCAGGCTGAGCTTGATGCTCTAAGAGGGTGAGCAGTGAGCCGTGGTCTGATCAGTGCTGACAGGTAACATGGAGCTGGACAAATTTTGGCTTTGTCCTCGAGCTTTAGAGTTTTAAATCAAATGCGAGCATCCACAGGAAGCCAATAAATCATATTCAATATCGAAAATGTAAAGTTTACTGAAACCAAATACAAATATTAGTCTTGGGGCCAGTAAATGCATCACTCGTCATTGCCTTACCAAAGTCACTGTCAGAGCAGTCGGGTCCATCTCCACGTGTCCGGCAGGCAGGCGTGCAGGTAGTCCTCGTCCCCGAGTCCAGCAGGCAGGCTTTAGCAATGGAAGTGACCAGATACTCGTCTTCCGTGTTCCTCCAACCCCACCAGCTGATCTCTGGCTGACTGCAACGTGCTATCACCGCCCCATTCTTCAGGTGCCTGACAGAGAAACAGAGGGGAAGATAGGCGAGAAAAAATAAATGATCTGGACTTCTGAATGGCACCGAAAACGTGAATTTACCTGCATTTAAAAGTGAAATTCAACATGGGAGGCAACTCCCTAACCACTAGGCCACCACCTGCCAGGTGCTAAATTCTAATCTACACAATTCAGACTGTTGTAATTTTTACCTGTACACGACTACTGGGATTCTTTTCCAGGACCTGAAAGATGCCACACTTTCCAGTTCTTTGTCAGTGATCCATACTGGCACCAGCAGCTTCTGCGGGTAACTGGAACATAACCTGCAGAAACACAGGGAGATATTTCTATATATACAGCTCTACAATTAATTGTCAGTTTCTTTATTTTTCTTTCAATATCAGTCTTTAATTAGTTTAGAATCTCCAGTATCACAAAATGCCTTGATGGAGGTTCAGGGACAGGTAAATGGAAATATTGACACATACAGGAAACAAGAACCAGGGATACAAGCCCCAAACACACACACAGGTCTCTGTCGACAGAGGTGTTCTTCTGACTCATAGAAACAGCAGGTCCTGGCCTGCTTTAATTAACCACCTCCATGGCTCACGCTTGCTCTCACACACACAACCACACACACACAACCACACACACACACACAACCACACACACAACCACACACACACACACAACCACACACACACACACACACCTCCAAAATGATCATCATTGTTGCTACAGACTAAGAACACGTTTGGATTCCAGCTCAGTCAAAACACTGGCCCTTTTCCCTTTAATCCACACTGTTCTCTTTTTCCCCAAATAGTGTCCCTCAGGAGAAACAATCTAATGGTCTAACAATCTAACGGTCAAGTAAAATACAAAAAAAATACAACACAGGCAACTGAGGGAAATAGGTTCATTTGATCTTGCAATATGTGGTGCCTTTGTGTGTCATACTTGTAGTTGATGTTGATGTCGGACACTCTCCAGGCATTCTGCATGTCAAAGCACATCCTCTTCACCTCCATATCCATCCTGTGACGAACATGTTCGCCTGAGAGGGAGAGGGGGAGAGGGAGAGGGAGAAAGAGAGAGAGAGAGAGAGAGAAAGAGAAAAAGAAAGAGAGAGATTTTAGTCTCCCTCCCTAACATCAGAATCTTGTCCACGGGGCCACTGCTACAAGTTTGAGAAGCACAGACCTGAGATTTTAACGTAATTTTCTTTGCAAAAACTGAAAATATCAAGGAAATACTGATTAAAGCCGTATCTTTGGAATCCACACTCCTATTTTTGAGGTGTTTAAACTGCTTTTGGCACTTTTAACACCAGTTTGGAAAGAAAAAGTTTCAAATAATTCATTTATGTCAAATCATAGTTCATTTCAGCCAGATACTTTACTAACAAAGGTGCTTTTTTTATTGAAAAGTAACTGTAAAAGTCAAACAAATCAGACGTATTTTCAAAAGAAATGAAGGCATCTTCAGTTTCATGTCACGTGTCTATCTTTGAGAAGGGGTCTGTGTATACCTGGTCTGCATAGATGCAGATGCTGGTCCTCGTCGTCAGCACAGCCCCCCAGGCACCATGCGTGATATGCCAGAGCAAACAGGTCCTCCAGCCTGCTGGGGTGAGCTATAGCTCGGTTCAGCCTTTTCAGCCACTCTTGACACTGTTTAAACGTGGAGAAGTGACACCTGATGGGGGAAAAACATCGACACTAATCATTAAAACAGCTAAAAACTTAACTCTTTAGAAAGGTTAAAGAAATACTCCAAATATTTCAAGCTAAAGTCTCAGTCACATTAAGCATATGATTAATCACCATTATTACTGAAAACAATAATTTGGACAGAAAGGAAACTGCTGTCTTCAAACACACTTAAATTAGAAATTGTAACATTCATTTATCTGATACATCAAGACCTATTTGGAAGCCAAATTTGCTTCTTTAGTTTAGGCTTGCATCTGGGAGGCTAGCACTACTAACAAACAAGTCCATTTTCATGCAAACCATTACTATATATAACTTCCCAACACTTCTCTCAATCCGCTCAAACTACTTCAAGCTTACTGTGCAAATTAAAGAAGCCAGGTATGTTCGTTAAAATAAGCTTACGATATGACTAGCAGGACGGCTGAGTATCCCCAAATTCTTGGACACCCTCAGTACCTGGAGCCTCGTATCAAAAGCTTTTAAGAGTCCATGTCGGGTTCTTTGAAGTTTTACAGATGCAGAGTACATATTGAACACAAAAGTGTGTGTCTAGTGTGTGGCACTAGAGCCTCAAAGACAGAGCTGTCTTTGTGAAGAAAAAAAAGGGAGCTGTTCCCAGTCACTCTCTATTGAGGCTTCTGTGGACAAAAAAAAAAAAACCCTCCACCCCACGCCCCCATTCCCTCCCTGCACCCGCCCACTCTCCCCAACATCTCAGGAGCCATGAACACAAAGGTGCTGCTCTATGCATGGTGGAAACATGGCACCCCTTTAGAAAAGTGGTAATACTCTCTTAGAACCACAGAAGAGTCAGCATGAACCTACATGTTTGTGTGACAGTGTTAAGTGGTAATAAAATAAAAGTGTAAGTGAAGGTCAAAGAAAGAAGCGGCAGCTTGTAAGTGTTTGTTTTCATTCCTTTTCAGGGCAAAATAACCCAACTTTGCATTAAAAAAACAGAACAGTAGAAAAAACCTAAATAAAGTCAACAAAATGGTTTGGATTTTCTAAGCTATTTTAGTTTTTTGAATTTACAAGGACAAATACTTAGCAATGTTGGTTGCTAAGGTTATGGTTAGGCTTTTAAGGTTAGACTTAAAAATTACGTATAAACATACTACATCAAAAATATTGCAGACACTCGCTCATCTAGAGATTCTTCTAAAATCAAGTGAATTTTTGTTTGTCCAACTTTAACTGCAGTAACCGCATTCTCGTTTTTTTTTTTTGCTATAGATCATTCTCCAGGACATATTCAGTGATGATCCAGCTGGTATGACAAGAGGAATTGTGCCATAATAACGCACTGGCCTAAGTTTAACCATGCAAATCAGTCAGTTCTCCATAAATTCTATCAGTATGTGGAATTTGCAATGAGGGGGGTGAACATCCTGGACTTTGTTTATACAAATGTCACTAGTGCGTACCGTGCTGAGCCCAGTCCCCACCATGTTCGATCAAGGGGGAACAACAAGGTGGGTATGCCAGAGACGAGATGCAGCAGCTAACAGAATAGTGCAGAGCCAGCAACCTACCTCAGAATGCAGACAATACAAAGGAGATGGCTGTTGACTTCAGGAGGGCAGACACTGAATAGAGTGACATCCCCCAATACTCAGCACATTCTACACTATAAAGAGAAGTCTCTGTAGCTGTATCATGTAAAAGATTGCTCTGCTTTGGATCGCAAGACCCTACAGAGGATAGTGAGGACAGCTATGAAGATCACTGGGGTCTCTCTTCCACCACACCATGCATCAGCAAAGCCACCAGCATTGTGGGTGACCCCACACACTCCTCACACACACTCTTCCCATTTGGCAAAAGGTTTCGTAGCTTACCGGCCTTCACTACCAGAACGGGACAATTTGTTCGCTCAGGTCTTCAGGCTCCTCAATCGAACTGAATCCTGTTCACCAGGACATGTGGGAGTCATGGGACTTTGGTGTAACATTGTGGTGAGGATTTAATAACATTCAGCCACAAGAACATTAGTGAAAGCAGGTAATGATGGTGGATCTTTAGTTCTGGGCCATTATCACACTGAGGTCATTCCAAAAGTACTGAATGGATCTCGGTCACTTCAGATAAGACAGTTTCCCTGTGCAACAGTACAATGATTTGATGGGAGGTTTTACACCACTCTGACTGATATCTGGCATGGGGTATGGTGATCTTAGACTTGTGTGAATGCTTGGGAGTGTCCAAATCTATTGGCAGTGGTTTTCTACAAAAGCTGTGCTTGTGTGTGTGTTTGTATGATTTAAGAACTGTGTAAACAATGACTGCATCTTAAAGAACTATATACAAATAAGAGCTGGTGTCTGGATATGTGTGGACCTATATATGACCCATATATTGATTGTATAAAATGTGTCCCTACCTTACTACTTTGGAGTCCTTGCAGATGATGTGCAGTTGGAACATATCTCTGCTCTCCACACTCTCAATCAGCCTCAGAGGCACCTGAAATGGAACACAGTCAATGATCACATGACCACTACAAGCCAATGGGAAAATATAAATCCAGCCAATAAGTGACTTTAAGCATGTAAAGTGGATATTATGAAATCATTGTGAGAGCTTCATTGCCACAGCCCCTTGCAAACACAACATGCTTTGATAAAATGGGGTCAGAATCAGACAGAAGCTGCATTTTTATGCTGATCCAAGACCAGCCATTGAATTGAAGACTTAGCAGTGATTTCCAGATAAAAGCATGAGCTAAAATGCTGCACAACTCAAATAGAAGCAGCATCTCTTTTTGGACAAAAACATAGGACCTTTCAAATAAGAGAACCAAACAAGATAAATGATGGACTGTTGTCAGCTACGTTTCCAGCATTCAGAACGAATGGCACTAATGAAATAATACTGAGGTCCTGTTATTGGATGTGGTACTAACAAACAGCAAACAAAAAAGGAAGTGGCTGTGGGAAGAGAAAGGAGAGAGGCGGGATGGAAGGATGAGTGCACAGTACTCACAGAAACCTCAGTGTCCACACCTGGGTACATCTAACACACACCAGGGCACAGACAAAGAGAGAAAGAGGGGGCATGGTGAGGGAGAGAGAGAGAGAGAGAGACAGGGAGAGAGAAAAAGCAAGTGAGAAAATAAAAGATGGGAAGACCAGGGGGTATTAAAACTCGCAGGAAAAAGTAAAAAATGCCTAAGCAAAATAAAAAGTAAGACTTTTAAATGGAACTACAGCAAATGCAGGAATATGTAGAGGTGACAGGAAAGATGAGTCCAGGTTTAACTAAATGCGGCATGAAATGAAGTAATACAGGCAATGGAAATAGATCTCCTATTCACACAAAAGAGTGAATATATGAAGGATAATGGGGTCAGTCAAAATGTGCAACTCTTGAAGTTCCAAAGAACGTCCAATTTTGAAAATTCTGAATACTGAACTCGAATATAAAGCAAATCAAATGTATAATAATGCTAGCTTGGTTGTGTTTAGCAGTCTATAAAAGGCAAGACTAGCAGTCGGGAGAGGGTGACACCACAGCTGACTCAAGCAATGCATGCTGGCCAATGGGACATAAAAGCCAGACAGTTGGAGACTCATATTTGAATAATTATGATGTAAACATTGTGGGGTTTTTAATTGTACTTCTACTAATAATGAAAAGTGCACTATCATAGTTGCTGTAGATATCCTTTTGCCTAGCCACATGTGCGTGTGTGTGTGTTTAGAACGAACAAACACACAGACAGACAGACAGACAGACAGACAGACAGACAGACAGACAGACAGACAGACAGACAGACAGACAGACAGAC
>JBBPDC010000084.1:8473366-8486126 GCA_037974485.1 Hemigrammopetersius urotaenia | reverse complement strand
AGGCGTTGGCTAATTATTATTTGACAGATGTCGTATAGATGCTCTGACTGCAGTATCTTGGTTAAATAGTTGACTTGAATTTAAGCTGTTTTTAGGTAAGAAACAATTGTGGACTTCTTATGCAGTGATGTACGTCGCTCTGGATAAGAGCGTCAGCTAAATGCCGTAAATGTAAATGTAAATTAAAAAGACTGTAAATATTGTTTCAACTGTGTTCATGCACTTCGTTCAGAATATTAAAACTTGAATTCACTAGTTTAATGAGAGAAGATATTTAATTTTATAATGTTTCAGCTATCTTGCTTTTAGGCTATTCATGAGTGGCTATTCAAATTTTATTTTATATTGTTTGAATACTAAATAAATATTTTCATAGTTTTGTAACAGATTTTTTCTTTGAACCATGAATATTAATTTATGCAATTGCAAGTACACACAGTCCCAGCCATAACAGCAATATTACAGAAAATTAGTAAAAACTGCTTTCTGTGTATTAGTTTTCAACCAAGTGTTTCCTCATTTTTGGTTTCGGCCAAAAAACAATTTCGGTGCATCCCTAATTATATTACATAAACAGTGTTCCCGGTTCAGTCGTTTCGCTGGTTTTTCCTTAGAAACGAACTAATAATTGTACACGGAAATCCCCACAAATATTTTGCCACAACACAAATTTGTGGTTTTCAAAATTCACAGGCTCTTGTAACGTAACCCCCAAGACTTTCAGAGGTTTACTAAAATTATATTAATTTTATTATATAATCCTTATTCTAACCAACAATTTATAACCACCCATTCAAGTACCAATTAATGTTACACCTTTAATGTTACACCTTTGTTTAATTACATGACCTTTTGCTTGATTATATGAACACCTTAATTCATCAGAACACCAGTAACTCATGTGAAGCTGTGATAATCGTCGGGACCCTAAACATTAATGGTTCCTCTGACTCTGCATATTTAATTAATGTCACCAAGTTGTATATTATGCAATTCGGCTGTGTTGCATTACCTGCTGGATTCCTATCTGATTTTAATCAGGCAACAAAAAACATGGACTATTTGGCAAAAAGCAGGTTTTGAATAATTTGCTAAACTTTTTGTAGGAGATTAATGGTCCAATTTGCAGTTTGGTTTTGTTTCCATGAATGAGCAAAACAAAAGAACGCTGTCTCTCAGCCTTACAGTTTGAAAGTTATGAATGCAAAGCAAACACCTTTCCTACTAACATTTTAAGTTCTAATGATTTCAAGTTTGTTCGAGTTTGATGCTTGGACCTTGAAACAAAAACGTTTTATGAAGCTTGATTTTCACACATTTGAAGATACCATATCAAGTCAGTAACACACCATAGATTTTAGATTTAGTTTAGAAAGGCAAAACATAGTCAGCTGGTAACAATTGTACAAAACTGGATGCTTTTTCAAGAGCTCCTAGTGGTGCCCAAAAGGCACAAACTGACAGGGTTTGATTCATGCTTATTTAGATCCATGTGAATCTAAAAAGAACAAAGGAGAACACCAAGAAAAAAGGGATATGAAATGAAATTAAATGAAATGAAATGAGAGGGAATTGGCCGAAAGCATTGTGGCAAAGCACTTCCCAAATGAGCAAAAGTGCTGATGAGCCTTAAAATCTCGTGTGGCAAACCCTGAGTGGAGCTGGGCCGGACAAGCAATTTTCTGCCTGTTACTGAGGTACTGGAGGATGCTTTAACAGTGAGTCTGGTGAAGAGTCTCAATATAATGAACCTGCTGCAGTGTGTGCTTTTTCTGTATGTCTATATGAGAACATTTCATATTAACTTATTAGCCCATCATCACTACTCGAATAGAAATGTCCAAATTGGCATGGCTATCAAGAAATGTACAAGTTTGTGGGAAGATGGGGTGGGGTGTTTGGGAAAGGCACTGCTGGTTAGAATATCAACGAATTATCCACAAACTGTAGTGGGCAGCTGAATTTAAAATATGAATAATTCATAAATAAATCAATTAGGAAAAAAAAAAACACACAGAAAGGGAGATACACGGGGTAGCCCAACAACAAAGAAATCTATTGGAGACTTAATATGTTGCAGCCGAAATGATTTTATTCTTATTAACCCCCCTCCCCCCACCCCCCTATTTCTATTATGTGAAGACGTGATAACAGAAAAGGTACAAAATAGTACGCAGGCTTGGGCCCAGAGAAGCGGTGTTTCTGGGTCATTTACTTCTTCGTGTGGTATTAAACTGTGTTTCCA
Organism: Hemigrammopetersius urotaenia; assembly: GCA_037974485.1. Lineage (NCBI taxonomy): Eukaryota > Metazoa > Chordata > Actinopteri > Characiformes > Alestidae > Hemigrammopetersius > Hemigrammopetersius urotaenia. Next base: position 8,483,881 of record JBBPDC010000084.1, on the reverse strand, counting down.
GAAGTGTTCCTGAGACCATGCAGAGATTGCTTCAATGCAAGGATCATGGCCAGAAGAATACTGTTATTGGCCTTGTGCTCTGCATCTTACCGTGGATGATGACATCCTCACATTCTTTGTAATTTCATGTTGAAGAATGTTATTTTTAATTGTTTCCCTTGGAGCAGCTGGTAGCCTAGTGGTCCCTGCAGTCAGAAGGTTGTGGGTTCAAATCCCAGGACCCTTAAGTAAGTTACTGACCTGCTGCCAATTCACCTTTTTTTACTTCCCATGACAACTTTTCTAGTCTATCACTGCCCCTCTAGCGCCTTGTTTTAATTTGTTGGCATTCATTTCAAAATAAGCATTTGTCAATCAAATTAAAACTTCCTATGATGTCTTGGTTCCATTTTCAAATAAATATAGGTTTGCAATTCACTGCAACGACTTTTTTGGAAAGATGGTGTAATGTTAAGCAATACAGTACTACACACTATCAGCACAGAACTGAAAATTCTGGTACCATGGCATCCCTATTCCTGAGAGCATAGGAAAAGAGTGACTGCTCTGGCCTCTGAAAGAGACAGGAAGACAGTCTTGCATTACAGAGATTTATCCTCAGAACTGGACCAGTGTGTTCTGAAAAGTTATTTATGGCCCGTTCCACCCAACTGACTGTTAATGGAGTCTGTAAAAATCTACAGAAGGACAAGTGTGCTCTAAAACGACAGATTGGCGCAATCTTGTTCTACTCCATTTCCCTGCATAAGAATGTCCTGCATAAGAATAAAGGAACAAGAAGTATACTGACAAAGATTCATAGGTCATAATACCAAATATAAAATGCAGACAAGAGCAGCTGCTGTCTCATTTGTGCCAGTGTTTCGGTGACCCTGGTGGTGATACCGATCTGCGGAAAATAAGCACATCCATTTTTAATGGAGGCACAGTCTAAATAGAGGATGCCTGAGCAGCCACGAAAGCCCCAAAAGCTTCAAAGGGGATCAGGTGAGAGGCTGGAGACTGCAGACAATGGAGATACAGACATGGTGATAGACAGCGAGAAGCTTATTTTAGTACTACAAAATGATCAATAATGCAGTACTCCACATATAAGGTTTTGATTCTTTACTTAAATATGCTAACCTTACACAGACATTTTCATTTCATTAGTGTTTCTAAAACAAGTGAAGAGTAATTCAGTTACATTTGACCACATGCTGCTAGAATCATGAAACTGTAAATTAAATAATCACAATCAGAAAATTAAAATGTCTTTTGGTTCACTGTAAGTGTAACTGTGTTAGAGTTAACACTGTTACATACAAGCCAAAAATGGCCAATTTAAATAATGAGCTACTTTGTTTCATAGGTGTCGATACGTTATGTAGCTAAATTATGCCAGAAAGAGCTTAGGCTCAATTAAACAAACATCACAAGCTGCACCAATCTAAGGACGTTACAGCACCAGTCAGAAAAAAGAAAGCAATACTGCAAAATTACATGTGATTGGGTCCGACCAAGTAAAAACTGTCATAAATAAGTGGTCAAAATTCAGAGATGGTGAGAATAATATAATTGATACAGAGCTACGGAAAAAATAAGCAAAATGTTTTAGAGAATTGCGTCATTTGATGAATGATTCAAAGAAAACCAATCTGTTAAACAAAATGGCAATAACTACCTTCTAGTAGTGTTATGCCATCCAACTGGAGTGTTGATTACAGCAGTGTTTTTATTCTTTTCCTCATTAAAGATGTGATTCAGGTGATCACTAATCAGTGCCTCATGAAGCAGAATGAGGTGCTTGTGTTTAACAACATACTGGCATGGAACTGTCGCCACTCAGAGACGCTGATTTAATAAAGGGTCTCTTTTTTCAAAGCTGTACACATTAGACATTCCAGTTATATATATTTTAATTTAAACTGAACCAAATTGGAATAAGACTTTTTTTGAGACTGCATCATTTGGTAATAGTACCAAGCTCAACATTCTGATTAGACAGCTAGAGTAGACAGTAAGCCTGCCGGATGGACAGTGACTGCTGTGTAAAAGAAAGCAGGGAGAGCCGGGCAGTCAGAGTTCCTGCTGCTGTAAGCCACAGTTTGGCAGAGAGGCTGTCATTTGGTTAACTTCAAAAGGTACATGTCTTCCTCAGACAAAAAACAGAAATATTCTACTCTGTGCTTGGTAGTGAACCCCTTCCGCAATCCAAAAAAGGCAATGACAGCCCTCAGCAAAGGCCGTCACTAAGTCTTCCCTATAATACCAACATGGTGCCACGGAGTCCAGCACAGATTAGCAAAATAGCAGGCTTCATCATTTAAAGAAACCTGCAATAACTGAAGTAAAACATGCAACACTGCTGAATCATGCACACACTAACTGATCACAGATAAGGAAACTCCAAAATAGAACTTTATTTTGAAAAGTGTCATCATATCACTTACACCATCAACTCATTAAAGGATGGTGCAGCATAAGGTCAAGTTAATCTACAGCCTAAAATACTACTGATTCATTTAAAGCAGCTGAGAAAACAAAGTTTTAATGTTCTTAATCCGCTTTGAGCTAATGAGCTTCCACTTAAATGTGTTGCATAAATGCATAGCAAATTCTCTATTCTCTACTAGCTATAAGCTAGTCAGTCCATAACTGACGTCCAAGTAAAAGTTTGAAATCCTTCCATGATATATAGTTCTCTGGGCAATTTAATTTTTAATGTGACTGATGTCCTGAAAGAGAATTTTGCCATATCACCCAAGCTTACTGGCAAGGTCAGTTTTATTCTGTCCAAATATACATTATAGACAAAAGCATTAGGACGCCTCACTATTACACCAACAGGGACTTCAAGGACACTGCATTCCAATGAATAGACTTTAAAATGGAGTTGGTCCAGCTTTGAACCTACAACTGCTTGCACTCTTCTTGGAAGACTTTCACAAGATTTGATTGTTTCTGTGCTCATTCATTCTGAACAGCATTTATGAGGTCAGGCATTGATGTTGGATGAGAAGGACTGGCTTACAATCTTTGTTCCAGTTCATCCCAAAGGTGTTGGATGGGGCTGAAGTCAGGATTTGCACAGTTCAGTCAAGTTCTTCCACACCAAACTCTTCCACCCATGTCTTTATGGAGCTTGCTTTATGTACTGGAGCACAGTCATGCTGGAATGGAAAAGGTTCTTCCCCAAATACAAAGTTGGAAGCATGGCATCGTCCAAAATGTCTTGGTATGCTGAAGAATTAAGATCGTCCTTCACTGGAAGTAGGAAGCCTAGCCCACACCCTGAAAAACAGGTGTGTCCCAATACTTTTGTCCACATAGTGTACCAATATGTGATTTAACTGTGTGCTGCTGAGAGTGGTTTGTATGTTCCATAGCTCTGCTTCGGAATGCAAAGCATTGCAGCTCCGCTGCTAAGCCATTACATCACTGCTTGGATCTAAAGGAGACTCTCTTCTCTACTTAATGATTAGCATTTCTCTCATAGATTTCATTAGGACCCCACTTTTCTCTCTTCAACAGCTGAAGCCCCAACCAGCATTCTGCCACCTCAATTTTTCAATCTCTTCATACTTTCTCCATCTGGATACCTAATCCAGACTGTGTAATTGTATAAGCTTGAAAACCAGCGGATAGAAAACTGTCTAAAGATTGCCTGGAGGCAGACGGGATGTTCACAGGCCACAGATGTGTGTGTCAATTTATATGACATAAAATAGAGGTACATTAGGTTCAGGGTGTAGGTTAATGGAAGAACATAGCAAGACATTTCACATCTTCTCACATCTGTTCCACATGTTTTAGTTTCTCTTTAGTTTCGCTTCTGATCATCAAAAACGACACAAGCGCAATACTGCGTAGGCTACTCCCCGTGCCAACAAAAAAGCTATGACCCACTCAAGTATGGACATCACAAGATCTCTGAAGGTGTACTGTGGTATCTGGCACAGATTTTCAAATGGATTGAGAGAGGCAGGGTGCATTATCCAGCAAAAAGACCCACTGCCATTATCTGAATACCATTTCCATTAACGGGTGTACTTGGTCTGCTGGCTTCTCTCTTATCATTAGTGTGAGAGAAGTCTCACATGTCACTTTATTGCATGTCATGACTAAATTTCACTGTTGGTGCAATTTTTCAGTCTTTTCCCCATTCCATTGTGTTGTTAAACATTGTTTGAAAAAGGGATTTTTTGCGGCCTATTAAATGTAAACAAAAATGTATCAATGCAAAAAACAAACAAAAAAAAAACCACTGCACAGCAAATCACAATGCAAAATGTACATATACAAAAATAACTATAAATAAAATGTTCTTTTGTGCACCTCTATTGTCCATTAACTAATGACTACTGCACATATCTGCGAATATCTGATGACAAACTACACAACGTACATAGAACTCAAGGTCAGTTCATGTGTTTGTTCCCAGCAAGGACTAAAATGTGAATGAAGGCTGCTTTGTGAATGAAGGCTGGTTTGTGAATGCGGCGGTTAAAAAGGCATTCAACACAAACAATTGCAAAACATCCTCAGAGACGAGCATGGTAGCCTGGGAAAATGGTGGCAATGTCCACCTGACAAGAAAAAGAAGAGCTCACCTGCAGACTGTCGTCCTCTTTGACCAGCTCTTTCTGTGGGAACAGGTCCTTGGCCTGGATATACTCCAGACTGGGAGGCCCCTCCTCACCCTGCAATAAAGCAGTATGCACTGTATTAACGGAAATAGAAACAGACGAGCACAATGAGTGTGTGCTCATTGGTAATTTTATGTTTAGACAACTGTGCACAAGTATGCACACATGCGTGTGATAGGATAGCTGCACATCTAAGCACAAGTCACAATAAATATCTCACTTGCACGTTCCATGTGATGTTTAAACATTTAAGCACTTGCTGTACGCTTCCTCAAACTCAGACAAACTGCAGTATCAGGATGATGTTCTAGTTCCAGTCTACAGTGTCAGAAATATTACCATTAAAGGAACAAAAGAAATCATCAGTAGCAAAGAAGCGACACCATCATTGATTGCACCTGAAGCAGACATATTTTCTGAAAATAATGTTAACACAATCCTCAAAGGTTTGCTTTGCATTGCTTATGTCCATGCAAAAACCTTGGACTGTGCCAGTGCGGACTCTGAACATTTCTGTGAGGTGTATTGTTCATTGTGTGACTACATTTCAGGCCAGACAGTAATCTGCCATCACAAGGCAACATGTTCACAGCCATCACGTAGCAGATTAAACATTGACCGAGAACGACCTTGAGCAATCGTCCACTTCATCACAGGATGAGGTGAAAGACCTCCCCTTGGCATTAGAAAAGGGTGCCAAAGAGAAATGGGCAGGAGTGTGTAGTGGCATTCCAACAAACAGGGGTTCACCTGAGACAACACTTCACCAAAGCCAGACATAATGCTCTACGAACAAAATAATCCTGAAAGTTGCCTGCTTGTTTCAAAATCAAGGATAAAAAGTAAATGGGCCAAACATTGAGCCCAGAGACACTTGATCTTTGCACTGGGCAGCAGTAGAAAATAGCAGCATGCTGAACGCTGAGCCTGCTATGTGTAAAACTTGTCTACAGTCTGCCCTCTGACTAGTAGTCGATTAATAATTTCGTTATTAACTTTATGCTGGTATTGGACCCATAAATGCCAACATTGCCTGAGGCCACAGCATACATTTAAACACTTCACAAACAGTACAAATACCAACGCATTATTGGTTGTAATGCGTTGGTAGTAACAGAAGGCTAACAAATATGTACCTACAAAGACACATACTTGTGAGAGTCATCCTGAACAAAAGCTACAAACAAACTAGCACAGAGAGGGGGAAAAGTAAAGTGGCCCCTTAAAGCCACAGATGAACACACTACAGCACAGCACACAAGCGTACCTCAGGGTGACACTAACAGTGCTGGGATTTGAACCCACAACCTTCTGATCTCATGGTGAACTCCCTAACCACTAGAGGCGGTGACAGAGCAAGAGAACATCAATTGCAACGTTTTTGCCACTGTTGTGACCAGAGGTTACAACACCATCAACCTGGTTCATCAACAAAATGTGTATCAAGACTGCTTGTAATCATGGTTAACCGGTGGGGTCTGTAAAACAGAACTCTCTAGAAACACCAAGGCTCAGCTTATGATTATAACTGCGAACGCTGGATCAAAATAACATTTTGCAATTTCAGTTTATGCATGTAAGGACATGCATCTAATGCTGAAGCAGATTATATCCAGTCTACAATTCGTTTAGCATACTTTGGTTTGAAGCAGTAGTGACAGGTTTACCTGTCTCGTTCTGTTTTTGCTAGTTTGAGCAATACAAATGTGAGGCATGTACTTTAGTTGGACATAATTATTTGTAGTAAAATAAGCCGCGGTTAATAAAAAAAAAAGAAGAATATGCTGGTTTTAATTAAGTGCAAGTGACCACACCACAGCACACAGTGTGAACAGCACATTTAACCCATTCACCAAATGAAGCAGGGGTACATTCATGGGTTGAAGGGGAACAGTCTGCGAGTACCTCAGAGGGGCTTAGCGGACTTAGGAATCAAACCCAAGACTTCCTGATCGCAGGGTTACCAGTAAGTTTCAGGTTTACTGACACTGTATGTAACCAAAATTCTACCAGTGAATGTAGGGTTCTATATTGACTATACTGTGATGTTTGCGGAAGTCATCAGGAATCGCCCATACTGCCCCCTACTATCTCTGACATAAGTCAAAATGGTCCAAAACAAACACCCCCATAGCCTAAGGCTCAGGGCTTGCAGAAGCACAACCCCCCTTAGAGATAATTATCCGATTTAATTTGTTTGCTTTCATCATTCTATTTCACTCTCAAGAAAGCTGAAAAAGCAATCGCTTTGGCCTCTCATCAGATTCGAAAGGAAAAAGCAATTTAGTTCTACACCAGTTAGAGCAAGGCCTTGACTGACATCAATGCTGCTGTTTTATTCTTGGTTACAGAAGTCAGTGAGCTCAGCTGCTGGAGAGCGGTTTGGATTACTCTCAGCAAATGAACCTGTAAGTAAATTCAAGCACCCATACCACTAATTCTGTAACCTTTCATGCTGATTGGAAAAAGCAACATGGGCAAAGGATCAAGACATTTGCTAGGAATAGAAGCAGATCTGGCAAAATGTCAGCGGCCCCTTTGAAAAAGGCTATAAGCTTGGGGTGGGTTATACTGCCAAAATACTGGTCAAACTAAATCCTAAAACACTGCCAAAATTGCAAAAATATAGAATGGCAATATAACATCACCAAACTGTAAGCACTAAGACCTGGACACCAAGGGATTGGTAGTAGCCAACACTTTCATGTGAACCCGATGGCCACAAAGTTGCAGGTTCAAATCCCCACTTAATCCCACAAGACACTTAACCCTCAGTTGCTCCAGGGGGACTGTCCCTGTAACTAATAATTGTAAGTCACTCTGGATAAGGGCAAATGGGGCAAAAGGGAATTCACCCTGTGATCAGAACGTCGTGGTTTCAAATCCAAAGACTGCTAGTGGCACCTCTGATGCTCCCTTGAGCCTGATACCATCCCTACACACTGCTCCCTTGGCACTGTGTTCCTGGCTGCCCGCTGCTTCACTTGGTGAATAGGTTAAATGAAGAGAACGAATTTTGTGCCATTCACACTGTGGGCTGTGGTGTCTTCACATATGACAGAATGGTCACTTTAACTTTACCTTATGGTCATGAGAGTAAAAACAAAAAAAATTTGAGTCAAAGACAAAGTTAAAAGCAAGCATGTCTGATATGTTCAAATTTGATATCTGCAAATCTGGAATGTTTTAAATGTTCATGAGGACACTGAAAAACAGCCTCATCATTGCTAAATCAATGTGACGGGTCCACTAAAACAGAATTTCGAAAGATCTAAGTAACAGGATCCATTAATCAGCAAACTCCATGCTAAGTATAAAAGGGAAACAGTGATACTGGTCTGGCAACAGAAGATGTAATTTAATGAGCAAAAGTGGCAATTAGCCATAAATACCAGTCATCAGCCAGGATTTCCTAGGGAGAGGCGACCAGATTATTTAGCACCTCATGGTTAGATGTGTCAGCCCAGAAGAGTCAAAGGTCTGGTAGAACCCCAGCAGGTGGTTTAATGGTTCTATGCATGAATGTCTTGTGAACAAAGACACTCACAAACAAGGAAAAACGTTTGTATATGCTGACTAAGAGTCAAGAATAGAACCAGAAAAACATCTTACCTGAAGGATGTAAACTAAGCCGCATTCGCCGCAGCCTGATGGACTTCAGTTAAAGTATAAAGAGTCTCTACAGCTGCACTTTGTCTAAAGTTAAGCTTCTTGAGATCATTCAGTGAGTTCTGTGCTTTATTGGCGAGGCAGAGAGAAGGAGACCAGTCATCCTGCACTTTAAAGCCATTTGTGTTAAACTGTTCTTTCCCATGTTGGAGAACCTTCTACAATCTTTAAAAAAAATTAAAAATGGTTCTATAGAGTGTACACCCACACCCAAACACCAGATGTGAGGGACAGACACAGATACAGACATCCAGATGGCAGGAGAAGAACCAGAGGGGACGGGATGAGTATGACCTTCCAAAGGCCTCTCCTAACCTCTGCTGCTGTAGCTCTAATTAGACTTACTCTCAAGAGAGATTCTCGTCATTTTATTAGGCTTCACCTAAACAGCAAACAGGGTCACGGAACGAGCACACAAAGGCGATTTTGCAATATTATGAGTTTCTAAGATGATTACAGAATTCTAGGCTACTCTTCATAAGTGATTTAGTGGGCAGGTTAAGCACAGGTTTTAGCAGGCCTGGTCACTCTTACATTATAAATGAGAACAAACAGTGACTCAGCATTCCTGCATTACCTCTTAATAACAATAAAAAAAAAAAAAGCCAACCCACTTTTTAAAGTTTTAGTCTGTTGTAATCAACCCTGTACCTCACACATCATAGCTTTAGTTTAATTTCACAATTTGTAATAAATACATCACTTTTAGTGCAGTTTAACAGATTAGAGGTACACTATGATCTAAGTACTTTTTTAAAATAATTCTAGATTCGGTGTCCAGGGAGTCACATGTGTGATTGCTGTGCGTTCCTTCCCATAATCAGTCTCCTGTTTTCTTCTTACTCGGTCCCTGAGGCGGCTACTGAGCTCCCAGCATTCATCAATGCCAGCGTCCCGCCAGCTTGGAGACGGCATGGCAACATGGAGTTCTCAGTGCAGCCAGACGTGCCAGACACTACCCGCTGAGCTTGGAGGAATAGATCAACAGAGCTCCTGGTACAGCTGGACAGACGTTACCTGTTGGGTTCAGAGGACTGGACCGCGTCAACTGAGAGTCTGCCGCACACTCAGATGCCCTAGGTGAGAGTTCAAATCAATACTGACCTTTCAACACAGTAGGGCAGTAGAGATTGACACTAGAGAATCAAACATGACCAACAGTAGCAGCTTTTGATTGGTGCATTCAATCATTCGAGTGCATTCCATTATATTTGTATGCTGATTTAAGAGAAGTGATTTAAATTTAGGGCTGGCTTTTGCCAACTAGTTAATGATTATAGCTGAAATGAATGGCCTTCACCTACATTAAAGGAGTTGTGTGTTAATATTGTACAGTGACACTATAGAAAGAAAAGGCTTGGATGAACTGAAAGAGATCCCATCCCATCATCTCTATAGGAGTTTGCCTCATTTTCTACTGTTTCTCTGGGCCAAACATAGTCTAACGACAACTATTAACAAACTATCACCTCATTGTGGGTGATGGTTTGTTAACAGTTGGTGATGGTTTGTTAACAGTGCTTCACAAACAACATTTGTGAGGCATTTGTGATATTGTTGTCACAGGCACACAACGAACTCAACTTTATCTTTTGACAGTGCCTTACCACTACAGTTTAAACTGCCAGTAATTTATGAGTCATGTGATCATATTTCCTTTGCATATGCCCATGCATTTCATAACATGCTCTAGGTTTGATCTTTATAGACATTTTTGCCACTGGCAAAGAACAGGAGGAAAATGAAAGAAGGTGGGAGATTGACAGTTCCATTTTGGCTTTGGAATGTAGATTCCATCTGTGCATTCCAGCAAAGCCAAGACATAACAAGCCTGGCCTCTGACTCTACTTTCAGAAGACATGCTATTTGACAGACTGAGAGACAGTCAGTCCAGGAGCACTAGCGAGTGCATAGTATAGAAGGGAAGGAAGCCACCATGAGCCAAGCTGTGATCACAGCTTCATGATTGAATAAATCCTTTCTAGAAAACTTTTTGCCATAGATCTAAAATGGCAAGTGTATGAGGCATTCAAAAATTAACACTTCAGCACTGAAGTCTCTGAAAGCACCATGCAAGAACATCAATGCGCACCTGCCACTATTGCGATTTGCCACTACAGTCTGTGTGCTAATTCAAAACTACATTTAGCAGACGCTCTTATCCAGAGCGACGTACATCAGTGCTTAAGAATTCCACAACTGTTTCTTACCTGAAAAC
>JBBPDC010000084.1:8428397-8456559 GCA_037974485.1 Hemigrammopetersius urotaenia | reverse complement strand
TGTCGAGCATGGAGAGCTTAAACACTGAGACAACTGAGCAACTTGTCAGTGAACTATGAGGGCAAAAAAATAAAAAAAATATATAAAAGAATCGTTCATTAATCGTAATCGAGTTAAAATGTTCAATTAATCGAGATCGCCCAGCCCTAGTTCACACTGTGTGGTGTGGTGTGTTCACGTAAGACAAACGGCTCCTTTGCAAACTATCAAAAACAAGCCGGCGCCTTTTCCAGCAAAGTAAACTTCCTTAGCTGTGCAATGGAGTTAATACCTCCGAGTTTAGGCTCACATATTAAATGACACACACAATTGCTTTCAAGAAGCATTAGCCTTGTAGCCAATGAAGTACAACATCTTGTCTGACTAAAGAAGTATTTACATTTTTATTTTAGTTTGTGAGCCAAAAGTCCAACTTGTTTCATACGAGAAGTCAAACACATTCCTATTGGAAATACCCCTGCTTTTGGCTAACAGGGGCATCCCAGCCTGAAACTACCCTTTAATGTGCGGTCATGTTATGTGGCACACGATTCCTAGTGTTGTACCCTATCTTCCCATGTTCTCTCACTACAATAACCAGTGTGGATTACACAAATACAGCATGCATCCATCAAGAAGCCCCACCGCTGTAAAAAAAGAAATGCACTGATGCAGATGCTAATAACAGTAACAGTAGTAACATAAGCAGTGACATAAGCAATCTGGCATACTTCTGCAAAACAAAATCTTTGACAGCCTGCCTCAAAGCATTTGTAGTTTTTGCTAAGTTCCTTCCACCTTCAAGATACACCTCTGGAGACTTCTGCAGGATGAGTGCACAGACAATGCCAACAGATGTAATGACTGCACATGTTAGTGCTCCCATTGCTTCAACACATCCACAATAAGTGAGAGTGTGGGGTTGTTAATAAGCTGATTGTTTGGACTAACATGTGCAGGGAGCATTGGGAATACTTAGATGTGCAGAGTAGTGTGAATCAGAATCAGAAAACTATTGATCCTGGTGGAAACTGCTTAAAACATAAGCAGCACAGAGACAAGAATAACAAAACATACTAGCTAAATAAATCCAATAAAAGTCTGTAGAAAAACCTCAATGCATCATGCTATTTATATACAAATACTGGGTATAAGTACTTTAGATAAGTAACTTACAGTTAAGTGAATCCTAAGGACAGATGGTATTTGAGTGTTATTATATGTAGTATAGATCAGTAATATTAACATAAGTAGTGGTATTCACATGGTAAGACTATTGTACAATTAAAAATATTAGCATAATGATAATGTTTCAGCACCTGACAAGAACATTGTGCAATACTGTGACATTTTTAGCATTAATTGTTTTTTAACAGGTTAACGTGGTAAATCTTTTATTTTATTTTTTATTCTAATTTGTCACTGCATGTAGTAGAGATAAGTAGTAAATATGCAATATACCTGACATAAGTAGTGCTATTCACATGGTAAGGCTAAAGTAAAGAAAGGGGGCCCTTATGGTCACACTAATGGTGAACACACCACAGCACACAGTGTGAACAATATGAAATTCCTTCCCTGCATTTAACCCATTCACCAAGTGAAGTAGTGGGCAGCTAATGACGCAGCACCCGGAGAGCAGTGTGTGGGTATTTTACCTTGCTCAAGTCTAGCTCAGTGGTGCCACTGGCAGTTCTGGGATTCAGTCCCATGAACTACTGATGGCAGGGGCAACTCCCTAAGTACTAGGCCACAAGCTGCCTATTGCATAAAATAAGGTATTGCACATAATTAAATGCCTCCCGAACCAGGGAGGTTTTAAGTTATACTGGGGATTTCCCAAAGCAGTACTTTATAAGTAAGCTGGCCAGGAGTGTGTACTGTCCAATGGGAAGGCAGCTGGTGGCCTGGTGGTTAGGGAGTTACCCCTGCGAGCAAAAGGTTATGGGTTCGAGTCCCATGACTGCTAGTGGTCCCACTGAGGTACCCTTGAGAAAGGTAAAGTCCCCACACACTGCTCCTGTTGGTGACTAGCCACTGCTTCATTTGGTGAATGGATTAAATGCAGAGAAAGAATTTCACACCGTTCACACTGTGTGCTGTGCTGCTCACACGTGACTAAACGAACCACTTTACATTACTCTAAGGTCTCCCTCCAGCTAGGTGGGTTATTGGTTTAAGCTATCTGACTTAAATGAGATTCTGCTCTGTGAAGCATCCAACCCTTTGTGAAATACACCCCATGGTCATGCAACGTTACGTAACTTGGACTGTTTTGAACTCATGGGTTCCTCTGAAACTCAGACTGAGCTCTCTCCACTGCAGCTGCTAAGATGAGAGCCTGACACGCTTGGAGGGGGGACCCCATCAAAAAACCCACAAACCACCAAACACCAAGCTTTAACGGAGAACCCCAACGCGGAGGAGAGTCTGAGACGAACGCCGTATCTGAGAGGAGCAGAAAAGAGAGATTTTAATCGCGTTACTCACTCAGAAAGACAGCAATCAGCTGATAGCAACGGTGACTCAGGAGACGCCACGACTTCCGCCTTCGATTTCAGGAGCGACGACCAATCCGCAGCGACCTCCACACCCTCCTCGACCAATAGCGAGCCAAATCGTTCGCTACCATGACGTCACCAGCTCCGAGCCTCCGGAGCCAGAGTGCCGGAGAGGCGCGAACACGCCCACGTAGCAGCCAATCACAGCCCGGGACGAGACCAAAAAGGGCGGGGACTCTAGTCGATTGGCAGAATGTTGCACCAATAGAAAATCACAGCGCGGCACTCGTGGGTCACGTGACACGGTCTTGCGGAGACGAGGATTTTTTTTTTAAAGGCGCGCGACGCTCTGGCACGCGGCAGCAAAGGAATGTTCTAGAAAAAAAATTCAGGAGTTTCTGCACGTATGAGTTTTATTACCGAAGATTAAAATAACAGGGACAATAAATAAACTAGCTTTTGAACCTTTGGATATCAATTAGTTAATTGGATTATAATTGTAAAAATGTATTATGCATCAACAATTTATATTATTTACAATAATTTACAATAATTTATTTATGCTCCTGTATTACAACAACATTATGTATTACAAAGTGTACAATACGTTCTGTATTTATTTTGGCTCATGTTTCACAAAAACATGAGCATAAATAAAGGAGCATTGAAACATTTGAACATCTAATTGCTCAAGTACTTCATTTTATTATAGTTATAATATAATACGTTATTATAAAAAATTCTGCACTATTGAGTTTTGTTACTGAAGATTACAACAAAAGGAACATAAATAAAGGAGCATATAAACATCTGAATATCAAGAGCTCAGTTAGTTATATTAGTTATATTCTTGCTGTAAAAAATGCATTATGCAGGGTTTTTTGCATTTTTGTTATTGAAGATTACAATACCCTTGGACCAGTTGAAACACAGGCAGATCAGAGCCGCTTTCAGTTTTTCATAATAGAATTCACAATGTTTAAAGGAGGTTTAATTAAACTGCATACATCAGGGGTTTATAATCCTATCCGTTAATGATCAGTGTGTGACTGCAGTTGTTTGTTCAAAACAAACATGATTTATTAATTAGTCTCAGTCTACCAGAAGCTGATCAGGAGTGCTCCTGCTTTGTTGGAATATAAACCTGCACCTCTAACTCAAATCAGTGCTTGGGTCCTGATGTGAGCATTACTGTTCATTTCATTTCCAGAAGAACCACTGAGCATGTGCCTTCTGAGTTTTTATGAACATCATATGGACAAAAATATTGGGACACACCTGTGTTTCAGTATTTGGCTCCTTACTTCCAGTTAATACTATCCATATAAAACATATATGCTTATACGCGGATACAATTTGGGAAGAATCTTTTGTATTCCATCATGACTGTGCCCTAGTGTACAAAGTGTATAAAGACATGGCTGGCTGAGTTCGGTGTGGAAAAATTTGTCTGGCCTGAAGAGAACCATGACCTCATCCAACACCTGTGGGAGAAACTAGAATGAACATTTTGATCCAGATGGGCACAGAGTCCCCAGAGGAACACTCCAAAATACTGCGGAAAGCCTTCCAAGGAGAGTAGACACTGTTAAAGCTGCAAAGCGGGGACCAACTCCAAATTGAAGTCTATGTATCTGAATGCAATGTCATTAAAGTTTGTACTAGGGTCAGGTGTCCCAATACTTTTGTCCATACAGTGTATAGTGCTGATAATAGTCAAATATTGTGGCCCAGAAAAAACGTTTTCTAGGCATTCATTTGCATTAGAAAGATCCGTGTGTACTTCCCTGCCACAAACTGTTTAAAACTGTTTAGGCTGTGTTAGACTTTAACTTGTTTCAGGCTTTTTCTTTATTGCAAAACCAAGTGCAATGTGTCAGACACTAGGCAGCAGCTGGCTTAATATAATAATCTTTTATTAAGGACTTTGACCCTGTTAGACATCTGGTTCTTATCACCACTGCACCACTGACATGGTTTAAACGTTTTTAATTATGCAGAAATTTGGAACAACTGTGGACGTCCCCTGTAATGTTTTTCACTGAAAGTCAAATAAATTGAGGTGGAGATTTTAAAACAGTGGCTTTGTGAGTAGGTCATTTATTTATTTATTTATTTATTTGCATGTATGTATGTATGTATTATTCATTATTTACACTTGCTTTGAAGGCTTATACAGAGATCAAGGGAAGGCAGGTAAGGGATGTCCCACTACACTATTTGGAGTTTTTGAGGGAATTTGTGCCCATTCATTCTGTAGAGCACAATCTCCGTTACAGTTCATCCCAAAGGTGCTGGATGTGGTTGAGGTCAGAACTCTGTGTGGCCACTGAAGTTCTTCCACACCAAATTCATCTAGCCTTGTCATTATGGAGCTTGCTTTGTGCCCTGGGACACAGTAATGCAGGAATAGAAAAGGGCTTTCCCCAAACTGTGTCCACAAAGTTGGAAACATGACATGGTACAAATCAATATTGGCCATTTATTTATTTAAAAATAGGTTCCTTTTAAGAATTATCTGGCTGCAAAGGGCACATTCATTTAAAAGAGAAGGGAAATGCCCTTAGAATGTATTATATATCATTACACCAACAGGAACTGTAATGACACTGCATTCAAATACATGTTTAATATGGAGTTGGTCCCCCTTTGCATCTCTAACAGCTTCCACTCTTCTTGGAAGGCATTCTGCAAGATTTTCTGTGGGAATTTGTGCCCATTCATTCTGTAGAGTGTTTATGAGGTCAGGCACTAATATTGGACGAGAAGGCCTGGTTTATAATCTCTTTTCCAGTTCATCTCAATGGTGTTGGATGAGGTTGAGGTCAGGGCCAGTCAAGTTCTTCCACACTGAACTCATCCAGCCATGTCTTTATGGAGCTTGCTTTGTGAACTGAGACACAGTCATGCTGGAATAGAAAATGTCTTCCTCATACTATGTTCACAAAGTTGGAGTCATGACGTTTAATATGTCTTGGTATGCTGAAGCATTAAGATTGTCATTCACTGGAAATAAGGGACCAAACACAGAATAACAGGTGTGTCCCAATATTTTTGTCCATATAGTGTCTGTCCAGCTTGTGTCTCCAATGGCAGCACTTCAGTTCAAAGCAAATGCAGTTGTGATAGCATACATAGTGCTGTTCATTATTAGGGCAAAAGAGCATTTGAACATCAGAATATCCGACCTCTCAAGAGCTTTACTTTATTATAGCTGTAGCACTACACCTTTCAATTAAATGCTCATGTGATTGCAGCTCTCCAGCAGCACGGCTCCATCAGGACAATTATTAACAGTAGACAAACAAAAATGCTCTCAAGAGGAGAGGTCATTATGTGGTAGGTGTGTGTTCTAACTGGGCGTGGGCTCAAAGTAGGAGATTACCATGAGTTGTCTCACATACACACACATTCATTTACATGCAAGTTGTGTTTGTCATAATTTGTTATTGGGACCAGATGGGTCAACTCAAGAGGAAGACCGTACAAGGACAGTTTAAAGATGACCTAGAATGTGTGTTTTCCAACCTTTGGCCAGGAGTCCAAGACAGCATGCTCTCTCCCTGACTGGGTGGCCTTCCCTTCCTCCCTTCACTTGGCGTGCTAACCTACATGGACTTTTTTTTAACTTATTTTATCTAGTATTCTTACTCTGTTATGTATTTTTCTTGTAACAAGCAACTGATTAACTGTCCTACTTAACAAGAACAAATTTAAGAGGCTTGTGACAACTCACAAAAACACATGAGTTTAGTAGCCTCTGTTGAAATTTCCAAAAAAAAAAAACACCCATCAGTGGCTTGGTGGTTAGGGAGTTGTTTCTGCAATCAGAAGGTTGTGGGTTTGAATCCCAGGACTGGCACCACTGAGATGTTCCCTGGGTGCTGTGTTCCTGGTTGTTCACCGCTTCAACTTGGTGTTCATATGTGACTATAAGGGCCACTTTACTAAATTCTCGAGACAGGTACATTCTTGTTTGCAGCAATTGTGGGAGCTGGGGTGAATTGTAGTAGGTGATTAGAAGAAAAAATTGAGTGTTTGGGAATTTGCTTTATTTCGTTTATTTACCCAATTTTGTCATTGTAATTTCCAGCCAAAAGCTTGGACTCCCTGAATTACGGTATGTTCCCGACTCCAGGAATGTCAAGGTTAACATATGCTTCATAGTTATGTGAGGTTCCACAACATCTTTTCAAACTGGCGTTAACACACCAGCACTGGATGGTTCAATACACTTGGAGGAGTACATTAATCATCAATTATGCTACCTGCAAGCCTGCCTGGGGGAGAGGGAGGGCTATTCTACCCAACCAGCGAGAGCAAAGCAAATTGTGCTCTTTTGGATTCCAGGCCATAAATGGTGGTGGCATTGCTGGGGATTGAACTCACAATCTCCTGATGATCAGCCCAATACTGGCGCAGCTGGTGGCCTAGTGGTTAGGCAATGTCCCCTGCCATTGGAAGGTTGTGAGTCTCTGGCTTCCCACTGCTTCCCACTGCTGTGCTGAGCAATACTGTGTGTTTGCGTGTGATCAATTAACACTGTACACTTGGTGTAAGTGTATGTGCAAATATGGTTGCACCTCAAGATCCGAAACTAGTTTTTTACCCTTTACAGAGACAGTAGCTGGAAATTAATTAACACATAATAAATACAAATTCTCAAGCAAGCTAAACATGTTGAAACACATCCGTAATCATTCAGAAGCATTTCTAAACAGAAATCTCTGTTCTCTAGAGCCCTATAATTATCATGTAACCATGAACTGGCAGACTAGTATCTATTTGGCAACTGTGATGACTAGCTTGGGACTGGTAACATCCGCCCTCTTCATTCCACACTTCACAGGTGCTTAAACATTTCGAACCTGTTTGCTAAAACCCAGTCTTAGGCAAACAACCTCAAAAAACTGTGTAAACCTTCTACCTCAGAACAGATGTCTTATGACCTGCAAGACAGTACTAGCGGTACCAGAATTAATCACCCTGAGCAGCCCTCACTATAGTTGATACTGATAACTTTCATCTCTTCTTCCTACCATACAGCAAGTCTTGGGCTACAGAAAACGTGTCTACTTTCAATTACCTGATATTAGTTTTCTAAGAGTTTGCAAGAGCCCAAAAAACAGTTGTTTTCAATTTCATAATATCTATCATTACACCTGGATTTGTTCTTCTGGTCTGTTCTGTAGTCAAATAATCTGTGAGCAAGCTATGATTTTTTTTACCGGGTTCCTAAAGGGGCAGCAGAAAATTTTCAGAGGTTTTGTCGCAATCGCTAAGCAAATCAAGAGAATCAGCAAGAGCTAAATTCCTTCATCTTATCAGATGTGCACTAATACTTCCATAAACAAGTAAACATATTGCTGTCTGTTAACTATTGAAGGTAAACGTAAGTGTAGGCCCAGTGTAGCCTTCTGAATCTCTTGTCACTTGTTACAGTCTTGCCAGTTTTTGTTGACAATGATCTTAGCTTAGCCTCCTGCTGAATGAGTTTCTTTCTTTTAAACTCCAGCCACGCCAAGCATGGAGGAAACAAAGTAGCAAAAGGCAAAACCCTTGTTCAGGGTTTAAGAGCATGACAATAAGTCCATGCTGGAGACTAATGCACAAGGGGCATTGCATGCTCCCTGATGGGCCTGGGTACAGCCAAATGCTTATTTTTACTATTGTAAGAAGTTCTGTGCATGATTTGCAGAATGCTTTCCCAACTGCAGCAACTACACAGGGGCTGGTAATGTAACGCCCTCTATAGTCCAAGTATGCCACTGGATTTTGTTTTTTTGTAAACTAAAAGAAAGTCGGATTGGTTAGGCAGGTTTGTCGTATAAGGTTGCGCTCCACTGAGCATTATAAACAACGTTCCTTTCAAGAATGCACTGGAGATAATTTAGTGACAAATGTCAACAGTTTCCACCTCACTGTATCTGAAAAGATCGACCAAGATCAGGGATGGACTACTGACAGGGCCAGTGGTGCAAGTGCCCAGGAGCCTCTAATTGCTAGGGATCTTAGGGGTCAGCAGACGTGGGGGGCTCAAATGCTCAAAGACAGTCTATGGCAGAGGTACACAGAGAGTAGCCCAGTAAACACACTCCCTGCATTAAAGTGCATGAACACAGCACAGTATTCAGAGTGAACAGTGTGAAATTCTTCCTCTGCATTTAACCCATTCACCAAGGGAAGCAGTGGGCAGCCAGGAACACAGGGAAGCAGTGTGTGGGGATGGTACCTTACTCAAGGTGGTGCCACTATCAGTCCTGGGATCTGAACCCAAAACCTTCTGATGACAGGGGCAACTCTCTAACTACCAGGCCACCAGCTGCCCCAGTTTTCAGTTTCAATAGCAACATTCAATGTACCTTATTGTTTTAAAATTCTAATTTGTCAGGTTTATGTAGGCACTACGTTGGCTTCTGTGTCATTCTAAGCTTTCAAATTGGAACATGGAAGTACCAGCTCGGAACAGGACTTAAACAATTTCAAATAGACTTGCTGACACTCTCACTGGCATACTGTTAACTAATAAAAACATACAAAGAATCTCATACAGCTAAAAACAGTGGTGGCTTGTCTGAATGAATTGTGTCTGCATTTTCTTTTTGGTACCAGGTAATGTTCTCCTTTTCTCCTTGTTTGGTCAAACAACCCACCAATTTGACCTTGGACAGACAAAGTGGTGTGCAGACGCGCAAGCACAGACGCCGCTGTTCTGAAGCCATGGAAAGACAGGGATCAATACAGTCTTGGAAAGATGACAGCACCAGTGTTTCCCAACTGCTCAGTCGTACTGATCTGAGATCAGCTTTGCTATAACTGTCATAGGAGTTAACGTTACAATTCAGGTGGCAATAACCATCTCCAGGTCAGCGTGACAGCATGTGTGTGGACCACTGCTGGAGAGGGAGGAGGATGAAGGGGTGTTGACCTGAAGACCAATCACCACGGGGTCTGAGGCCAGTACTTATCCGCAGACGAGTGCATGCGCTGATCGCCTTTAACCATCCGTCCCGGTGAGCAGAGCCCATCTAGAACAGCAGAATGGTAAGTCATTCAAAGTCAAAGTCAATCAACATCTGGAACAGACAAGTTTTGCATGGCTGATAGAATGAAAAATCACATGTTGAAGTTATGACATTTCTCTAAATCAGTCATTCTCAGTGGCCTCCATTCTTGTCGAGATATCAAAGCTGTTACCGTACGATGTGATTCTGGCTCCAGTAGCTAATATGTGAACAGGAGGGTGGTATCTTGACAACAAGATTGAAAAAGATAACAAAGATTGCCTTGAAGATGTTATCAAATGTATTTACTGATATATTTATATTTTCTGTCTTCAGACAAGCTACACAGACAAAGGGGAAAAGGTAAAACTCTCGTTGTTTGTACAGCAGTTTAGTCACTGATATACTGATCGTCACCAGACACAGCTAATATGTGGCAACTGTTATCAGGGTGCCTTAACTTTTTGTCATTTTTGTGGTGAAACAACAAAATAACAAATAAGTAAAGAAGATATATAGAGTTTGTCATTCTATACATTATATTTTGCAGCTGTACCTAAAAGATACAATTTTACGAAGCATTGTTAATTATTCTAAAAGAAAGTATATGACATTTATAATAGAAATATGTTATCTCACTGTTTGGGGGAGTTTGACCAACAACTTTTTGGTTCATTGGACACACTTTTGGCAGCCCTGATGTAGATTGTAGCTCTATTGAACAACATTCAGTTCTGTTTCACTGCGATAGGACCATTTGTCCAGAGAAAAGTAATATAAGTGCAAAAATATTTATACAGAAACAATGTTTGATGGAATCTGTGTGCTTTTTTGTATTTCAGCCAGAGAGAGGCAAATTCTTGAGGTTCCACCATATAAAGTTCTGGGTGGGCAATGCAAAACAGGTAAGTTGAAATATATATTAATGCTGGGCAATGATTACAATTTTTAATTGTGATTAATTAAATGTTTTCTGCAATTAATTGCACTGTTCTATGCAAAATTAAAGAATGAATTCAATAGTCTTGTAGCCCATTGCACACTTTTATTTTTAAAGTACTGCTATATGAACAAAAGTGCAATAACATTGGTTTGCAAACATTTTAAACTAATACGGAGCCAATAATATGGACAAAAGTAATGGGATGCCTGAACCCTACGAAAACCAGCCGAGACGTAGAGTACTTCATGCTGCGTGCACACATGAGCCCAAAAAAACACCAAACTAAAAAAAATATATATTTTTATTTTAACCCCATTAAACTGCAAGGCTCTTGTACATGTGCCAATATTGCATTTCCACTTGATATCTACTGCCTTACTGTCCCAGTCCTTATGGCATATATAATAATAACGGCAGATCTATAATCCAGTTTAAAAAACACGTTTGTCTGAATTAGCATGTGCCAATTGTACTGCTATTCCATTGATCTTGTCTTCAAAGTGTTTGCTATTTTTGTTTATTCTCCTGTAAGAAGTGCTACACAGAATATTTCAGTACATTTATAATAGCTGCAGAGAATAAGGCATACCAATAAAGTAACTCAGCATTTTTACTTTATTAGTTTATGTCCCTGGTTATATTCAGAACAATTCATTTCCTAAATGAAAAATAACATCTACCAATAATATCAAATATCAAATTACCTACCAATAATATCAATATGGTCACGTAAAGTGATCCACTTTGACCTATATATGAGGACACTGAAAGATAAGCACATTACCAAACATGAATTTGGGGTCTTTGCTTACCATATTTCTACTAAAGACATCGATAGGACTCAAATTCTTAGTGGTGTCCTTTGTAAACATGACTCAACAGTAATCAGGTCAAAGTTAAAATCAGATGTGATAGTGATGCAAGACCGATCGCCAGAATGATAAGTAGTTTTGCATGTGTTTACACAATAATCAGGGCCTGCGTGCACTGGTGGAGAAAACAGGCGTGTTCATCTGAGCTGAGAATTTTTTTATCATATACTAAAGGCTTACAGGCGGAAAATCAAAACAAACAGTCAAACCAGTTCATTAATTCCTTTATTCAGTCTTTGGAGCCTTGTTTGATGTATGTGTTCATTCATTCACTGATCATGACTTCACTGCTGTGCTGGGCAAACCTGACCGAGCAAACGAAAAAAGTCGTTGATTAAACACCGGAAAGTTCCTGGCACAAGATGATCATCTTAGTTTCATGGTTATGTAGCTGCTAGTTCAAACCTGCGTGGGGTTTTAAATGCATTAATGACGAAACCAATAGAGAAACACTGCAAAACCTTCTACTGCAAATTTGAACTCTAAGGTACACTGTCACACTTGAACATACCATAGCACACAGCAAAATGCTTTCTTTTCATGTAGCCCATTCACCAAGTGAAGCGGTGTGTAGCCAGTGGCACAGGGCCCTCAGGGCAGTGTGTGGGGACGGTACCTTGCTCAATGGTACCAGTGGTGCTACTTTGCAGTCCTGAGATTTCAACCCAGAACCTTCCGATCGGAAGTGGGCAACTCCCTAACCACCAACTGCCCAGCAGTAGAGTATGGAGCCCGGCTAGTGACATCCCGTCCACCTTGTCATAAGGCAGCAGGTGGGCTAGTGGTTAAGGCGTTCGCCCTGCAATCAGAAAGTTGTGGGTTCGTATCCCAAGGCAGCTAGTAACACGTCTGAGGTTCCCTTGAGCAAGATACGGTCCCCACAAACTGCTCCCCGGGTGCTGTGTTCTTTCTGAGCCAAGACTTAGGTATGCCTTTGGTATCGGACTAAAATAAAGCACCAATATTAAGAATTTCAGATGCTAAACTCTTTTTTTCTACTGGTTTGTTCTTCTCTGTGTCCTGCAGGCAGCAGTCTTCTACTGTGACAAGATGGGCTTCGTGCCTATGGCCTACCAAGGCCTGGAGACTGGCAGTAGAGAGGTGGTGTCCCACGTCATCAAGCAGGATAAGGTGTGTGTACCAACTAACACACACACACACACACACACAAACAAAGAAAACCTTACGAAGTGGATGTTTGTACAGTGTACATGAAAGTAGCATGAACAAAACAGATTTATTTTTTATCTGTTCAGTATTCCAGGTATTTTGGGCATTATGCATGAAAAACTGTACTTATCTAATTACTGTTCGGATGTTAGAAATAATATGCAGAGTTTTAACGGTTGCTAATGATCTGAATGTGTTGCTTTTTGCCAATATTGACATTTCAAAAATCATATTCATAGTCATGTTTTTCCAGATTATCTTCATCTTCGAATCTCCTCTGAATCCTGGAAACGAAGGTAGTCTCTTATCCTGATCACTACTATAATCTTTATGAAGTATAATAACACAAGAGCCAGCATAAAGGCACTTGTCCTGACTTCTCTCACTCCACACAGAGATGGGGGAGCATCTCATGAAACATGGGGACAGTGTTAAGGACATCGCATTCCAAGTAGAAGACTGTGACTTTTTGGTCAAGGTACATGAGCTGATGTTGTAATCACACCGGATATGTTGTGTATACAGAGATCAATATATAAAGGTGACTCAAGGCCACAAATATGGAGTAAATGTCACGTTATGCCATTCAACCACTTGATGGCAGTATTGCAGTGTTACTTACAGTATTGTAGATACCTGGCTTCAAGAGTGCTTGTCTAGGCAGAGTTTGGGCAGAGATTAGTTTCACTGTGGCACTGTGGGGAACAGTCCCTTCTTGAAATGATAAACATGGTGATAAAGTAAAGCCTCCTTACAGTGATGTGTGAACACACCAAAACACACAGTGTGAACTTCCTTCTCTGTATTTAACCCATTCACCAAGTGAAGCAGATCCTGCCACCAATGAGGGGCACCCAGGGACGCTACCTTGCTCAAGGGAAACTCTGTGATGATGCAAACAGTGCTGGGATTTGAACCCACAACCTTCTGACTGCAGGGGCAACTCCCTAACCACCAGGCTACCAGCTGCCACAGACATCTATAGCTAGAGAAAGATTATATGTCTATAAAGAAATGATGGGAATTAGATTATGTAGTACCACAATTGTTATAATATGCTCTGGAAACAAATAAGAGTCAATGTTTTGTTTCTCAGGTTTTATCTTTTATAGGTGCAAGTATTAAATTGAACAGCTTTGCCTTAGTTTTTAAGAACTGCCAACAATATTTCTCCTAATTTCCAAAAAAAAATATTGTTCTTTAAAGCATAATTTTGAAGGAAATGACAAAGCATCTGAATATGTCCGTTACGCACTGATGTATAAGCTAATAAATATGACTCGGATGCTAGCTATCATTAGTGATATACACTATATGGAAAAAAGTATTGGGACGCCTGACTGAAAACCAGTTCTGCCCAATTAGCCACCTTGTAGTCCTTCCAAGTTTACTGCATTACCTCCTTCAAAATATTTCTTCAACAGTGATTTTAACCCAGATTACTGTGGCACCAGGATAGGAGTAGGCATGGTTACAAGTGATGTTCCTTTTATCATTTTGGCCAGACTGTCTTTTTTAACATGGATCTATCTTTGTGTATGTAAACAGAAAGCCAAAGAGAGAGGAGCAGTGGTAGTTAAAGAGCCATGGGTTGAACAGGACAAGTATGGCAAAGTGAAATATGCTGTGGTGCAAACGGTGGGTAACATAAGTTAAATGCTTTTAAAACACATAAAGAAAGCATTAACCAAAAGGAGTTCTTATCTCCTGCTTTTCTGGCGATATTAGTCTCCAAAAAGAGCATGTCCCTAATATTGTCACCCTAAATCTCTGCTTTTGCTTTGTTTTCTCAGTATGGAGATACAACCCACACGTTCGTTGAATACATGGGCCCATACAAAGGCCTGTTTCTACCAGGCTACAAAGAACCTCTTTTTAAAGACCCAGTGCTTCAGAAACTGTGAGTGTGTTAACAAGAATGGACTCCAGAGTGAATTTACACTGACTGAGATATGAAATCAGTGGTTAAGCATGTTGTGTCAGAGCCAATTAATTAACTGTAGAATGAAGGACCAGGAAAACACATTATTGACTGATCTCTGTCCTCTGTCCTGACTCTATTAAAGTTTATTCTTTTAATATAAGAAACAGGGATGGATTGGTTAAATGTTCTTTTTAATTATTTGCTCTCTTGCTTGCAGGCCTTCAGGCTGCCTGAGTTTCATCGATCACATTGTGGGAAACCAGCCAGATGATCAAATGGTGCCGATATCAGACTGGTGAGAGAGCGAACGCAGCTCACGTATTGCTGGCACGACTCCACTGCTGGCACGACTCCATTTATTTATTTTAAAAAAACGGTTTCTTTGAAGAATTACATGGCAGTAAAGGGCTCATTTCTTTCAAAGAGAAGGGAAAGTTCCGTTATAAGTTACTTCATCCACTTTATTGACAAAATTATTGGGACAACATACCAACAGGGACTTAAATGACAATGCATTCAAATACATAGACTTTAATATGGAGTTGCCCCCCCTTTGCAGCTATAACCACTCTTCTTGGAAGGCTTTCCACAAGATTTTGGAGTTTCCGTGGGAATTTGTGCTCATTCATTCTGTAGAGCATTTATGAGGTTAAACACTGATGTTTGACGAGAAGACCTGACTCACAATCTGCGGTCCAGTTGATCCCAAAGTTGTTGGATGGGGGGTTGAGGTCAGGACTCTGACATGGTAGGAACTTATCTTACCATGTCTTTATGGAGCTCGCTTTGAGCACTGGGACACAGTTATGCTGGGATAGGAAAGGTTCTTCCCCAAACTGTGCCTAAAATTTGGAAGCATGGCGTTGTCCAAAATGTCTTGGTATGCTGAAGGATTAAGATTGCCCAAATTTTAAAAACACAGATGTGTCCCAATACTTTTGTCCATATAAGTGTATAAATCAGACAACAAACCCTGGCCAGAGTTTGACTTAAAAACCCATACTTATCTCTCACTCCTCCACTATACCATGATGAACTGGTCTGTGTTAGTTACCGTGTTATTCATTGTTCTCTGGGTTCTCGTCCTCTGTCTCTCCTTTAGGTACCAGAAATGCCTGATCTTCCACCGGTTTTGGTCCATAGATGATAAACAGATCCACACACAGTACAGTGCGCTCAGGTCTATTGTGGTCACCAACTATGAGGAGACCATCAAGATGCCCATCAATGAACCTGCGATTGGAGTAAAGAAATCACAAATCCAGGTCTAAAACATTCAGTTCTTACATGAGAAAGCATAAAAATGGACTCAAATGCACATACAGTACTGTGCAAAAGTCATGGACACCTGAACAAATTGCTTAAATCCAGTTGTTTTTAACCCTACCTTAATTTACCCCTGATACACCAAATACACCAATCTCCTTTATTTGAATTAATTGGCCATTAATTTGTAAAACCCACTGCCTAAATTTTCCTTAAAATTAGACTGAAAGCATGAGTGTGAAACCCCTTAATCTTAAAGTTAAGACATTCATTCCAGAGGCTCTATTATTTGAAAATTAAGGGGGAAATTCTGCAGTTATACCCGTTAATCAGCCTTAATCTGTGCACTTTTCATCTTAATTTTCCTTAATGTCCTGCATGGGAAATTAAGGTCAAAATTAAGGTATTATTAGAGAGCTTTGGTTTCGTAGTGTGTTGTGCATTCAGTGAAGGGTTTTGATTGCTGTTTCAGTTTGCTGGAATAATGAAATCATGACAAAACTGGCAATAGATAAAAACAGTTTTAGTAAAAAAAAAAATGACTCAGTATTCAGGCCACAGTATGTGCCAAGAACTCCACGAACTGCATGAACTTGATCATCCAGGGCAATGAGTTCCGGTATTAGTTTAGGTCATGTGCACTCTGGCTCTGTCGTTTGTGGATGTTTTGTTGTTTCAAAACTGGGGCAAAAGATGGCATTCATACACTTGCAGGGTTGTAGCTTCTGTTGTTTTGATGCAGTGCTCGAAATGTATTTTTTATCATTATTTTTATTACAATTAAAGCAATTTGTAAAGGGTTTCTTCTAGAGTTCTCCCCAATTCCTCCAGCAATTGCTTGAAAATAGTAAAATTCACCAGCAACATGCCTGGCTTATCTGAATAAAGTACTGATTAGTCAAACTAAAAAACACTGGATAGGTTTGGAAATGTTTTTTTTCGGAAGACTTAGCCACTTACTGCCAAGATTAATAAGTTTTTATGTCCTCCTTTTCTTAGTAAAATCACTTTTGCACAGCTCTGTATGTGAATATTGGTCATGAAGTGCATTGTTGGTAGTATTTTACCCAAATCCTTCTTTCTCACTGTGTGCAGGAATATGTTGACTACAATGGAGGACCAGGAGTGCAGCATATTGCCTTAAACACGCCAGACATCATCAAAGCAGTAAGCTCCTTTAAGATCAGCCACTCATGACAAGTAATAAACACTGTACACAGTATGAACATACACTATATGGACAAAAGTAACGCTAACAGGGATTTAAATGACATTGCAGTTAAATAAATAGACTTTAATATGGAGTCGGTCCCCCCTTTGCAGCTTTAACAGCTTCCACTCTTCTTGGAAGGTTTTCCAGAGATTTTCTGTGGGAATTTGTGCTTATTGATTCTGTAGAGCATTTATGAACTCTTCCAGTTCATCCCAAAGGTGTTGGATGGGGTTGAGGTTGGGGCTCTGGGGGGACCAGTCAAGCTCTTCCACACAGAACTCATCCAGCCTTGTCTTTATGGAGCTTGCTTTATGCACTGGGACACAGTCATGCTGGAATAGAAAAGGGTCTTCCCCAAACTGTGTCCACAAAGTTGGAAGAATGGCGTTTTCCAAAATGTCTTGGTCTACTGAAGCTTTAAGATTGTCCTTCACTGGAAATAAGGGGCCTATCCCCTGAAAACCAGGAGTGTGTCAGGGTTCTTTTGTCCATATAATGTATAGACATATTGTGCATAAGGTCAAAAATAACACAGGTCAACAGGTCAAAATCATCAGAGATAAGTTTACATCCAGATAACATACAGTTTTTTGTGACGATGCTAGTTATACATTGCATGATAGTTAGTATAATTAGCATATAATAATCATAAGCTGAGTGTTTTTGAAGAAACAGTGGTAGATGACCGACGCTGATCATTATAGCTATGCCACAGTGTGGCCTGTCTGACTTCACACTGAAAATATTGAAACAGTTACTTCATTAGAGCCTGCAGTTTAATAAAAACTGCATGCAAGTCTATTGCAAATCTAATATTACTCATAATTCAAAAAGTTGATGTGACTGAAAAAAACTGAAAATCTGAAATCAGCATGAAAAACTGGTTTAGAAAAGTGTGTTGTGATTTCTGATGATTATAAAAAATGTTTTTGTTAACCTGTGTAATTGAAATTCATTATGAGAACCGTGTCTCTGTTTCTACTTTCAATCAGATAGTGAACCTCAAAGCCCGGGGGATGGAGTTCCTGTCTGCTCCAGATACTTACTATGACAGCCTGCGTGAGAAGCTTAAGACAGCCAAAATCACAGTGAAGGAGGACCTGAAGACCCTGCAGGTAAGACTTAGCAGATTGCAGTCAGGGACCTTGATCCATGATGGAGAAGCAGCAAATGAAACATGCTCAAATCAAACATGTTGAAGGAGGCCTTTAGCTTTAGGGTCAATATACTGTCAGGTTCACTGAAAGCCAATCTTCATTTTTCATTTTTCTCTTCCTTTTCTTCTCCCTTTGCCTTCCCGTTTTTGTCTGCACAGGATTTAAAAATCTTAGTAGACTTCGATGATAAGGGCTACCTGCTCCAGATCTTCTCCAAACCTGTTCAAGACAGACCCACTCTCTTCCTGGAGGTCATCCAGAGGAACAACCACTTTGTGAGTAGAGACAGTACAGCGAAGAAATGTGGTCAGATGTCATTACTTACATACATCGATATTTCGCGTCTGTTTTTGATGTCCACTTTAAGGAAACGGACCTAAAAATGACTGAAATGTATTTACCTCGTAATGGCATAAAACAGTTCCCACTAACAGCAAGACTGTCCTGAAAATCCTTAAAATACGAATGAGAAAAATCGAAACTAATATTTGTATCAAATTTCGATGCAACAGGGACATAAGTAAAATTTTCTCAGCTACTTAAGTAACAGTTTAGTGGGTTTATACTTTTTATAGTCGTTTCAAATGCTAACGTTACCTCATGAATATTTGTATACATAAGAAAGTAACTTACTTTTTAACTCCTTTCCATTTTACCCATTTACACTGAGCGCCTAATTCACATTTAGCCTTTAATTACTGTGTACTCTGTTGGTATGTGTTGGTAAGTGAGGGGTCTGCTGTTGCTCACACTTCTCCCTTTCAAGCCATTTCATTAGATTTTGTGAACAAAAGGATCTCGAACCTCAGTACCTATCCAAAGAGATGCTGGAGGTACTAAGATGATCCTCAGCAGTCCTATAGGACACTAAGTAGATGCATTTTTTTTTAGCTTGATGCTTTTTAAAACTTCTATTGAAGTTGTTGTCACTGTACTTGCTGTAACAATACTCGCACTGGAGTATGGGTTTCTTCCATAGATCTACCATAAACATAACTTACCCAGTTCACAAAAGGCTTAAGAAGTGTTCAGATGAGTTCAAATACGTGTTACATCAAGGAGAACTCATGCTGAGCATACTGACTTTAAAACTGGGACTGAATGAGCTGTAGGCCCCTTCAGGTAGCTTGTTCAGACAGGCCCAGTGATTAACTAGGGGGCATTTTCAGTCCTATGAAGTGGAGGAAATGCCCAAAGACAGGACATTTCTGCCCCAACCACACTAAAGAGGCGCTGATACTTAAAAAGGGCTTTCACCTTGATGCTCAAAACATCCATTTCACTTCCTTTGAAGAAGAGAAAGCAGGTTTTCAAAACAGCCCTAAAAGCCCAGTCAGTGACTGCGCTTATTAATCAAATGCTACCTTAGGACCAGTGGTGAAATGATCTCAAATAAGATTAAATAGTATACAGAGTGAATGTATATTAGCATTTCACTTTTTAACAGTGCTGATTTTTTTCCCTCCCACCCTATAGCGTATGTTTCATCTATGGAGTCTACAGGCTCTTTTTTCCTCCCCAGGATCCCACCTAAAACTATACAGCTCTGGAAAAAAAGAAGAGACCACTGCCTAAATGTTCAGTTTCTCAGGTTTTATCTTTTATAGGTGCAAGTATTGAACTGAACAGCTTTTCCTTAGTTTTTAAGAACTCCTCATTTCCAAATAAAAACGTTGTTCTTTTAAGCATACTTTAAAGGAAATGAGAAAACATCAGAATAAGAGAAATGATGCAGTGTTTACAGAACTTGAATAATTCAAAGAAAACTAATCTCTCATCTCTCTCAAACAAAATGATTACCTTTGACAAACTTCTAGTAGTGTTTTGCCATCCAACTGGTCTCATTGTGAGAGGAAGTGTTGATCATTAAATAAGATGTGATTCAGGTGATCACTAATCCGTACCTCATAAAGCAGAATGAAGTGTTTGTGTAGGAATTTAACAGACACTGGCATGGAATGGTTGTCAGACTCATAGAGATGCTGATTTAAAAATTGTAATGTTCTCTCTTGTTTTTTCCAGAGCTGCATGTTATGTTGTTGTGCATTTAATAT
Source organism: Hemigrammopetersius urotaenia (assembly GCA_037974485.1). Classification (NCBI taxonomy): domain Eukaryota; kingdom Metazoa; phylum Chordata; class Actinopteri; order Characiformes; family Alestidae; genus Hemigrammopetersius; species Hemigrammopetersius urotaenia. The sequence goes on along the minus strand of JBBPDC010000084.1, from coordinate 8,436,476 downwards.
CCTGTAGTGCAGCGTTGCATCCCTCTGCCTAATCACCTTGACAGAATTCATGTACAATTTAAGTCAATCAATGTCCTCTCACCACAGTGCACAGACTGCATTGCACTATATATGTCAAACTCGAGTTAGCTCCATGTGGGAAACTGCAGGAATGCTGGACTGCAGACATGAGTCAAAGGGCTGCAGCCAATATACGGGTACTCTGTGTTCTCTCGACAGTACTGAAAAATGTTTAGTTATATTTTATGTAGCATAATAATTTAGCACTAAATGTTATATAATTCCACAGAAAAAGCAAAAAATAACAAATGTGGAGGATATTTTCAGCGAATTCGCTGGATTTTCTGTGATCAGTTATTAGCTCATTTCCCAAAAAAACAAACAAACAAAAATAACAAAACAAAAAGAACAACCAAACAAAAGAAATTCACAAACTTTGAACCACGACTTCACAGTGGAACACTATACACTGTTTCACATAACTCTTTTTAAATCCTAAAATAGGATAAAAGAATATTCAGAATATTGTACAATTGTGTTCCCTGGCTAAATGCTATGAGGCTATGAGCCCACTGGTGGCATTTGTACCCTAAAAGTGTACATTGTAAGTGTTTATTGTAATTATCCTTTCAGGGCTTTGGAGCTGGTAACTTCAAATCTCTGTTTGAGGCCATTGAAAAGGACCAGGATGCCAGAGGCAACCTCACTGTCCTCACTGAGGACGGCAACCCGAAGACTTTTAACTGATAAATTCTCAGAAATGCAAGCAGGTAGCATACAAGCCGAGGCTCTTAAACAGCTCCAGAGACACCGTCAACCTCAGATAATCATCTATTCACATGAGTTAACCTCACTTCAATGCGCCTTACAGTTAATGTGAACACTGAACTGTCTATGAGGCCTAAACAATAAAGCCAATACCACAAAAATGTGTGCTGCGTTACAGTTTGGATTTGAAAAGAAGCTTCAATTGCCTGTACGTTATTCTTTGCTTTTATTATTGTAGTGTTTAATTCATGTTTGCTGTGTTGGTTGGTGGTCGGGGAGCATGCACTAGCTTAAAAGAAATGCTGGAAGTTGCCCAGTTGGAATGGGTCCTTGTTTACTTAGACAGGTCAGTTTTGGAGACGTGCAGTTCTGCACAGGTCTCATCTAAACCCAGGGGCTTGGCAGGGCCCCCAGGAGTCTGGCAGCTCTTTCAGCAAAGAGGTTACAGGCTTTTAATGACTAATCCACTGGACACAGTCACACTGTCAATGCAACTACAAACACAACTATAAATCAGTTGATTTCTCTGCAGTAAATAATTTAATCAAAGTAAAGTGGCCCCTTATAGTCATGTGTGAACACACCACTGTGCATAGTGTGAAGAATGTAAAGTTCTTTCTCCGTATTTAACCCCTCATTGAATTTAACCCCTCATTGGAAGCAGTGGGCTGCCACCAATGAGGGGACGGTACCTTGCTCAAGGGAACCTCAGTGAAAACCACAGTTTTACATCTATTACATTATGCAGGAATTTTGAAAAATCAGTGGAATTCCTCTTAGAATTCCCAATAGCTACTGATTATCTACTCACAGGAAAGTGGATAGAAACTACACTACCAGTCACACACCTTCTTATTAAATTTTTTTTGTTTTTATTTTCTAGATTGTAGGTTAATATTGAAAACAAACCAAATAATGAAGGAACACCTGGAATTATGCAGTAGACAAAAAAGAATACAACAAAACAAAGTATGTTTTGTAATAAGGTAATGATGGACTGTTGTTTTTTTACTTAGTTAAGTGGTTCTTGCCATAATGTGGAGTAGAACCGTAGTGGAATAGTATCACTGTGTACCAACTCGACCCTCACAACCGATAATCCCAAACACATTAAGAAAGCAAGAAATTCCACTAATGAACTCTTGATGAAGAAAACCTGTTCATTAAACACCATTCCAGGTCGATTCCTCATGAATCTGATTGAAAAAATCATGATTGAAAGTCATCAGAGCAATATGTGATGTTTTCAATATTAATCTACAATGTAGTCAATAATAAAAACAAAGGAAATCGATGAATGAGAAGATGTGTCCAAACTTTTGACTGATAGTGCTATATGCTACCAATATATTCCAAAACTGAAAGTTTACAGTATGTTACACTACATATGAACAAAGTAGACCAAACATTGGAGATTCTATTGATTTCAGTATTTTTGGGTCATGTGCAAAGAACTCTAAACAAAGTTTGTCTTCATTTATTTGTAATCTTTTTCCTTTTTTGAGGTTCAGGTTTTTCCCATAATTTCAAAAACAACCAACAAACAAGAAAGTGGAAGCAATGAAAACAACCATGCAGTGAGTAATTGAAAAAGAGCAGCACAGAAGTCTGGCAGCTCTTTTAGCAAAGATGTTACAGGCTTTTAATGATTAATCCACTGGACATAATTGCACTTTCAATGGCTTTAAAATGCTATATTACATTTTAAAACCCTACCAAACCTACTGCACAGTGAATGCAAACATTGCATAAATAATAGATTTCAATAATAAGACAAATATCCTTTTGTCTTATTATCATTTTGTAATAATTTTCAGACTGAAATACAATCAACACTGTAAATGCAGACTCATTTTTGGACATTTAGTGGTCCTAAATTACAGCTTACTTGGGGTTTAATAATACATTATTCATTTTAATCAGGAAAAAATCAGTTGATATATTATGATATACCAATTATTAAACTCTCATACGTGTATTTTCTAACATTTCTAACACTTAATCTATCACAAAATGCATTAAACTATCCCATGAACAACATTTCATCTTAAAAAATATGCAGAAATGTGGTTAACCAGCATCCACAGTAGTGGCATAAGGGGACATTAAGGACATTCTAATTATTTACTTAAGTTTTTAAAGAGTTTTTATTTACAATCAGACTGTTCTTTGGGGAACAGGGTTGTGCTTTCCAAGTGACCTTGTCAGCCAATATCACAATTTCCCTGGAAATGAAGAAAATGAGAAAACTTCCTTTTTCTTCCCGCTATATTTCTTCTAAAAAAAACTCAGAGTATATGACTTAAGAATATTTAAGAAAGGGATCAGTGTAATTAAGAGAGTTAAGTAAATATGATTAAAAATATTCATTTTTTTAAAAATCCTTTTAGCTTTAATTTGACGGTAATATTAAAGCTAAAAGTTCAGTATCTTTTACTTTAGGCTGTTTATCTGAAACATACGCATTGTTGTGATGTGGACAGAGTATGTAATGTATATCTATGCACACTCTGTGGACAAAAGCATTGGGACGCCTAACCACTACAGCACCATGGACACTGCATTCAAATACATAGACTTTAATATGAAGTTCGCCCCCTTCGCAGTTATAACAGCTTCGCTCTTCTTGGAAGGCTTTTCACAAGATTTTGGAGTTTCTGTGGGAAGCACAAGGCAATTAATGAAAATAAGTCTTTTCATCATTCATCTTTTAAAGGCTAATGTAAAAAAAACAAACATATTACATACTATTAAAAGAAATTCTACACACCCTTAAGGTGGCTTAGGGATTCCTAAGATACAACTGTATTGTTAATAGTAAGTAACGGCCTGTACTGTACAGGTATGTAGCCTATTGCCTGTTCCCTAAATACGATCTCAGCAAAACCACAGACACAGAAGAACAACAGCAGATCTTTCTCATTTTATTTAAAAATAATTTATTTGTATATAATTGGAATGATGCCAGGCTGATACATCTATGATGGCAGTTGTAAGTTTCATAAAGATAAAATTCCAAAGGAGGAAAAAATATTTTTTTTGTTTCATTTTCTCAAACCTGGACAAAAAAAACCAAACAAAAAAAAAACAATGGATAAATATATTAGTAAATAAATATATTAGTGACATTACCATATTGAAATGTTTTTTATTATATATAAAAATGTCTATTATATATAAAATACAACACTTTATCTCATTAAAGTTTGTGTGTGTGTGTGTGTGTGTGTGTGTGTGTGTGTGTGTATGTATTTTTATATATTGAAAATATACTGGCATATCCCTTCGTTTTCTGGAAGGAATTTGCTCTGTGAAATAAAGGCAGTTTCAGCTCATTCGCCATCGAAGAAACAAATAAAAATAAAAAATGAAATAAAAAGCAAATAAACAATAGAACCAGACCAAAAAAAAAAAGGAAATAAAATCACCCTTAACGTTCTGTGACATTTTGTTGATTTCCATGATGTTTCCCGGTACCGGAGGCTACATAAATGCTAAGCTTGTTTTGCTTTGAGTTCCTCTTCGAAATAATTTCTATTTCTTCTGTTTTTAACACGTCCTGATCGAGTAACGTTAAGACAAAGCCGGTGAGAACTAGACTGAGGCACCACAGAAGATTAAGGCAACAGAGAAGTGCAAAGCAGGCCTAATGCAAGGCAAGTCTGGGGTTATTCGAGGTAAGAGCACTTAATTATTAACGATATGTTTTTGTATGAGAATCAAAGGAACCCACGCTTGAATGGATGGATGTCAACCCTTTTATCACGTTCCTCGTCATTCAATTAGAAGGCCTTGGTTTGGGAACGTCACTCTTCTAGCATATCCAGTTAAAATATGTTCAAATAGGTTCAATAGTGGTTTAGTGAGACAAAGAAAAACATTCCAGATTTTACAATGCGTTGCATTGGAAATTCATCAAAACTAACATCTGCACTGAATTTCACATGGCCTGGCTTCCCCCTCGTCTTTTTCTATTGTGTTATTGTTTGGGCCATGGATAGATTTAGCATCCTTCTAGGAAAGTGAATAAAACTCATCCGCTCCGGACCTTTGGCCAGATCCTGTACTGAGAAAAGCCATCCAAATCTGATCATGAGAAAAAATGATTACTACAAATTTGACAACGAACATTATAGGCGAAAGCTACATACGTATTCATTTCTGAAACCATTTCCAGTGTTTTACTGTTTCTGTCTAGAATTTTTTAAAGAGTCTTCCTCTTTAAAGAGCAATTCCACCTATATTTAGGGAAAAATTCAGCCTAATTACAGAGGTCTGCAAAAACATTTTTTTGCAATCATCAACGCAGTTTTCAAAACCAGTTTTTCATGCTGATTTCAGATCTGCTTTCAGTTTTTGAATTTGAACTTTTTGAATAATGAGTAATATTAGATTTGCAAGAGTTTTTATTTTAAAAAATGCATGCAACAATAACTAGCTTCATCACAAAAACTGTATGTGCAGGAAAAACTAAACACAGATTTGAAATCAGCATGAAAAACTGATGGTTTTGACCTGTTGACCCGTGTTATCATTCAGAGTGCTTTGATCTGAAATGCTTTATTCTGAAGAAACTTGTGATAGAATGTGAGGTGTTTAACGTGTTTAATGCATCTAACAGCTATGCTTGTTTTTTATGCCCAGGACACAGTTATGACAGGTTTTGAGAAGGCTTTTTTAAAAACGTACCACTATCAACATTGCGTATAAAATCTCAGAAGACACAAGTACGTTCACTGGTTGTTCTAGATGGGAAATAGAATGTATATATTAGGTCTGTACAAAGGAAAACCCCTGGCTTCTATGAACACCACTAAAGTATCAGTTCATTTCTCTACAATGAAGCATTTAGTCAAACCCCTCTGAATCGCTATTCTGAAATGTTAAATTTGTCAGGAAAGTTGAAACGTCAGTGGAATTCCCCTTTAAAAAATGACAGACAATACCTACAGGTTATCTATCCACAGGAAAGTGAATAGTGACATATTCTAAAATTGAAAGAGAATACAGCATGTTACTCTATAAATGAATAAAGCAGACCAAACAGAGATTGCGTCGATTTCAGTATTTTTAGGCCATTCAATAAGCCATATTAGAGGAACTCTAAACAAAGTTTTTCTTCGTTTTTTATTTGTAATCTGTTGTTACTTTTTTGAGGTTCAGGGTTTTTTTTCGCCCATAATTTCGAAACGAATGAGTAATTGAATAAGAGGCGCCTTTGGCAAGCTTGTATGCTGGTGACTGTTTCTGAAACAACAATGTCCTTGCGGATACACATACAAATTTACTTGAGAGCGTCGCACATGAGGTAAAGGGCTCAGAGGTGAAAGCATGCACGTACGGACAGTGTAATCCTTCCTCGTCCTGAGCTACACAACAGGCACCGTGGAGGCTGAAGATCACCAGCCAGTGTGGAAAGAAGTAGCTTCTCTAATGCTTGTGCCTCCGCTAAAGGCTGAACCGCTTTCAGTCAGTTGGCTTTTTGTTTTTCGACCAAGAGGACAAAAATCCACACAAAAGAAAACGAACGAACGAACGAACGAACAAAAACATATGAAACAAATGACAGCTGCCTTTCTCGAATTAACAAACACAAGACCCTAAAACCATTATGACCTCTGGACAGTCAGCAAATCCTTTTGTTTTTCTTTCTCCGAGGACAGATTGATGTAAAGCCCCCCATCTCTCTTCTGAGTGAATCAGAAGTCGGGAGAAAGGGGTGCCAGGCATTAAGTTTATTTGGAAGTACCATCGTACGAAACAGGACTGATTGGTTATCTGAGGTAGGCTGGAGAGAGAGAGAGAGAGAGAGAGAGAGAGAGAGAGAGAGAGAGAGGCACTTCCGCAGGCAGGACACCGAACGCAGCATGGTGCAGTACATCAGCGGTTAGGATGACATCATGCCTGCCGCAACAATGCAGGTGGGCAGATAAGATCGCAGGAGTATCAGGGCTGTGGACTTCCGAGTGCCTTCCGCCACGGTTCTAATTCGACTTCAAGGTACTCGTATCCCACAGGACATGAAGTCATATGATGGTGCTGGTTTACCAGTAATGAACAAAGGCATCCTTTTATATGTGTTATTTTTTTTCTTCACTTTATCACCAACATCAAATACTGTCAGGACCGAAAAACAGATCGCTACGGTGTGCTGCAGGCGAACCTCAACGCCTGAAAGGGGGGATTTGTAAAGATTGTTTTCTCAGCAGGTTAACACTCAGCTGTGGGTACGTGAAAGGCTTTTGTGGCGAAGCATTGAGGTAACTGAGGAATTCCTGGGCTCGTTTTCTTTCAATTAAGCTACTGAACGGCTTCATCGAGGAAAAGGAAACACAACAAATAGATAAACAAATGACTTAACCCCTTTTTCTCGCCAGCCTCCCCCAGTTCGCCAAATGACTCATGCTGAACCTGAATTAGTGCAGAAGAGAACTTGTAGTGGCAAGTATTTGCTGGACCCAATATTCAAACGACACGCAGAACGTTGTACCTGAACAGTACCGTTAATGAGTCGGAAATGAGCTTGTGGTCAGAACTGGCTCAATTCCAAATCACTGTCAGCCCTTGAGTTAGAGACATCTTTGAGAACTGAGGGACGCTGGGACATAAAAGCTGGATATTTGGAATTTTTCGGAAGACTGAACAAGCAAGACTTTCTCTATCAGTAAATAGAGAAAGAGAGAGAGAGAGAGAGAGAGAGAGAGGCCGATAAGTTTTGTCCATTTCGGCTCTTGTGTAGCAGCGTGAGGTTTTGGGGATGGAAAGAGTTCTCAAACACCAGACTCTTCCTCTGATCCTGTCGAAAGAAACACACACGTCCTCAACGTTAGATCACATTTAAATGCCATTTACATCACAAAAAACATATCTTGGCAAGGGAAATCATCTTTAGCCAAGAGCAGTTTAGCCCCATACATATACAGAGGAGAGAAATCAGTAAAAGTAGGTCCACGGTGTTCGCTCAATAAAAGATTCTCCAGTTTTTATGTGAGTGTATCTTAAAGAGAGTTCTTATTTACTTTACTGTTGAATACCCCTTCCCTTGATGCAAATCCATCAGTAAAGTGAATAAAGTCCACTTTGATGACGAAATGAATAGACAACATGCAGAAAGTCAGAAAGATACGCAAGTTTGATGGCCTTTTGGATATGCTGGATGAGTTACTTTTAGCTAGTGGGGAAGCGCAGTTATGTTAAAGGTGTGTGCGCGTGGCCCAAGTGATTGGTGAGGGTAAGGCCTCGTTCACACGGACGTCTGAACCAGGCGTTTTTCTGGCGTTCGTGACGCCAGGTGAGCGCCTATTGAACGCC
>JBBPDC010000084.1:8401856-8419752 GCA_037974485.1 Hemigrammopetersius urotaenia | reverse complement strand
TTTGAGCCAGCGCGAGTCCTGCTGTTTTGGTTTTGTTTTACTCCTGTTTCCCCCTGAGTTGGGGTCCCCTGTTTCTCTATCATTAAAACCTGTTTGTTTCTGCTCAGTCCGGCGTCCTCCCCTTTCCTCATCCACACACCGGCCTGACACTCTATCACTCCATTTCCACCCAACTGTGGGGATTCAAACCTGCCATAACAGGTAGCTAGCACACAGTGGGGGACATATTTGCAGGAGTAAATCAACGCAATCACACTTTCTAGCGGAAATGCATGTAGTTCAAGGCTGGCCTTTGGGCCTATAAAGTCACGCGAGCTTTGTTAATGCTGTGCAGACTCGGGGAATCCTAGTGTGCAGCTGAGTAAGGGTTTGTTGCATCCTTGGTGTGGAGCAAGTGAGGCCCATGACACATTAAAGCCTGATGTAAAAGCCAAAATAAGAAAAGCGTTTGGGGAGGAGGGATGTTTTTGCAATGCACTTCATTTGCGACAGAGGCTGATCCAAGAAGCTGGAGGTTGCAACACACGGCCTTGTGTGGAAATTTGTTCCTTTTGGGGTCTTGGAGATCAGAAGATTCTGTAATGTCAAGTTCAGTAATGTCAAAGGCTGGTCTGCACACGTGCACAGATCAAAGCATCTGACATTTCGGTTTCAGAGTGACCGCAGTCTCATAGTTAACGAAATGATTTATAGTAGGTATTGTCTTAACAGACAAAAGTGCTGGGACAAACCTGTTTTTCAGGTTTCGTGCTAGGCCCCTTAGTTACAGTGAAGGGAAATCTTAATGCTTCAGCAGACCAAGACATTTTGGACAACGCCATGCTTCCCACTTTGTGGACACAGTTTGGGGAAGAACCTTTTCCATTCCAGCATGACCCAGTGCACAAAACAAGCTCCATACAGACATGGCTGTATGAGTTTGGTGTGGAAGAACTTGACTGGCTGCATATAGCCCCAAACTTAATGCCATCCAACACCTTTGGGATCCAACATCAGTGCCTGACCTCATAAATGCTCTACAGGATGAATGTCCACAAATTCCCTCAGAAACTGCAACATCTTGTGGAAAGACTTCCAAGAAGACTGGAAGCTGTTAATAGTCAAGCGTCCCAATACTTTTATCCATTCAGTGTATGTCTCAGGATTAATAACCAAACAATGCAATTTAGATAAAAATGCCCAAAATGTAATGCTAAGAATAAAAAAATCTACTCGCACCATGTACTCGCACCGTCGATCTGATTCTCATTCAGTGGATGGTGTCTTTCAGCTGAACCACAGAAGGGGGCATTAAAGCGAGGCCTCTAAACAAACTGTTTATGGGTAAGGGCAGCTGAACATGTGTCCTCATTCAGGGGCTGATTACATTTAATTAAACCACAGCAAACAAAGACCCACATCTTTTTATGTAACTGACCTTAGCTGTAGTGTCTTGAAGTCTATTTATGAGTCTGTTGTGTGTTTTGCTGTGCATTTGTTCTTCCATGTTTATGTTTCTTCACATTGCATCCCTTTAAAGACGCCTCAGCCATGATGACTTTCCCGCCGACACAATTTTTAGGCAGCTCAACCACCCGCTCTCTCTCCCATTATGGAGATGACGCAACCACAAAAAAGTATTTTTGTGAAAAAATTGATCAATACTTCGCCCATGAATGTAAGCAAACTGCAGGGGATCAGAGCCTAAGGCTTCCGTAATCACACTATCATAAAAGAACGTTTCTGTAAGGCAACCAGTTTCAAGTTTCTTCAGAATGGTTCAAACCACTCCAAAATAATCTGTTTGCATCTTTGTGACTGAATTATGTAGACATGTTAAAAAATAAGTTCCCCTTTTCACACATGCTGCTTCTTATTGGAATTCCCTCTCTCTCCCTCTCTCTCTCTCTGCCTCCCTCCCTCCCTCTCTCTCTTTCACATTATCTTAGTCTCTATCTCTCTCTTTCACATTCTCTCATTGTCTCTCTCTCATTCTCTCAGTGTCGCTCTCTCTTATTAACTTTCTCTATAATTCTCTCATTCTGTCTCTCGTTCTCTCATTGTCTCTCTCTCTCATTCTCTCTTTCCAACCAGCCACAGAACTGCATAATGCTGTGAACCATGATGCCAAAATGCCAGGGCCAGCTCAATACCACCATGAACTTTATCCTTTGTCAGTGAGCAAACACAAACTTTCCCCATGTCTCCAGCGTTGGCAGCTGGTGGGGGAGGATGTGTGTGTGCTTACGTGTCTCTGCGTTCCATGGGTCTTACCTTGTCCAGCAGAGGTTGGCACTGAGGCACTTTGCTTTCTGGACTCTCCAGCTTAACAATGCTGATGAAGGAGCTCTCCTGCCGCTCATCTTCACTGGTGTTACACAGAGACAGTGGGTGAGACTGGAGAGAGAAAGAGAGAGACTGATTTAATATGGATCAAATACAACAAGCAGTCACACGTGCATGATACATAACCATGGTAAATGATGGTGGATCACAGAGCAAAAACGGAACACTTCGCAAAACACAAGATCTCTCAATGATGATTATGTTTTTCTGAGCAAACAGTAAAAAAGTTGAAATCTATACTATATGTACTAGAGGCTGAACAATATGAAAATGGTGTGGATGACAACAGCACATCTTTTAAAAAAGAATTCAAATAGTATGATAAGATCAACCTTTACTCGTCCCATAAGTGAGAAATTTGCATTGTTACAGTAGAAAGTGGACAGAATAAAGGTAAGAGCAGCAAAAGCTACACAACACAAGATAAAATAGAAAGTACCCTTTAAAATAATACAGAAAATGTAATTAGACATTTGTATGTGTAGGCATACACATACACATACAGTATATATATATATATATATATATCTTTTATAGGTATGTGTATATGTACACCGTGGATATATATATATGTATGTACTAGGGCATTAAAACCGTGGGCGTGAGGAGTTAATGTACAGTTAAAGTACAGTAACAGTACTGGCGTTCTGCATCTGAAACCCACCACTAGCTAACATGGCTAACACTAGCACTGCAGGGAGTTGTCCTTAGCAGAAAATTCAAGGTATCAGCCTTTGTTTTGTTTTGGTTAAATGCCATGTTGACTATTAATGTTACAGAGAGCTTTAATAAAATGTTCTTAATGTTGGAGGCCTGTGTTTCTCCGTTAAGTGTGTGATGACATCATCAAACGACTAGTCGACTCAAATACGACTTTGCTGACCGACTGGAATCTGGAGTCGTTCATGCCCTTGTATATACACATTGGAATGTCCAGCAGCAGGCATTGGCAAAACAGTAATAACACAGGTCAACAGGTCAAAATCATCAGAGATAAGATTACGTTTTGAATGATATACCCATAATTCAAAACGTTAATGTGACTGAAAAAAAAAACCTGAAAGCAGATCTGAAATCAGCATGAAACACTGGTTTAGAAAAGTATTCTGATGATTAAAATTTTTTTTGTTGATCTGTGTAATGTAACAAAACAAACAGCAAATTGCTCACAGTAGTATTTTACCCCTAAACACTGCACAAGTTGTAACTGGCTGATATTATTTTATTTTTCATATAACTATCTATGATGTAGTCTTTTTATTTAGTATCTAAAACAACCAGTGGACACACATATATTTTCAGAGTGTAATGTATAATTTTTATAATGGTAGCATAGTGGAAAATGGTATGTGGTTAAGGCATTCGCCCGAGATCAGAAAGTCCGGGTTCGATTCCCAAGACCGCTAGGCACCTCTGACGTACCCTGAGCAAGGTACCGTCCCCACACACTGCTCCCCGGGCGCCGTGTTCCTGGCTGCCCCCTCCTTCACTTGGTGAATGGGTTAAATGCAGAGGTTGAATTTCGTGCTGTTCACACTGTGTGCAGTGGTGTGTTCACGTATGACCGAATGATCACTTTCACTTTGAAATCTGGAAAAAGCTCTGGGAGCTATATGTCGTCACCTGAAGACTTTATTTTAGAAACATTGGTAACGCTTTATTATCAGACTGGCTTCTTAATAATGAATAAACTATCACTAAGCCATTTAATAAAGTACTACTAAATAGAAACAGGTCATTTGTAAGCAAGCAAGTAATGCATTTATAATCTGTGTGAATAAGGTCTTCTGTAAATGATCCGGTTAGGAATTTGTTGACTCATCAATTAAATGTCAATTTATTGTAATCTTTTAGTTGCACAGATATTTGAAATGTCTTTATGTTACACATTAATCAGGGAATATAAACAGGTAATAATTCACCAGTCATCAGACATGGTGTTGAATGCTAGAGAAACCGTTATCGTTACACTTGCATGTTAAGACTATATGTCCTGCTATCCAGACAAGAACTCAAAAACAACCTACGACTTATTTTACAATGAACAGATTTGGGGGCCACTGCTATCAGGCCTTAATGAAACAACCTGTTTAAAAATACATTAAACAATGACATGACTGAATAACCTGATCCTTTGCTCCACATTACTATGCGGCTTTATTTAGAGTGTGACACACTTTATATTGTTTCCAGGCACTTCCAGGCATCCAATTAACCAGCATGTCCATGAAAACATGACATAACAGCACATTGAAAAATGCCAAACAACCCAACACATCATTATTCACCTCACTATTCACAGCAGTATCATAGAGGAACCCTACATCTAAGCCAGGAACTGCTTAGAAGGCCTTTATTTAAAAGAGCACACAGTCCATCTCTAGAGGATCAAGGAGCAGCCTGAGCTTAACAGTAGTAAACAGTAAACAGGAACAGAAGAGACATAAAAACCCAAAAATGTCAATTCAAATGTTAGAACTGAGTCATAAAGTGTCAGACAACTGCTAGCGTGCTCTGCTCTTGCTCTGATAAGGAACTTGACAGGAAACTGTGGCTGAAAGGAGAACATTGGTCTAGACTTCAGTCCATCATGGACAATGCTGATCACCCACTCCACACAGTTGTGGCAGAACTGAGAAGTCATTTTAGCCACAGACTCACCAGCATAAAGTATACCAACGAACATCACAGAAAATCCTCTGTCTCCTCTGTCACATATCCACACAGTAATCTATACAATAGCCTCATGCTACAGTGTTCAATTTCTTATTGGGTCTAAATCACTATCATGAGTATCTGTGACTCTGTGTGTTCTTATCTTACTACGATGTGCAGTACTGTGCAATGGTCTTATCAGATGCTAAAACATTACCATTATGTGTGATATCTTGTTATGCACAATAGTCTTACCATGTGCAGTATCATGGCAGGCTTTCCAAAGAGGAGCTAAGTCATTTCATTATATGCAATATCTTTTTATTTGCAATAGTTTTAACATGTCAATAAAACAACTTACGTCAATATTACTTTTATACTATTTATCTCTATTATGTACAATAACATACTCAACCACCTTTTGTATCATTAGGAATCCACTTAACTGTAAGTTATTTAGTATTAATACCCATCATTAGTGTAGAAAGCACAGTGTACTGAATTTTTTCTACAGATTTTCATATAGATTTATTTATACTTAACATAACAAACAATTTCCTCTGGGATCAATAAGGTTTTCTGAATCTGACTGAAGTCATTCAGGAAAGTACACAGTCAGAGTTACACTTTCAGGATCCAGACCTACATGCAGACATGCCAGCATTTCCAACAAGTGTGTTCAATCACAGGGAAGACTTCTGCCAAGGTACTGTGGGAGCGTGTGCGATAGAATCCCCGTGCCTCTGATGTTGATGGCGGCCAGGTGATAGATACACTGCTCTTCCTGTTACAAGTGGGCGCACATTTGACTAATACGCCTTATCGGAGCGGACTGAACGAAGACAGAGGGAGAGAGGAAGAAAATGCCACTCCACCCATTTCCCATAAAAAAATGACAGGTGCTATATCAAACACACGCGACACCATCGAACCCCAAAAGTCCCCGAGATGGAACTACTGAGGCAGAAGCAGCTGTAGAAACTGGAACACAGGCCCAAATCATGGAAACGCCATAAAACAAATATGCTAGTCCAGGGACCTGAATTGTTCGACTCGAATAAACTATAGATTTATTCGAGGGGCATCCAGAGTCAAGAGGGATTACAGATTCCCCCCCCAAATCTGATCAAGATGTTTTTCTGAGGCACTGAGGTGTTCAAATTTTTTAAACAAACTTACTAATGTTGGTTCTGACATCGCAAAGTAATATTTGAGAGGGATTCATTGTAATTCCACAGGACATCGGTTATAAAATCACAAAGAAGGAAACAGCCATTTTATTTGCAACATGCCATCACTTAAATGCTCAATCTGGCCATTATTTCCTTTACCCTAGCCATCTGTTTTGCTATTTAGCATTGTAAAATTAAAAAGTCATTGTGAAATTAAAACACCCCAAATAGACAACGAATCAGGTCTGAATAGTGTTTACGCAAAAAAATAAGTATCATTTAGCTAGCCGGACTTTTGTTAGATACCACACTGATTGTGTCAAGTTTTGCATTCCGTGTGACGTTGTCCTCTCCTAGTTGTTGACATCACTGTGTTCCCTGGGCTGTTTTGGCTCCTAGTGTCTTTTGGTGAGTGAGGTCAGGGGGACTCTCCAGCCACAAGCAGGCCACGACGGGCTCAGCCTAGCACGCCTAAGCTTTGGTGGAGCCTCCCTCCTCTGGTTCCAGGCAAGTGTGTAATGGTTTAGACATGTGATTTGCATGACTCTTACTGCTTGGGTATAGGCCTCTATTACTTTCCGCATTAGCTTTTTAGCTCTAGACTTCAGACACCAAACATCTGGACTGGCAACCCTTAGGGTTAAGGGACAAAATGTGATACTTTTCTGCAGGACTCTTTCTATATCTATAAACAGAAGCATGCAATATTCAGGAGCCAACCACATTCTCATGTGAACCAGTACTTGGGCAGAATATTGTGTCTTTTACTGACTTTTTTCAGTGTTTCTAAAAGATGAGGTTTGAAGCTACAGGGACATAAAAGGCCCAGAGCACTGAATGAATGGCCTCAACCACAGAACTGTATTAAGCATGATATAAGGCCCCACCAGAAAGCCATATATCTTGCTGTTGGAGTGAGTCATTTTGAGGAACACCATGGATTCTTGTGCTTTCCACCCAACATAAATCAAAGCTAAATCACCCTCTCTTTCCTCCTCGCCTCCACGAGGGAGGCTCCACCAGAGCTTATTGCTGTAAGGCCGAGCTCATCATGGCCTGTCTGTGGCTGCAGAGGGGGGCGCCGGGAGTCCCCCTGACTTCAGCCACAAAATCCTAGGAAGCATAACATTGCAGCGAGCGCAGTGACGTCCACGGCTCAGAGGGAATGACGTCATATGGAACGCACAGATGGCACTGTCGATCAACTGAGGATTGTATAGTGTTTAACCCTCCATAAAGTTTTGACCCTTTTAGGACCTTATGGTTTAAACACCTATTCACTTGTAGCTCATTAAACCCAGAAGATAATTTATGCTGAAAGGGCAGATTCACTGAATACTATATTACTATACTATAGTATGTATAAACAAATTAGGAGGTATTTTATTATGCAGTTTCGTAATTATGCATAAATAATTATGTAAAAAGAATTAAGTGATCAAAACCAAACACCACAAAACAACAATAACTAGACGCATTGCTGCAAGAGAAAGTGAAATGTGATCACGTGGTTTTAACAAGGTGCCACTGTGGCTCTTACCAGGCCATTTATGGTTAAGTACGGCTCAACTCGTAGCTGCATTCATGGGCTGATTATTCTTAATTAAACCACAACAAACACGCACCTTTTTTTATAAAACTGACCTGAGCTTTAGTGTCTTGAAATCTGCAATGTGTTTTGCTGCGCGTTTGATTCATTGCTTTCGTGTTTTCCGCTTTTTGTCCGTTTCCGGCCTCCTTATCTGTGCTGTTACAGCTGGAATAAAAATAATAATAACTTAGGAACGACAGTGCGACGCAATCACATGTTTTATTGGTTCTAACCAGAGCATTCAAATAATACATTACCTATATTACCTGGGACTTTAGTAAATTCTTATGGTCTGCCTGTAGTTTTCTTTAGAGAAACGTCCAGCAGATCTAATATGTAAAGCCCACTTTTGACTTTTAATAAACAGTAATTAAACAGGAATGTGGCTAAAATGTTAACAGAAGCTGATGCATTCCCTAGAAAACAGAGCTACACATCTTTATTTACAGATTAGTTTGGGGGTGAAAACATATATTTTTATTTGTATGATTCTAGAGTGAAGTTCCACCGGCATTGCTGCTTCCATGCAACGGCTGTTGGCTACTCATGTTGAGGGCGTCATCTTCTTATTACCAGTATTTTAATGACACGTATAAATGTGTGTATCCTAGCATTCAGGGGCTGTAAAACTCGACCATTACCAGTAAAGTATGCTGATAATGTGAGTGTGAATAGGCTCCTATAAAGAGCGATATAAAAACGTCACAGATTTCAAGCAGAGAAAGACATCATGCTGGGCCTTTTCTCTGATGATATCATGATAGTGGATCTTGTATGTCATGATGGTTTATATTGTGCTCAAAATCAGCCAGGACATGTTTGACATCTGAACTTTTTTTGATAAAGGCTAGTAGCTAAGACGTAATGGAAGGGGTTTATACTCCACCAATAGTGTAACTGATTATGAGGCTAATGCTTCTATTGAGTGATAGAACTTTCTGCCTCATCATTGATCATCACTGCATGCCTAAATCATGACCCATTTGGCTCAAACTGTAACTGTTAAGTAATTGAACAGGCTTGTTTATGTGTGTAGTGCAGATATTGCTGTTGAACAAGGCTATATTAGTCTTGTAGCTCCAGTATAAAACTAAGAGGCAGATTTTGGACACAGAGGCACGAGTCGATCAAGCACATCACCTCATCTGTTTACTATGTTTCTGGAGATGACTGCAAACATTTAATATATGGGCAGGCATTACGGTAACATCTGCCTTTAATAGTTGCTTTCTATCTGCCTTGCTCAAGGGCATTTTAATTGTCAGTGAGGGTGAGAAATAATAGTCCAAAGGTTTATAAACTGGTACATTTGCACTGAAAGGCAAAGCAAAATTTCAAAGATTCAATAAATAGAGAGAAAATTGGAAGATCGAGGTGCAGGAAGAGAGGGAGAGAGAGAGAGATCTATTGCCTCGTCTGTCTAGATTGAATTTGGAACTAATTCGGAGCAATTATGTATGATTTCGCCCACAAACTTCTCACGAGGCCTCCCAGAAAGAGCCATTTTTCATCAGCTCAGGCCCAAAGGCCTAGAGGTTCCGAAAGCCGGCAGAACATCCAAACACGTGTGGAGCCTCTGTGTGTGGAGTCCCACACAAAGCCAACCATTATCTTTATTCCGCGCCATGCCAAATCCACTTACGGTCAAGTGGACACGAACACAGCCCCAGCATCTCTGAGTATTTTTACCTCATAAAACAAAAAGGGAGGGACGGAAAGACGGCGGCTCAAAACCAGTGGCAGATTTTGTTGCGGCCCCTTCTCCGCCAAAGAACCAGAGGGAGGGGGGCGTCTGGGAACCAAAAATTCCCGATCTCAATTTCTACAGGGAGCCTAAACCCGCAGTGCACAGAAAGAGTCGTCTGCCGAATGTTGACAGTAGTCAAAGTTGACCGTCCGTCTCTGCCGGAGAGTGGGCGAGATGTCCCCGTCCGCGGCTTTGTAGTCGTGATGAGAAACATTCCGCCGCCAGCATTTCAATCACGGTCGGGCCAACTAAAAATAGTCCGAAAAAAAAAAAAAAGCAATCCGTCGGCCTCAAAAACAAACAGCGGGGCAGCGGAGCAGGGAAAAATAAATAGTGGCTGTGGTGAGAAGTGAATAATTTTTTTTCCCCTCCCTGTTTGCCCTATTGGTCTCCTTTTGTCCCGTGCCAGCAATGGGGCTAGTTCATGTGCTGCCAGCATGGCTTAGAAGCGGCACTCGCTCTCTTTCTTGCTCTTGATCCATCTCTCTCTCTCTCACTCGCTCTCTCTCAGTGTCTCTCTATATATCCTCTCAGGGTTTAGATCACTCTCAACCCTTCAATTTACTTCCATTCAGAGCTCACAGGCGCGCGGGGCTTTCTCAAAGGCTTCCGTTTCTTCGTTTACAAATGATGACAAACTAAACCGCCTGAATAAATGGATGTTTGGACGAGCTGATCAGCCTGCATTGTACAGACTGGCACACATGATACGGAGCATATTTCAATCCAAAATGCTGTTTTGGATATAAGGAAGCCTGAAAAGGGTAACAACATTATAGCACACAAACATGACATCGTTATATCATTATATAGCATTGATTCAGTACATTAATGATATAACAGCAAGCAGTAGATCCAACAAAACAATGAACATTTGTAGGATCCATGTCCTATAACGGAATATTTATATCCATTCAATATCCATTCAATTCTTTTGTAGCTTTACGTGCCACACGTCATAATTCATTTTGCACGAGCATTTTACTAAATACTTATAGACAATTTATAAAAACTTTTTATTAACAAAAAGTTGCTACTGTGCCTTTAACCTGTTGTGCCTCATTAACAAAGCACTCCATGCTGAAACATCCTTCAAATGCGAATAAGCAGCACGAAACCTCTATTGACTGAGTAGATAGATGCATGTCAATGAGTTGGTTCAATAACACAGGTCAAAATCATCAGAGATGTTTTTGTTTTTTTTATGTGGGTTTTGCATTGTGTTTTTCATGCTGATTCTAAATCTGTGTTTAGTTTTTGTGATATATTGCATGATAGTTGGTATAATTAGCAATATAATAATCATATGCTAAGCGTTTTTGAAGAAACAGTGAAGAAACATCTATGCCACAGTGTGGCCTGTCTGACTTCAAATTGAAAATATTGAAACAGTTACTTGATTGGTGCCTGAGGTTTAAAAACATCTATTGCAAATCTAATATTACTCATAATTCAAAAAGATGATCTGAAATCAGTATTGAAAACTGGTTTGGGAAAGTGTGTTGTGGTTTCTGATAATTACAAAAAAAAGAGAGAACGGTACGTTTTCAGACAATATTTACGTACTCTTGTTTTTAGAAAAACGTGAGGGAACTCTAACCACATCAAGCAGAGTCGGGTTATTGTGAGGACAGCCGCTTCAACATGTTAAACGAGAGGAGGGGCTTTCAGAGTGACTGGCAGGTGCTCTTGGGAAGCTGATCTTGGGCCCTTTATCCCCATTTCAAAGGTTTTGGCCCCCGAGGGCCGGAGACTCGGCCAAGTCTAGTGTGTGTCAGGAAAGAATTCAGTTACCCCTAAATCCTGCGCGCCCCCACTGCTCCCCTTTCCAACGGCACTGAAATATTTGGCCAGTGAGCCGGCATGTTGTTCCGACCCAGTTTCCCATGACAACCGGCCCTCTGGCTGTGGGTGAGAGAGAGAGAGAGAGAGAGAGTGTGTGTGTGTGTGTGTGTGTGTGTGTGAGATGTCCATCACAGCTGGGATCTTCAATCAGCGCATCCGCAAACGGCACCGCTACGCTCCACAACATCCTGCCAAGCTTCTCTTTCACACACACACACACACACACACACACACACACACACAAACTGTGCGTGTTATTTTGACCATGCATTTTTTTATATCCTGTGCTGACATGGGCTTGCACACTTGGAAAAACAGATGCTAACTAATACATGCAAATGCAAAAGGACTCTGATTCTCAAACAGCGCAGCGACTGTGACTGTGATCTCAATCCCAACCAAAATATCAGCCAGTGCTGAATGCTGAACAGATCCTGAACCTCATCATGCCTCCATCGGTTCCTCTCACAAGCCCATCAGCATGGGAGCGAGAACCACACTTCAGTGTAAGTGGCCTCAGCTGCCAAATAAAAGCAATAGTACACGTGGTCAGCAACTTATTTTACTAACGTTTAGGGCAGCTATTGGTCGAGTGGTTGTGAATTTGAATCCCAGGACTGCTAGTGGCATCACTGAGGTACTCTTGAGTAAGATATCGTCCCCACACACTGCTTCACTTGGTGAATAGGTTAAATGCAGAGAAAGAATTTCACACTCTGTGTTTTGAAGATATCTGGGTTCTATATCTGCAGTAAATAGATTTTGTAAGGAGGGCTGGATAATGTTATAATATCTGATACTGATATTAGTACTGAAACTGCTTATCAATGCTGATACTTATCGATGCTATTATTGATATCGCTCTCCATAATTTTAGAGTATATATTTCACCAATATATTTCCACTATGTACATATGAACATATATTTGTAGGTTAAATATACACATATCTTTGAATATACATACAAATGTCTATATTTATGTTTTTTTTATTAGTTGTAAAGTGCACTTTTTATTTTATCTTGTTTGTGCTGTATAGTTTTTAGTCTGATGTTTTGCTGCTCCTCCCTTTGTATTGTCCGCTTTCTGCCGTAGCAATGTACATTTCCCATTTGTGGGACTATTAAAGGTTTATCTTATCTTTGACTATTACTAATTTGAGCAAGAAGTTGTTTGTTGTGTCTACAGTTAATGAGGAGCAATTGCTGTCTGGTCATGATGTGCAGAGCGTCCGTCCCGCACCTCTAACTAATCCAGTCTAGCACCAACCATTTGAAAACGGCAGCTATGTTTGAATGCAATAATGATGCATTAATACAGACAGCAGCACCCAGGAGATCCTCCATATTTCAGTATAGACCAGTCAGGTTTCAAGCTAGTACAGTTTCTCAGTGCTCATGCCCAATGCTAAGAGAATTTTGGGAGGGTTGAGTATAAACAGCTTGAGTATAAAACACTACATTAAGAACCAGGTTACCGCAGTGAGTATGCAGAGTTTGGAGCTTTATTTGTATAATGAATCACGCATCTCAGATCTTGCAGGACTAAAACTGTGTACAATGTATATCTTAAATAAACAGTGTACCCCCGCAAAGTCGCGGTTCAGAGTTAAAATATATATAATATAATTATATACATTTTTTAGTAGTGTTGAGAGAACACAACTGTGTATGAAAACGCATCTCAGGACAGTGAAATACCACTGTGCTCAGAGGCAGGAGGTTTGAAAGTAGCCAAACTCTCTGCTGCTGATTGGCTGCTGCCCTGTGACGCATCTCTGGCAGACACAGTCTACAATTCCTGCATCGTTTCCATGAGTTTACCTATACATTTTTATTTAAGTGTAATGTATTACCTTTAAAATGAAAGTGTTTTGTGAGCATATTTGGGGCATATTTAGGGTTTATACTATAACAATAGGCATTTATAGGCATTTTTTTTACCACATCACAATTTATGGGTGTTCTTAGAACTTAACCCCTGCACATTTTGGGGGTTGACTGTACCTTTAACTTGCTTAACCCAACACAAGCTGCACAGATCCATGCCAGGGGCACAACAAATCAGATTATCAACTAATCAGACTAATATGCTCTGAGTACTATATTAGACACAAAGTGTGAGTACAGTAGTGCTGCGATATTTGATTTGCCCGTACAGATGAAAATAGAGCTTTGGCTTTTGTGTGTTGTCCCCTAGACCGACACAATTGAGGTACGGGTGGGCGATAAAACAAAAATGAATGTAACATATAATAGAGGCTTCATTTCATGGATCAGACAAATGGAGAAGCAGCATTTCACACCTTAAATCCAATTAAAAAGCCCTAATTATGCTCTTATTATGACTAATATCATCGTGTTGCCAGGTCGAACAGAACAGACGAGCACATGCAGCATCTTTGATTGCTTTCTCACACATACTTAAGTACAAGTACAAAAATTGAGCTGAAGTACACGTAAGTGACTCAAGGCACCTACTTACCATCTACCTTTTCCAGCAACCACTAATTATGCAAGGAACTGGATGAGCTTCAGTCATTAATCTGTCATTACCACTCACACAGAACTGCACACGTTAGTCATTCTGACTTTTTGACTCTGAGGTTTTTCAGAAATGCCAAACGCCGCTCTGTACAGGCCTTCCTCGCTGCAATTTCACCGGTGGGGGTGGCTGGTGAGGGGTTGGGGGCTCCAGAGTATGGTCTGAGACAGGCACTGCTGCACCAGTGTGTGTTTAAAGGAATGATAGAAAGACAGAGAGACAGAGAGTGTGTGTTCTGAGATGGGTATTAGAGAAGTGGAGGGCATTATAGAGTTGGTGCTGTCAAAACAGCAGCGGAGTCGCATTTCAGCCCACTGCCTTTACAGCCCCCATCCACAGAGACAGAAAAAAAAAGTCTGCCGAGAAATTGATACTATAATGACTGCAGAGCAATTACTGCACTGGCAGAGAGAGAGAGAGAGAGAGAGGAGAGAGGAATAGAGAGAGAGAAAGAGAGAGAGAGGGAGAAGGAGAGAGAGAGGGAGAGGGAGAAGGACAGGGAGAGGGAGAGAGAGAGAGAGAGAGAGAGAGAGAGAGGGAGAGGGAGAGGGAGAGAGAGAGAATAGAGAAAGAGAGAGAGAGAGCGAGCAGTCAGATTGTCTGTGGAGAGTCAATGAGAAGGATTTGGAGGCATTGTGGAGGTATTGTGGCAGTTTCCGAGAAGTGAAGCATGAGGTTGGGGGGGCGCGCTGGGGCAGCGAGAGAAAGGAAGCCTCTGTAACCTCATCCTCTAGAATCACACTGAATAACTTCACATGCACAGCCAGAGGACAGCCCATTAGCAGCAAATTACCCAAGTTTAACTGCAAAGTGACCAAACTTTATAGATGAACCATTGTAATCCAGCAATGTCCCAGAGACATTGACCATTTTCTCTCACTCACATCGCGCTTCACTGTTAAATAGAACATAGAACATATTAAAGCTTGGGGCAAAAGACCATATTGGGGCAGCTGGTGGTTAGGGCAATCACTCTGCGATCAGAAAGTTGTGGGCTCTAATCCCAAGACTGCTAGTGGCACGACTGAAGTATTCTTGAGTAAGGTACCACCCCCACACACTGCGCTATGTTCCTGCTGACACCTGCTTCACGTGGTGAATGGGTTGAATGCATAGGAAGAATTCCACACTGTTCAAACTGTGTGTTATGCTGTGGTGTGCTCACGTATGACAGAAGGGTCACTTTACTTTACTTTACTTTACGTATGGTATTAGGGATGCACCAATATGGAATTCCGGGTAAAGATAAGCAATGACATGGGCGAGTCATTAGTTGAAATCAAAATGCAGTTTTGAAAGAGACCAGGTTTCATTTCATTCTACAGACACCACCGATCGCTAGCGTTGCACTGGGTGACTGCAGGATTAATCCCATCCACTCAGGCCAGTTTTGCTCCCTTGGACTCACAGTCACAGTTGCTGAGCTCATTACAAAGCTCATACACACTCATGAAGTCGGACACACTACACAAAAAATAAATAGCTGGTCTTTTTGGCAAAACAAACCTTTAAATTAATATCAAATAGTGATAATAGTGGCTAGAAATTCAAGGAATTCAATTTCTCATATCATTCTACTTCAAAGATAACCCATTCTTTTTGCGAACCATTTATTAATTTGTTTGTTTGTTTTATTACAATGTGACGCTATACATATAAAATACAACGCAGGTTAATAGTAAAAAAATATATCAGTTAATCGTTTTGAATAATTCAGGAGAATATATCTGATGCCGAAACACTGAACGCCACATTAAATGAAATACATTTTAAAAAATAAAGCTACATTAAGCGTTTCTAATAATGCTGGGGATAATCATCCGCATGTAAAAATGCTGATCAACAGTATGTTTCATATCAAGGAGGTTTTCAGAGCCTCCTAAGTGTTATGGTGCCTATTGTACAAAGAGAGCTGTGGATTTGATGAATTAGGAAAAAAAAAACCAATTCCATTCATTTTTTTAAAGCAGAAAAGTACCCTCAACACCATATAAGCACCATTTATCACATAATTGAAAGTTCTTGCTTTCCATTAATCCGGGTATAAAATGGGTTCTGCCCACCTCTCCTAGCGCAGAGACCCTGAGGGTCACTCGGGAATATATCACAACACACATGGAACTAGAATTTAATTGTGGCACATCAAACATCATCACATGTATAATATATCATGAACAACATCTGCAATGTATCATCATCCTTAGTTATGTTTGTTGCAAGTCTGATTTCAGATCAGTCACACCCGCATATAGGATAACCGTTTACCGATCTGAGCTGAAGCTATGACTGTTCCTGAACCATTTCAGAAGACATTAGTGGAAGACACTGCTTTACACACACTACCCAGCAGAGGGGGCAGTGTTCTGGAGGGCATACTGTACACACACACCGACACACACACACACACAGCTGGTCAGACAAGGCTGGGGCAGACCTCTGACATGCATTCCTGCATCAGTGACCTGTCACTGTCCCTGAGAGAAAGTAGAACAGGTTAAACTCACAGTATACACACATATATGATATTTAGTCTACTTACAAGTTACATACATATATGTATATTTTTACAATACAGTTGTGAATACTTATATTCCTAGATTTTACACTGTACATTTGAACATTTTATTATATACTATACAGTGACAGTATTTTATTCTATTTTATTCTTTTCTATTGTTTTTCTTCATTTTGCTGCTCTTAACTTTGTACTGTTCACTTTTGGCCATGATATACACACACACACACACACACACTCATGCAAGCATGCACGCACAGACCAGCACTATTCATTTCAAAGCTGAGGATGAGGATAAACAAAGGCTTCCCCTTTGCTAACACAAGCACGTTCTCTCGCTCCAGCGTTTGTTTCTCTTTCATTGATCCCTTTCCCACTCACTGTTGCAGAGGCCACGTACAGTAGTCTTTCAAATCCCTCTGCTCTCTCCCTCCAGTTGTTTATGCTGTTGTTCACTCTTTCATCTGTACAGCTCCGAACTGACATTTTCAAAAACAGTGACAGCATTGAATGTTTTTCCTAATTTTCCCCAATTTAGTCCAACTCCACCTACTAAGTAAGACTCCCCTAATCTCACAATACTTCCTATATGCATCTTTAGAGTCTCATAGTGTGCTGCATCTTTCAGTCGGTAACTCATGCAGTGCCACTGGAAAGCTCATAATGCTTGGAGAACACTAAACCCTAGTTGTCTTGTTTCAGCTAACAGTAATGATCTTCCCACCCAGAGAGAATAAATCCTGGCCATGGATGGCTCTGGCATCAGTTAAGAGCTCTCTTACAACCGAAAAACATGTTGCAATACAGGTGTTTTCATTGCATTCATGCACTACTGTGTGCACTTCTATCTCTACTACCACCATCAAGGATGAACGGCTGTTGACTATTGATCCAGATCTAATATTTAGTATTGAAAGAGCATTGCTTTCATACAAGCTGTAAATGAACTGTATCGCAGAAAGAACATCTTGCAACAGAATCGCCAACCAGCTACTCTGCTCATATGATTCAGCTGGAGTGAGACTGAGAAAAAACCCCTAATAAAAGAAGCAATAGAGTGAATCTTCCTCCCTTCATATGCACACAGCTCAGGCCTGTAATAGCATCTTTCAGCACAGGGGACTTTAATGAGAGACAGGTGTCTCCTTTTACACATCCTCATAAAATAAAACACCACAGGCAGCCTGGCATGGGCCTGATAGCCTGCTTTCACAGGCCAAACACACACACACACACTTCACTCACCACCAGTCCATACACCATCATGCAGCTTTTATTTCTCTCAGCTCAAAGTTCATTAGCCTGGGTGAGCGGGGAAACTCCTCTCTCTCTATCTCTGTCTCTCTCTCTCTCTTTACTACACTTCTCTCCTTTAGGCTCTCACTAGGTCCCCTATGCTGAAACTGAGCACTACTGTAGATCTCTTAGTGTATGTGTTTGTGTGTGTGTGTGTGTGTGTGTGTGTGTGTGTGTGTGTGTGTGTGTGTGTGTGTGTGTGTGTGT
>JBBPDC010000084.1:8368763-8398277 GCA_037974485.1 Hemigrammopetersius urotaenia | reverse complement strand
CTTTAAGTCCATCTCATGAAAAATCGGAGCAGAAACAAAGGTGTTGCGTTTATATTTTTGTTGAGTGTATATATATACGCACACACACACCACACACAGATATGTGTGTATATATATACACACACAGTATATATACTATTATAACAACAACACATACAACACATGAAAACAGTGGTATAGCAGCCAAACAGCTTTGCTTACCAGGGGAACAAAAGGTGTGAAAGTGTGAGCAGTTCATTTGTTCTCACTGCTGTGTGTGTGTTTGTGTGTGTGTGATTGATTGATGGACTCTAAAATGCTAAACTATGACTGTTATCTACTCAGAGAAGTCCATAAAACTTTGATATGAATGACAGCATATTATAACCTCACTTTGACTCAGTAAGCAGCCCGAAGCCCCCTCTCCAAACAACATTATCTCACACCTTTACACACACACACACACACACACCTTACTATGACTCAAGGACCAACCTGCCGGCCCGTTGTTTAAAGTCAATTAAAAGTGCATCTGATAAAGTTTGTTATCAGGAGTAAAGAGATCAGAGTGGTGTATATTACTGCTGTACTTAGTATTAGTAATCCAGTCATACGCTGATTATTTTGCTTGATCGAATCAAGGTGATCCGCTAACATGACATCATTAGACAGTTCAGCTCACTAAACACTTAACTCCACACACTTATGTTGGCTACATTAGTGATGAGTGATGGGTTGGGAAGGGTATCCTGCCCACCAGAGAGAGCGAGGCAGGAAAAATGCAATATAAGTAAATGATTACTAAACTAAAAATACTTTAAATATGCCAAATTTAAAATACATAAGTAGAAAACTCAGATCTGACGTATAATTTGAGTCTTGCCGAAAGAAGGAGTGGGAGAGATGACCAAACAATAACCAAAAGCTAATGCAATACATTTGAATGAGTACAGTAATAACAGCAAGAGATGAATTGTTAATTTAGCGTATGAGCGGTCAAAGTGAAATAAATCTGGGTCAGATTGAACAGTTCCATCCACCAGACCTTCAAAAGCGTCTCAATCAAATCCATCACATTCATTGAGAATAAAGGCCAGCTTACAGATTAGCTTTATTGGAAGACTAGCGGTGGGGAAGTGGGCCGTTCTGACTTTTTTCTTCTTTTTTTACAGCCCCAATACTGTCAGGAAAACACCTCTGGGTCAGCGAGTTAACATTCCTGAGCCGTGAGTGGACGTCACTCAACGTTGGGCCTAGGGTCTTGAAGCAAGCTTTCATTGTGTGATCTCGGTAAGGAGTAAAAAAGCTCACAGAGCGAGAAAGAGAAAGAGAGAGAGGGAGAATGAAGAGAGAAGGAAGAAGAAAGGAGAGAAAAGGCCTGGTACATAAAAGAGAGCTGATAAGAGATGTAGATTGCTGATAAGGAACAAAAGGCTGTGCATGCAGAAACGCGCCAAGGACTGCCAGATCGAACAGATATGATGTTCGAGCACAAAAGCAATACAGTGAGAGGGCGAGCAAGAATGCTAAAAGAAGGCCCGTTAGACGGAAGAGGGGGTAAATGAAACAGAGAGAGGAAAAAAATAGGAGGAAGAAAAAAGGAAAGAAAAAAAGGCATTCCTGCACCTGCGAACACAGCCATCGTCACTTAAGCGTGTTGCTGGCAGCGGCTGGCAAGGCCCACTTCCTCTCAATGCCCGCGTATGAATACGTAATCTACCTCCATTCAGGCGCTTTCCATTCTACTGCACACGTTCAACAAAAACCCCTTCGCCTTTGACTGCCGTGTGATGGGCACTTTTCAAAAGTCGAGCGTTCATGGCGATTTGAGAGCAGTTCAGCTGCGACCGCCTGCGCTCTTCCGAAGCCATCACTGCTCTGTTGACCCCCGTTCAGTTGTAGGCCAAGAAATATTTGCTCTGCTTCTACAAAAGCAAATTTAGAGTAAATAACTAGATTGCATGTCTATGAGTCAATGTGAAGTGGGGTCGCTATAAAACAGTGTTTGGAGACTTAAGACATTGGTTTTATGGGGGTTTGTGTTTAAAAAGATCTATTCACTGTGTGGTTTCGAACCTGTGCCTGTTCTGATTCTCTTCATTCAGTCTCTGTTGTATTACTGCTGAACCACTGAGGGGGCATTAACTCACTGCCTCTTAACAAGTCATTTATGTGTAAGGATGGCGGAATGTGTAGCTGCATACATGGCCACAAGTGTTTTATCTCTTTCCGGCCTCCTTAGCCGTGGCGTCACAGAATTTCTTTCTTTCTCACATCCAGGTTCAAAGTTATCCCGTTTCAGAGAAATGCTGATGTCAAAACTGCAGCAACTACAAAATCCTTAATAATACTAAACCTTTAAAGCCATTTTTCTCAGTTTCAGCTTTGGTGTAGTTACTGCCTTTGGCTTTGTAGGGCAGAATAGTGGCCCATCCCCAGCATCCCCACAGTAAATGATAATGAAAAATGGTTGATGAATTGTATGTGGATATCCACAACTATACAATGGACCATTTCACATTAGAACTTCGACATTATGCTGAACTTGATAAATCAGTGGGATTAAATTCTAAAAGCTACTGAATTCAAATTATATAGCACCAGTAGCAGAGAAGAAAGTATGGTGGTAGACAGTTCTTTCCTGAGATCAAATAAAAAACTACATGTAAAGTGTATGTATTATAAACAATGTGTTTGTAACATATCTCACATATAAGAAATGCTGGTTTATTATGTTTTTTTATTCCTCGCTCACCCCCATTCCACTTCCTCTCTGTATCTTTCTCTCTGTCTCTCTCTCTCTTTCCCTCTCTCTCTCTCTCTTTCTCTCTCCCTCCCCTCTCTTCCTCTCTCTCTCTCTCTGCCCCCCCCTCCCTCTCTCTCTCTCTCTCTCCCTCCTTTGCAACTGCTGCCAAATACGCCGGATAGCTTTCTGCACAGCTGCTAACAGACGGCACAGATTCCAAACAATGGATCTCTCTTATCAAAGAGAAGTCCAGTGCTGCTGTCTCCCACAAAGAGCAGCAGAGGCACAGCCGGTGGAAAACAAGATCGGCCTGCAGAGAGATGTTTCGGCTGCGCACTTTCAGCCCTCAAAACTCCAAACAGTGGTAGCAAGTCAAGGCCATTTTTCAATACAACGCCACTGTGTTTATGGCCACGGCAGCAATCAATTTCAGCTGAAATTCTTTAGCCATGCAGTTGGCAGGAGGCTATTTTTCAATCCTTGTGGAAGATCGAACTGGATGTTTTTGATGAATCCATGGTAATCTCATGCAGCACTCGGGAAAGTTCTAGCTGTCCATCGAAAAGGTCTTTTTGAGCCACATACAGCACTGACAGAGCCATATGTCCCAGGCAAGAGCCATCAAAAACAAGTCAAAGCACGAGTCAAAAAAGCAACACAAAAGCCGCATACCACTGAAGTCAAGTGCTTGGGGTCCTCCCTTCAGGGGCTTTATCGAACCCGGTGGGGGGAATGCGCCTAATGGAATGCCAGGGCAGGAAATGAAGCGGGGCCGCACTTCCTGTCTTCATTAAAAGGGATCAAGTGCGGGAGAAGGTGGAGGGTCATGTGACCAAGGGAGGAAGTCTGGCTGAGCTCAGAGAGCGTGCACTGAAGATCAGGCAGAACAACCCTTCACTGCAATGCTGACTTTATGGGTATTGCATCTGTAAACACACATCCTCTAAGTGGAACAGATCGCTAACCAGACCATGCTGATATGTCGACACCTTCAACTGCAGCATAGAGGACTGATCTTATGCTAGAAAGTCAAATATATACTTACTGCAACTCTTGTTGCATCTACAGGTTGCTCACAAACTCCATGTAATGAAGTCAGATTGGCCCACTTTTCTGTTAATGAAGTAGACCAGCTTTGCCCAGGTTGTTTAGAACAAAAGCTGTGGGGTTTTTGGCATTTCTGATGTAGGACATCACATAAATTTCAAGTAGTGTAGACCATAACCTAAATTTTAACCTTGTGAAAATATAAATAAACAATCTTTCAGCCCCAAACTTTACACTATATCTTCTGCTCTGGGTTTTACAAGAATTTCGAGGGCCCACCATGTACAATAATGTGTATTATTGTACGGAAATGAGGACGTGAGTTATTGAAGGCTGTCTGGGGTTCTTTAATGTCTTTCCTTGAGAAACCTGGTGTTTAGCTTACATGCGAAATGGCTTTCTTTGGTCAAAAAGAAAAAAAATGCACATACATATGCAAAATCCATTGGAAGAGCACGTCAGACTATAACCGGCATTTCAAATGTATTTTTCTCTCCAAATAACTACCTTTCCTTGCAGATATCAATAAATCCTTCGGACTTTTGCTAGCAAAAGTCCGGGCGGCCGGCTCGAGCGAACCCGGAATGAAAGGGAAGCTCTCTCGCTCTTCCACTGTACTGCCTTTGAGCCAGGACATAAACATACAGTATGGACGGCCTACACAAACTATAAATCATGCGCCTGTGTGTGTGTGAGAGAGAGAGAGAGAGATAGAATGAGAGAGAGAAAAAGAGTGGGAGAGAGAGAGAGACAGAGGGAGAGAGGTAGAGAGAGAGAAAGAGAGAGATAGAGAGAGAGCGAGAGAGAGCGAGAGAAAGGGAGAGAATGGGAGAGAGAAAAAGAGAGAAAGAGTGGGAGAGAGAGAGACAGAGGGCGATTGAGAGAATGAGAGAAAGAGAAAAAGCAGGAGTGAGAGAGACAGAGAGAGTGACTTTTATGTTATGTTCCTTCTGTCTCTGTTTGGGTTGGTATGGTTAAGGTTTACATCAGTGTGTTGGTCTGGTGTGCCCCGCTAAAAGAATGAATAGAGCCGTGCTGGCAGGACATCCAAGCACTAGCACATACCACATCCTTTTCAACCAGCATGCATATGCTAGGCCAGTGCCCATGTAACCCAACACCTGACACACACACACACGCACACAGACTCTAAAAGGCCTAATCTTGTGAGAGGAGTAGGGCACAACAGGGGCTCTGGATTGGACGTAGAAGAGAGGAGGGGCACTCTATGGCCAATTTTGGCGGCAAGGGCAAAGGGGGGGGATTGAAGAGGATTTTGAAACTCGGCTGGACTGTGTGTGCATGTGTGCGCGTATGTGTGTATGAGAGGGAACAGGTGGTCTTCCACAGACATGCTTTGAGTGCTGCCAGTTAAGATTTCACTCTAAAAGTTTGTGTGCTTTGTGAGCGTAAAAACAAAACTTCCCATTGGCGCTCGGCCAGCACAGGCCGGGGTTGGCCTGGTTGACTGGGCTCAACTGGCCTTAGTGGCCTAACTGAGAAAATCCCAACCTGATTCAAAAGCTGATGAAATCTTTTTTTTTTCCAAATGATGTTTAGCTGCATATACAGTGGCCCCCAAACTCTTTAGGTACACTATATGGACAAAAGTATTGTCACAAACCTGTTTTCAGAGTTTGGGCTAGGCCCTCTACTTCCAACGAAGGGCTTAATCTTAATGCTTCAACATACCAAGAGATTTTTGACAACACCATGCTTCCAACTGGATACAGTTTGGGGAAAACCCTTTTTTATTTCAGCATGACTGAGCCCCAGTGCACAAAGAAAGCTCCATAAAGACATGGTTGGATGAGTTCTATGTGGAAAAACTGGTCCGCATAGAGCCCTGACCTCAACCCCATCCAACACCTTTGGGATGAACTGGAGCGGAGATTGCGAGCCAGGCCTTCTCATCCAACATCAATGCCTGAACTCTGCACTACAGAGTGAATGGGCACAAACTCCCACAGAAACTCCAAAATCTTGTGGAAAGCCTTCCAATGGAAGTTGTTATTGCTGCAAAGGGGGACCAACTCCACATTAAAGTCTATGTTTTTAAATGCAATGTCATTAAAGTCCCTGTTGATGTAATGGTCAGGTGTCCCAATACTTTTATCCATATAGTGTATGTGTCATACTTAAAAGAGGTTTTAGTACATTGTGTTAAGAAACACATTGTCAAACTGATTTTAAATAACATTTTATAACATACAAGAAAGATAATGTAGAATATAATATAATCTACTAGCCTAAGATTATGTAGAAAAGATATAAAAATATTGTAATGACAAACATCAGACATCATCATAATAAAATCATGTGACATAAATAATTCTTTACACTTACATACATTGTAGAAAATGTAATGATGCCATTTCTCTGCCTTTCAAACATAGCGAGCCACATAAAACATATGATTCAAATGTCAAGCATGACATTTTAGAGCCAGAGGAAAGTCCCAATGAAGCAGATGTGGTGCTGCCCAGCGCATTTGCTTCAGGTACTCCGATCACTGATCAAATCTCATTCAAATGAACAGACACTAAACATAATGACTCAAGGCCCTCCACACCTGCAGGCCTGTGGCACACGCTTGTCAGGCAGAGACACACTGTAGCCCACAGTAACACTTTAGAACAGCATGTCAAGTGGGATGTGTTCACACACACACACAAACACACACACACACACACACACACACAAACACATACACTATACACAATCAAACACATACAATCACACACTCTTTCTCTCTCACACACACAAACTCAGACCACACACATAAAAGCACATACACACAGATACACAGATGCATACATAAAAACACACACTATACAAAATCAGACACATGCACTCACACAAACAATTTTTCTCTCTCTCTCACACACACACACACACACTCAGACCACACACATAAAAGCGGACACACGCAAACACGCACATAAAAACACACACTCTGACACACATACACTCACACAAACAATCTTTCTGACACAGAAACACACTCAGAGACACATACACACACACAAAATAACTCACACACATACACACTCACCCACCCACGCAGTTGCAGGGGAGGAGTTTGGCAGGCGATCCACTCATTTGGCTCCTATAGAATGAATGGGCCATTACAGCACAAATTCTGGAGCACAGACTCATAAACCTACAGGAACAAGTTTGGCAAGCAATCAAGCTCTTAATCCTGTGGCTTGATCTTATCTTAACAAATACACTAAACATACACAAAATGCCTCCAAGGTGATGTAATATCATTTTAATATTGATAACAGTGTCAGAAAGCATGAATTATGTTCACATTTGCCAGTTTATTCCTTTAACTGGCCTAGCGAGTCAGATATGGATCTGTGTGAGCGAGGGAGGGTACGAGAGGCTGGACATGGACGTAGAGGCCTCTCTATGCATGTGCGTGCATCCTCATAAAGCTCAGCTGTGAATGACATCGGACGATAGGTCACATGATACATCCCCAACGGCGCCCCTTATTACACAACCCCCAACACACACACACACACACACACACACACACACACACACGTTCAAGCCCTACATCACTTCCATTCTTTTGTGGTTCCCAGATTTTATGAAGCTATGTACTCATCTATCATAATCAACTCCAAAATCATTCTGTGAATATTCCACAGCACTTGCAGTAGCAACTCTCATTTTATGTTGCTATGCTAATAATATCAAATACATACAATTCAAGGGATTGATTTAGATATTCTGCCTTGTTAACCTCACTTTGAGTCAACTCCAAACTTGAACACATGCAAACACTCATGAAAATGATGTGACAAGTCAAAATAATTACGCACATATTCCATAACCATTTGCACTACTGCTCTTTTATTACAGATCTATTACATCTATTACAGTTTTGTTATTCTGTTGCACTATTGTTACTCTATTCTTTTTATTCTCCACTGTCTTCCGTTCCTCTTGTTGCACTGAGCATACTCATAACAAAAGCATAAATAAAGTTATTTTCTATCATCTTATCTTATTATATATATCACATATTACCGTAGCATATCATATTTAATTCATTGCATATACATTTCATGTTCAATAACATAAAACCAAAGAAAACAAATTGTGCTCTAAAACTAAGCATAAAAGGTTTTTATGTTATTGCATAAA
The DNA here is from genome assembly GCA_037974485.1 of Hemigrammopetersius urotaenia. Lineage (NCBI taxonomy): Eukaryota > Metazoa > Chordata > Actinopteri > Characiformes > Alestidae > Hemigrammopetersius > Hemigrammopetersius urotaenia. Next base: position 8,390,344 of record JBBPDC010000084.1, on the reverse strand, counting down.
TAACATGTTGTTATTAAGTAAATAACATGATTTACAAATATAACATGATTTATAAACTATAACATCACTTTGAGTCACTCAGATACACACCTGTTTATTTTTAACATATGCAAACATTCATGAAAATGTTTTTTCTAAGTGAGACCTGTGGAAATGTTCTGCAAACTGGTTTGTCAGGCCGGCAGAAGAATTAAACTGCGCATTATCATAATGCAAAGTGCTTTGCAATCACTGCTGAGTCATTGAGGATGTAGAACTGATTTTTAAACCGAGTAATCAAGTTTATTCAAATAATCAGCCCTATTCAATGCATGGCTTATTCCAATGCCATATACTTCTCTATGGCAGGCTTGGACAGGGTTCTCTAACAGCCTCCAGGAGAGAGAGAGACAGAGAGAGAGAGAGAGAGAGAGAGAGACAGACAAAGAGATCGTCAAGCGTAAAAATGCTTTGTTTGTTTACGCTGCATTGCCATGACTATATCAGATAAGAGATGTAAAAGTACAGTAAGCGAGTGGGAACGTGAGCCGATCTGAAGTGTGAGTGAAGAGATCAGTGATCAGGTTACAGTGACTGCATTTGAATATGGCAGGAAACACACACACACACACACACACACACACACACACACACAAATGCACGGGGGACATTGCTTTACATATCTCTTGGCTACACCGACATCAAACAGCGAGCCGACCTCAGCTTGGCCTTGATGTTTGTTATTGCTCTACACTGTAAGTGCAGCGGAGTGAAATGTGAGCTCATATAATCCCGTTTGAAATGTGTCTGTGTGCTGTCTGAGAAAAAAAAAAGCCACCAAAGCAGTAAGCGCACCACAAAAAAAATGAGTGAGCACCTATAAATAAGTTACTGTAACGTGTAATGGTCCATGAAGCGCAATATATTTACTTTTGTCAAAACTGCACTTAAGCTGGGTGTAGTCGTTTTAAGGGCCTAACCTGTTTTCTCAGCTCTACTATCAGCACTAACTGTTCTAGACCAAAAAGCAGCAATGAAAGAAACATTCACTGAAGACAGGTGTGTGTGTCTCGGCATTTGTCCATATTTCGAGAAAGGGTGTCATTATGATCAGTAAAATAATGAAGAAATATGCAAGATTTCAAACTGTTTTGAGGACATTACTTCATAATTAAGTTCGTTTTATAGTTTCCCCCCTTTCACAGAAGTGTGCGACTCTCAGGTGGATCTAATCTGCTCATCAGAGGCTTCTGTAAAACTTGCGTCGTTTGAGTCATACAGCCATCAAAGAAAAAGAGGAAGACATGAGAAAACCGAGCAACAACAATAATGATCTTAGTGAAAAATGCATTACAAATGAGCTAGCAGGATGTAAAAGCACTCATATCCACACAGATATTGACACACGCAGTTCTTTTTTGGCACCTGGCAGCACTGTTTGTTCATTTGCAGGTCGAAGTGCATGTATTTCCACTGGGGGAGGACGGACGACTTGTTCTCTTTCTATTTACATTAAATTGGCGATCTAGATCAGGGCTAAACAAAGAACAATACAGTTCAAAAGTTTCCTATATGATCCCTGCTCATGGACATATAACTGATAAACCCGGTGTGTGGGACGTCTATGGAAATAAGAGCAGTGCATTGTGCGTTGTTCTGAATGCTGTGCAGGCTCCGATGCACATCAAAGAGAGGAAGACAAGTTTCAAGGCCTGGACCGGGTCCCAGTTCCCGCAGTCACTCACAGGCAATGGTGGTTATAAAACACAGGTGGTAAACGAATAATAAAAAAAATAAAAGTGGACATAGTGTTGTTACAAAACACATCTGACCCCATTCTGAGTTCGCTGGGTGGCACAATTTATGCCACATTTCATGTGACAGTAATTAAAGCAGGAGAGCTGACAGGACTGGCACTAAACCCAGACGACATGGGGCACGCTGCAGGCGATGAGTTTTGATAGGTGTTATTTAGCTTGTTGTACCGGCTCCTGTTTGCAGGTGTCAAAAAAAAAAAATGATGGGGCAGATCCTTATCAAACACTTGCCAAACAGTGACAGTGATCCCATCTTGCACAACTTCAGAATCAAATGTTCTCGCTCTTTTCTCTTTCGCGTACGTGCAGATCACGCACATACACAGACACAAAAAAACATGCAAAACAATATGCCGTAGGATCAACCACGAGTGGAAACCGAGGCCATTTAAAACGCTATCTTTCCCGAACGTCTCCAGTTCCCTGTGCTGCCATTCAGAGGGAAGCTCCTGTAATCCTAGCCGTGCCAAGCGGGGCGTGCCCGCCTCCCCGTTCTCCCTTTTGTTTGTTTTTCCGAAAGCCCCAGCCGCTTGTCGTGGCTCCTGCCCGCCGCTCACCCTGAGGAGCGCTTTTAAAAAGCTTTAATAACTGAGAGCGGCCGTGTACTCCCTAACCGTGTCAATGATTCTTCAAAGACGGCTGAACTCTGAACCGACGGCTCACAAGCCCTCAACCGCTCTGGTTGGGTGGGGGGGGTGGGGGGGTGGGGGGGGTGGGGGGGGCGAGGGACGGAGGATAGTGGTTAACTTAGGTTAAGTTATCTGGTTTACGATTTGCACCGTGAAGCTTCTAAAGCGGCAGCAGAGGGTAAATGAGAAGGTCAAATTAACCTTTTTCCGTACCCACGCCACCACCAAATCACGTTCAATCCGTCAGTCGCCACCGCTGACCCTTCTGTCTCTAATGCATATACAAGGAAAACATGGAATTGGCTTTAATAACATCAGAAAGACCAATGATGTACTCAATTCCTACCTGTTACTAATCCCCCCCCCCCCATGTGCCTGTTTTGATAGTTGCTAACATGACAGCTTTGATGGACATAATGGGCAATAATGGTAACATGACACAGTTATAGTGTCATAGTTATAGTATATATAAGAACATTACTATGGCATGTTTGGGTCAATGCAAGTACTGTGTTACTTAATATTTCCCATTATTATGATGATATCAGATGCATTTTTTATTTACAGACTTAAATATTATATCTTGTCTCCCTCCCACTGAAAGATAATGTTGCTTGTTTTGAGAAACATTTACCAGACATTTTTATCCAAAGTCACTTCCATTCCCAAACTATAGGGCACAGTCTCCTTGGAGCAACTTAAGGGTTTTGCTCAGGGTTAATGGTCTTGCTCAGGGACCCTGTGGTGTGCTGAAGGTAGGATTCGAACCCATGACCTCTTGGTCCAGAGGTAAGTATCCTACCCACTGAGCTACCTCCAAACGGTGCAATAAAATGCAAAGAAACAAGTGACTTAAAATGCAAAGAAACAAGTGGGATAAGCTTAAAATATGTCTACAACAAGCTCAAAATGAGGAGTGTTTGATATATTGACTAGATTTTAAATGATTTCTCCTTCAGATATATATACTTTCAGCTAACAGATCGGTTAGCATAGTGCTATGCAATGGGCGAGTGTGGGTGGGCCATCCCACCTACCCAGAGAGAGCAAGATCAAAAAAACACTCTTGGACGTATGGCTGTGGCATCGCTCAAGATCAAACTTAACAATACTGTTAACATTTAGACAGTTGGGGATCCTGAACAGCATCTGTATTTAAGGTATCTATTGTATATGACACTGCTTTCATTAGCTTTTGTCTGACACTGGGGACTACAGAAGAAAATCAGCACATTTAACTCACTGAAGGAAAAAAAAATATTGGTCCACCATCTACTTTTGAAAGGTTGGAATCAAAGCCATTGACACAAACACAGTGCATGACCAGTCCTAGCATGCAGATGTGCCCTGGCAGGGCCACATGCTAAGTAAACATGCTAGCCTGACTGGCTGCCTGCACCTTTGAAGATCTAATGTGAGCCTCCTATCGTGTTACAGGCAGAGAATTCTGTCCTTTTTCTCTCTCTCTCCGCCTCTATCAGATGCTCGGTGTAATCGTAGCCCACCAGAGAGGCTCCACTTTCTCTGGCCTGAAAGCCAGAGGACGTGCCCCGAAAGGAAATTATTATGGAGGCAAAACAAAGGCTGTGGGTCGCCTCCTTTTAGCGAGCTTGTACGAGGTTTCTGAAGGCGGTCCCCACACCCCTCTGCTTCACCTTGTCTCAGGTTTGTGTGTGTGCGCAGGGACGGGCGTGTAAGCCGACCACAGCTTCAAACCTTCCGAGGGCAAATGAGGTCTAGAACACCCACTTTCGGTGTCCCCTGTCTGGAACAATCAGGCTAATGACTCAGCTTTTACATGGGACCACAGCTTAGCAACAAAGACGGCTCCAGGCTTCCATTCCTCAGAGTTTCTAATGTTGCCGTCATGGGCTCCCTCATCCATACTATAGACCTCCTTTAACAACTCACACTCAGATTTCAGTGAGGGCACAAAGAAACACAGAAGAGTTCGGCCTGATGGTCTACAAACCACATCAGTGAGAGCTACAGCACATGACTTTTTACATGGCCTGACCTACACAAGTGATCTAAATGGGCACTCATTAATTATGTGCAACAGTCTCTATGTGCAATAGTACTACTTAGGTCAGTAAAACTTTTTTATTACTTAGTTTGCCAGTAATTTTCAACTAAGTGCAATAATGCTTTCCAAACTAACATTTGTGTTGGTAGTTTTTCACTCAATTGTGTTATTTATATTTAGTATTTGTACCCAGCATTCCTGTAAATAGCGAAGTGTAATCATATTGAGCTTTTTTAGTTTTTCTTTTATTTAGATTTAATTTAGACATTGTATTTTATATTGTTTTGTGCCTTTGCAGTCATATATAAGCAATTTCCTCTGGGATCAAAAAAGTGTCTGATTTGGATTCTGATGTCTGCACTTGTTCCCTGGAAATCCTCTCAGGAACACATAGCAAAAATGTTTTTAAAGAAGAAGTTTGGCGAATTAGATCAGCAAAGACAGTGGGAGGCAGTGTGGAAGGTTTCCTACTGAAGTTCTGCACCAGACCTTCAAGGCTACTATAGCTAACAAGTAAGGAAGCTTATAATTCATAAATGAACAGTGAACATAATGAACAGTGTTCATTACTGATAACTCACTTTTCTGACAGCATAAGAGGCTGGTCTTTTATTCTCTGTTCATTATTGTTTGTGTAAAAGGCTGTGGTCCAGAGGAAGACATGATGTTCTAAACCCGTCTGCATGTTCGGACCTATTGGCACTTTAGAAACTAAAGTCTTTGGATGGTAATTCATTAGTTTATCTTTGGCGGTCATGTTCATTTCATTCTTCTTGCTTTAACTGTTGTTGAGGCAAGTACGATCCTTACTTGCCTTAACTGCATCCTCAAATTAGTTTCACTTTCAGTTTGGTTATTTGTCCCCCATGTTTGTGTTGAGGCTCAAGGTGTCAGACGTCATGCTAAGCTTTGACTGGTGTCTGACAGATGTCATGTAAAACATGTAGCGATAATAACTGCTGCTTGGGATTTTAAAAATTCTGGTACATGTAAAAGTCCATAAACAACAAAAATGCCCAAGTTCATTTTATTGTAGGACTGAGAAACAAATGAAAATAAAAACACAAGATCTTTGATCCCAGGAGAACTTTCAGGAAAGTCTCTGCCCACTAGTGGGCGGGGAAAACCTGCAGAGGGAACAAGGTAAAGAACCACTGCCAACGAAGAACAACTGCTGTCGTTTTAAAAAAGGAACCATCCTCTGAAAGGCTCTTTAGGAAGCCAAACATTTTTCATGGTCTATTTCCAACTTAAACCACAAGACAAAACAAAACTGATCTCTGCCCAGTGCTAAAAAAAAGAGCACTTTCAACTCCACTCACACTCCCGGCCGACAGCCTTCCCCTGCCTAAGAGAGATCTCTGATTTATATCGAAACACTCATAGTGAATCATTTATTGAGGTCACTGATCAAAAGACACAAGCGCCACTTTTGTCTCTTCTGTTATTCAAGGCAGTTGAATTCACCTTGCATGAAAGGTGATGATAAAGGGCCTAGATGGTAAACGGGAGGTTTTGGATGGGGCCAATGCGAGAGCTGGATGCAAGTTTCAGGAAGGGCTTTCCTCTAGGGTTTCTTTAAAACAGGAGAAGTGACTGATATGCGATATCCGCACTGCAGAGGGGGGAAAGGGGAAAAAACCAATAGAGTGGTCACCCAAATAGAAAATTACACTACTAATGAGAAAAAATTGCAATAGTGCATATTCTACTGTCTCTATATGCATAAATTACTGAATAAAATTTTAAAAACTTCTTCTGAATTTCATTGCATGAATAGGTTTCTAGCAGGGTCGTCTTCATCCTGTATTGCAGAAACATTTTGCACATGGATTATTTTTTTATTTTTGCATACATGGTGATAGTTAGGACAGGTATCAACCATTTAATCAGTTTTTTCCCTTTTATTACATGCAGAATGTGCAGCTAATGAAGAGTTACTAAAGCAAAACATTTGCTTTCCAAAATGAGCAATGTTGAGGGTAGGGCTGCACAATATATCGCAAATTTACCGTCATCACGATATCAACATGCTCAATATACATATCGCGAAAAAATATACATATTGCATTTATTGACTGAACTGCAATTAATGGTGTTTTTCCAAAACTCTTCACCCAGTGCCACAGGGAAGAGGGCAATAAATCACTGGGCAGTTTCTTCATCTTCTGTGATGCTGTTATAGATTGTTCCTTTTGCTATTTTTAGAACTTACTAAGAACGTACTATAATTTAAATTATGTTTACATTTATTTAAGATTTAAAATTATTTTAAAAATATTTTCAGATTTTTTTCAACAATGTTCAATGGTTCAAATGTTTTATGGGAGGCATTAAATGCTCTGTTTAAGTAAATTCTTTAAAAAAAAAAACATGTTGGAATGGAAATATTGCATTTAATTTTTTTTCTGCATAGACTAGTCAGCGTCTGGAGTCTATGTTACCAGCAAATCCAAAGCAGAAAAACATTAACACTATAAAGGCTAAGTTTTTACTCACTTATCTCATGTCATATAGCCATCGCAACACTCAACAACATTATCGCATATTGCATGTTTTCCTAATATCGTGCAGCCCTAGTTAAGGGTGAAACTGAACATGACTCGATTGGGGAGAAAATGGGAAAAGATGTCAATTGTTTACCCTTTTTTTACTCAGAATTGTTATGTTGTGTCATTCCGGTAAGGGCCTTGGTCTGATTGTGCCCTTTCCAGAAACTTTGTAATCTACCCTTGAACCGGAGTCAAATTAAACAAACAGACAGTAATTGTGCATTACAATATGCAGGAGTGTGTTTTCTCTGTAGAGAATGTGTGTGCATATAGACGAAAAAATGTAAACATGACCATTTGCTCAACAATCACTTTTTAGCAGGTAGGTCATTCCCTCACTCCCACACACATGCAAAGGCTCTTGTTCTCGAAGCCCACTTCCATGCACGCTCCACAATGGAAGCCCAGCAGCAGGCAGTGCCCAGAAGTGGGCAGCGTGCTATTCAGACCCAGCGGCACCACATGGCAAACATACAGCAAGAGCAAACACGGCCCAGGCCAGAGCAGCGCGGGAGATAAAAGGCGGGAAAGCGAGAAATTAATGAGTAACCGTTTCGGCCGGGTAACGGCACAGAATATCGGGCCGAGTCAACAGACGTGGTGATGGCAGCTCCCGAGGCCTTTGATCAGGCGGTCTTTCAGAAAAGCAGAGAGGCTTAGGGAGGCCGGGGCGCGGCAACAGGCCAGGTAAGCTAACAGGGAGTGTGTCTGTGTGTTCTCAACAACTGTGGGAGCGTATTTTTGACCATTGTCGACCGCGTCAGAAACCAAATAAGTACCTTACTTTACAACTCAGTGCTCAATTTGAGTTGTTTTAGGCAGTTTTCTACAATCCAAATTACTTCCACTGCTTTGGCCTCATAGCTCCAGCAGCAACTGCAGCAGCTAAACATGTAAAAGTGAGAAAAGTGTGAGCAAAAGATAAAAGCTGGGAGTATGTGCTGGAGAATATGTTAAAATCAAACAGTGTGGACAAATAAGTCATAAAAGGAGGGCAATGAGTGTGCGAGGACAGACAGACAGACGGAGGCAGAGTCTTTTTGGAGGAACTCCAGCCACAAGTGCAAGTTCTCTTTTGATATCGGCCCGCCTGTGTGTGTAACAGTTTTGGGCAGCAGCCAAAGTACACATCTCTCGGTAATAGTTAACAGAGTCTGCAAACACACAGAGAGAAACACCACGGAGCTGGAACACACACACCACACACAAGCACCTTTCTGTTTGCCTCACTTCCAACCCATTCCTCCTCTCTCTCACAATCAGACCTTTTCTTTCTCGTCCTCCCATCCTTCCCTCCTTCAGCCATTTCATCCTTTCATCTCTGGCCACACACGTCGAAATGGGTCACACACTCAACCTGGCAGCAGGCAAACAGCCCTGAATGGGACTAGAGGCGAGGGTAAGAGAGAAGAAATGTGAACAGCTGTGGTCCAGTCGTACACTTACTAACTTAAAATGTGACTTTGCAAGCCACGCTTCTGCCTATGTTTAACCACTGGGTCCAGTGTGTGTCTGAGTCAAGTCTCGAGTCCCTGGGGAGTGTGTCCGAGTCGAGTCTCGAGTCCCTGGTGTGTGTGTCCGAGTCGAGTCTCCATCCCTGGGGTGTGTGTCCCAGTCGAGTCTCGAGTCCCTGGGTTGTGTGTCCGAGTCGAGTCTCGAGTTTCTGGGGTGTGTGTCCGAATTGACTCTCGAGTCCCTGGGGTGAGTGTCCGAGTCGAGTCTCCAGTCCCTGGGGTGTGTGTACCAGTCGAGTCTCAAGTCTCTGGGGTGTGTGCCCGAATTGACTCTCGAGTCCCTGGGGTGAGTGTCCACTATGCAGACTCTTGGGTAGGACTCTGACTCAGGTCTGGGGCCTCAGATGAGAGGGTCCAAGTCGGATGAGTTAGTAAAGTGTTTGGATAGAATAAATCCAAAATCTATGTGAGCTTACAAGTATATTTGACATCTTTAGTCCTGTGGTGTTGTCATCTTATAGTCAACGCCATGCTCAAATCAGACGTTTTCTCCAGAAGAAAAATAAATGCTATCTTGAAAATCACTAAAAATGTCATTAAGGAGACAAAATATCAGTTATGCACTGAACTGATCTTGTAATTCAGAAGATCCAGTTATATTTAAGGGGAACGGAACAAAGGACAAAACTTTTGAGATGTGGATGATCTTAGAAAATGTTATTTTTTACATAGAGAAAAGTTGCTTGGACCCAAAGTCCTTAATATGGGGCTACTGGTCTACTATACCATGCCTAAATGTCAAAGTCTCTTGTTAGTTAAAATCTCAGTAGCACTTTGGGCTGCTGTGCGGTATGAGTACTACAATAACTCACAACATTATAAGTGAATCTGGGTACACACACACACACACCTACGCTGCACACCCAAGCTGCTCAGAGGGAGAATTCCGAGCATGCCCGAACACACGTGCGTCTGCAAGTGTGCGTTGAACGGAAGGAATGCGAGCCCCACGCTAATTGAGCCCTTGCATTAATACAATAAAAGCCAGGAACGTAGCTAGCGCTCAGATCAAAAGACGCAATCTTCATCAGCTCCACCACCCTCATCGCTGCTTGCAGAGAGTCACAAGCGTCTCAGGGAGGGGATCAGCTTTATTAGAACCTGAGGGATCAGAAAAATTCCGGAAAAACTGGAGAGTGGAGCATAGCCCAGAGGCTTTCTCATATACCTTACACACCTGTGCAGACTTCAGAAGCGCACCGCCGTCGGTGTGGGTGTGTGTGTGTGCACGCAAGTAGATAAGTGCCTTGATACGTTTGTGTGAGTGTGAGAGATGTGTTTGGTGTTTTATGCTGTAATCTGTTTATACTGTAAGTGTACACTCTACAGTACACTGACAAGTCATTTAGTCTGTACACCTATCTTGTAGCTACACTCACTGTCCATTTTAGTAGTGCTACCTACCACGTAGGTGCACTTAGTGGTTTACGATTACAGACTGCAGTCCATTTGTATTTCGGCATCATTTGTTAGCCCACCTTTACTCCATTCATCAATGATGAAGACCCCCACAGGACCAGGACCACCAGTGAGCAGGTATTATTTGGGTGGTGGATCATTCTCAGCACAGCAGTGACATTGATATGGTTTAGTAGGTGTGTGTGTGTGTGTGTGTGTGTATCCAGCCAATGGTATCCTGTGGCCGAAACGGACCATTGAGGCCTCTAGAGTGAAACAAACTGTGCAGCAGAAGAACACAGTGAACCATCATCAATAACAACTTGTGCAGAACAACCCCTACACACACAGAGTACCATATCAATGTCACTGCTCTGCTAAGAATGATCCGCCACCAAAATTGATACCTGCACACTGGGGGTCTCACTGGGGTCCTGACCAGTCACGAACAAAGTAAAGGGGGTTAACAGATGAACCACAGTCTGTGAACTACAAAGTGTACCTATATGGTAAATGAATCTGACAGAGTATCTACTGCCTACTGCCGTTCTCTATTATAGGAATATAATGGATTTCATAGAAGAATGGAAAATATTCACATTTAGGTCAATGTATTACAACCCTAGTATATAATATAGTCTGTGTGTGTTGGTGTGTGCGTGTGACTGGGTGTGCTTGTGTGTGTGTGTGTGTGTGTGTGTGTGTATGTGTATGTGCACGTGCCCTATGCTGTGGAATGCTGTCCAGTGAAGCCCCTGTGCTCTGCTGTGTGTTGTACCAGACAGAGGACCGTCTCAAGGGAAACGTGTCATTATCTGAAGGGAAGCCAACCTAACAAACGTCCGACTGGAAAGAACGTGGGCACCAGGATCTACAAAGATTTGGCTAAAGGGAGGGTGGGGGGTGGCTGAGATATCGAGAGTGAGAGAGAGAGAGAGAGAGAGAGAGAGAACAAACTGCTTAAAATAGCCTCTCTTATCAAAGCCAAGGCCTGCTCTCCACTCGGCCAGTGTGTGTATGGTTTCAAAGTACAGTGGTGAGTGAAGGCCACAGGCCTGCTGCAACAATGGCCACAATGCGCTGGACAAAAGACAGACAAAGAGCAAAGGAAGTGAGGAATACTGCGCAGATTTTATTTGTCTGCTCATCTATCGCCATCATCAAGAACTCGCTCGGAAACTAGTGGCTACAAATGTGCACAATTAGTGATGGCAAAAAATAACACTGCAATATCTGGACTGATTAAATGTATTCTGGGTTGTTTTTTTTAAGATTGGTAAATGCATGGATAGACTCCCCCAGAAACCAACACCACAGCCCCTTCTAGGACCTTAAATTGTATAGTGATGTACAGCAGTTTATTGCGATACCTGTATTATATTGTCACATTGCATGTCTACACTACACACTGCCTGGAGAGAGTGAGGGGTTGTGTCAACATACAGAAGCTCTTTTCACAACGTTCAAATGTGTGCCAATTAAAGTGTCTTCTTTGGTATGAGGACTCCTGAAATGTTTGTCTGCGTTGCAGTCTTTGAATAACAGCAGTTTTTCATGTTATTTATGTAAAACCATCAAAGAAAGCATGCTTCTAAGCAATATAGCATTTGGTAAAGTTAGTTGTCCCTATCCAGAGCCATAAAATCCACATACGTGAACTAGACAGTGGCAAAACTTTTGTTTCTTCCCAACATATGATTGGCCCCCAAACCCCCGGTGTTCCAATGCGACTAAATCCCCAATGCCACTGGATTAGAGCACTCCCTATGCAATGTTGGCAAGTGGGGCAAAGTTTCAAAGTGATTTTTTTAATGTATTTTATAGCATTACACTATACTTGGTTAGTAAACACTTCAAACAAACATTTCCCAAATGTTCAAAAGCGACATATATCATAAAAAATATATTTATTCACTCTGGATGATGGGTGGTGAGGTTAGGGTAAATTTTTCCTCTCAGGCCAAATAAAACATCTTAACGGGCCAGCCTCGGCCCGCAGGCCACACTCAGCATGGACAGCATGGCATTCGACATTAAGTGTGCCAGATGCTGTGCAATGCACTTTGGAATGCAGAAAAAGAGAGAGAGCTGCAAGAAGACACGGTGTTATGAAAATGTAAATAGAGGGCAGAGATTATGTAAGCGATGGGACAGATAGTGATTGGAGAGGTGGTGCTTTTGATGGTAGCCCTGCATTTACATTAACATTTATGGCATTTAGCAGACGCTTTTATCCATTTCATTCTCTAACTACAGGGGATAGTCTCCCTGGAGCAACTTGGGGTTAGGGGTCTTGCTCAGGGACCCAGTGGTGGTATGCTGAAGGTAGGAATTGAACCCACGACTTCATGGTCCAGAGGCAAGTATCCTACCCACTGAGCTACCTCCCCCCCCATCTACACAGATAAAACTGTAGTGAACGTTGTGCCACTGCACTGCCTCCCACACCAGTGGCACAACGTTCACTGCAGGTTTATCTGTGTAGGCTCAGCGCATCAGGATGAGCACTCAAGAGTTCAACAAACAATGATGCAATTTACACAGTTTACCTCTTGCTCCAAACATAGCTATGATTAGTGTCATTTGCATTGGATCCATAAAACTGACGTAGCTAACAAGTCATGTAATCTTATAAACATTGAAAAAAACGCTCACATTTACCTCTAACAAAAAAAGGAAAACACATTCACATTTATGTTCTTCTACTGTTTTAGTGGACAGTTCAAGGAAAAACGAGAGAATGAAAGAAAGGGGCATTTTTTGATGACACATCCTGGTAGTCAGTAACCTCACTCACACACACTCACATACACACACACACACACACACACACACACACACACACACACACACGTACATGCACCAGCAGTGTGGTGAATGATTCAGTAATTCCAGGCAGTCTGTGGAGAGGTGAAGGCTGACAGGGGGGCGTCAACCATAGATGAACGCGTTTTGGTTCCATAAAGAACTATTGGTAATCTGGTACCACTGGTGACAGGTAATACTTGAACCCATCTACATAACAATAACATAACCATGCCATAACCATATCATGAAAGTGTATATGATGTCAATTTGCTAATGACACCAAATATCATAGTATTACTCCCACCCGGGTAGCAGGGTGGGGGGATGGTATCTTGCTCAAGGGCACTAACAGTCCTGGGATTCAAACCCATGGCTATCTGATCGCAGGAGCAACACCCCAACCACTAGACCACCAGTTTATGGCATGTTTATGACAGTTTTATATAGCAGGGTTCAGGTAAAGCAAACCTTTAAAGAGCAAACCTTTTAAGATTAATTCAAATAATAGACACTATAAGGATCAACAAAGCCCATCTTCTATGGCAGTATTCCGGTGAACCCTTTCCGGTTCTTAGCGTATACAGTCTGAAGTGTAAGTCACTATAACAATGTGTTGGGAACAGAGAGAGGAAGAGAAAGAGATATCTGTCTTCAATTCAAGGCTGGAAGAAAGAGGTTAGCAAGTTAATGGCAGCATGACAGTAACGTCCAGTGTGTCCAGTGTCCAGTGCGTCTGTGTGTGAGATTTACGTTCTGTGTGGGCAGCTTCAAGTCTGCACTTCAAACTTCAACAAATAAATATGTATGACAAAATGTATAGCTTTTTTTGTTCTGCAAACCAATATATATTCAAAAATTCAGATCAGATCTCCTTTTCAGCTTCCAAGCACATCTGTGGTACAGACGGGACGTATGGAAGTGGGCTAGCGCCATGCTTGAGGACAACCTTGACTTCTAAGGGTTAAACTGGACAGCACACACTAAGACTATTAAATCTTAGCCAGTCCCAGCATGTGAACATCTCAATCCATCCTCACTTCAATCAAAATAAGGAATACCTGGTTGCATTCGCTTGAGAGAAAGTCCACACAATGGCTCTGGACCCACCAAGCTGAATAGGCTGTCACTTAGTCACTGTGTATTTTACCCAACGAGCCTGAATGCACATATTTTCACAGCCTGCAAGAATGACTGTGCTCACCGCGTGGACACTCGTGTGAAAACCACCACTTCAGCAGACCCTTCAGAAGAGGCCCTAGACAATAAGACAGCAAGTGAGACTGTGCAGCCATTCCAGAGCTTGCTGAGTTGAGCTGGACCTTCACTGCTGTCCAGACAAAAGCTGAATGGCACTGCCCTGGTTACCAATCTTCCAAAAAGAAAATGTTTTTAATAGAAAAGCATGTCACTGACCAAGTCTTAAACTATATAATTAACTACGGAATAAGTAAGTAACAAAATGATGAGGTAAATCAGTAATTTATGACTTGAGCAACAGTAAGCATTGACTCCCTTACCTCAAGATTGTCTACAAGAACGAGCAACTACCAATTAGCAAATTTACCTAATTTGCTAATTGGTAGTTTGCTCATAGAAAGGGCTGAACCTGGCAAGAAGCTTTGCTTATAGGACCTTATATACATTTGCAGTCACAATTTGTATCTGTATGAAGCAAAGTTGTAGTTAAGACCACCTTTAAATAATGTGTACTGTTACACTGCATTTCAAAACCTTTCTAACAGTATTTCTAATGTTGTCTGGTAATAACATTTGGAAAGAGCAGTGTATTTAATCCAATGGTGTGCATAAATGGTAACGATCCTTAATAAAGACTTTTTCCAGTAAATATCAGTAATTGTACTTTTAAGGAGTTACTTTACTTGCTACATAACACTGATATAACTCGCACTATGTTATGACATCACAGGTTATGCTAATTCATATAACAATGCCATGCTACCACTACTGGTAACTGTCATGACAAATATTACAAAGACAACTTATGTCTTAAGACATGACATCATTATTAGGTAAAACAGCTTTTTTTATATAAAAAAAAAACAGCCAGACATGGTTGAGACCAACTAGAATATTTGGCACAGACCAAGTTTGAATCCAAATACCAGTGAGTCCAAGACAAGTCAGTGTCCACTGAAAACACGGACTCGAGTACTACAGCCCCGGTATGAAGTGAAAGGTATGTATTTGACAGGTACATTTGAAGCAGCTACTTTCCGTTTCCGTTTAATCCAACAGAGACAGGAGTCTCTCACCTGATCTTCATGCAAGGTTGACTACCGATAAAACCTGGTACAGTGCTATCACACGGTATGTTCTTGAATTTCTTTCTTTTTCAATGTGTCTTTTTCTACAAAGTTTCAGGACCATATTTGAGCGTTTTTCCATGGAGGTGGGGGAGAGAGGGAACAGAATGAAGTGGTAGCGAGGACAAGCGAGGCAGCGGGAGAGAGGGAGAGGTCAGGAGCGGGACAGTAGTGTGTATGCTACGGGCCCTGCTGTGGGCACCATGTGATCGCAGAGACATAAAGCATGTTCTGTCAGCCTCACTATCTCCGTTTACAATATGGCTTTTGTTGGTGAGTCCTGCCGTGAGATCTGAGCTGCTTTGATCTCGGTTAATGGAGTTTAGCATCGCACACGCCCCTTACACATAAACAGGAGCGCACACACGGGCACATGCCTGCTAACAGAAAAACATGCAAATTTACGTAAAGGGAATGTTCTTGTGCTGACCTGTGTATAAATGTATTTAGGGTTAACACTATAAAAATAGGCATTTTTAGGCATTTTTTTACCAAAACACAACAATGCGGTATATATATATATATATATATATATATATATATATATATATATTCTTATGTATATACATGTATGTTACTTTGTAAGTGCATCCCAATAATCCCAATAATATTTTAGTACGACGAAAGAAAAATGCTTCTGGGTAAACAAACAAACACAACAAAATCATTTTGTTTGTCTTAAAACTCTAGCTTAGTTTTTCTTAAGTTTGAAAACATATAATTGTGGACAGGACTTACACCTCTACGTCAAGATAATTTAATTCAATGCACCACACACACACACACACACACAGAGTCATGCACGCCAGACTTAGCTAAAGTACAACCAAGGGACATTAGGACGCAGGTGGTCAACTGATCAAAGCGAGCCGTTGCCATTAGACACACACAAACATGCACAAAGTGAATGAGGCAGTAAGAGCGAAAGTCTCTGCAGGCGCTTTGGTGGAAACACTTGTGGGATAAACAGGCCCTCCCAGCCCAGCCTAACATAAAAACTCGACTTTTTCCCCTCTATCCTCCACAAACCACTATTTTCATTATGAAAATGTTCTACCAGTTTTATTATTTTTCTCTCAGTTTTCTAGAACAGTGGTTGGCATCCCTGCTCTCCACATTTTACACACCTGATCCAACTAAAACAGCCTCATTAACAAGACTCTCCTGGGTTAACGTGTGTGTGTGTGTGTGTGTGTGTGTAAGAGCAGTAAGACATTAAAATGTGTAGGGTTGGGGAGGGGGGCTCCGAGACCAGGGTTGGAGGGTTGGAACAAATTTGAAAAACTAAATTAATAAAATAAACAAATGGCACAACAAGCCGACGCCCAATCCGCTACTCTGTCACAACAAAATCTATTTTGATATGTTTAGAACAAGTGCAGAAGCGGTGTCTGTACATCAGTGTCCAACAGACGTTTAGACTAATCTATGATGTATCATCATATATTAACTGTACTGTTGAAAAGCATATTTAGGTGATGGTGTGATTTGGCACTAAAATATCTGCATTTTATCTCATTTACTGCATATTTAATAAATAAATAAATATGGCCTAAATGCTAAAGTAGATAGTTTTAAGCACCGATTCTACATTTTAGAAAAATACTGGATGCAGGAATTAACTCAAAATCTGTAGTTATGATAAACGACACACAACAGTTTGATATGACAGCGATATAGAAATTGATCCACCTTGCATCAATATGCATTTTCACTGACCCTGCAAAAAGTCAAGTGTAAACACAGCTAGGACGCATTAGAACTTTTCAAAAGTTTTCATTAGAGGCCCATGGTAAAGTAAAATAAAGTAAAGCAGAGTATAGTGGCCCCTTGTAGTCACCGGTGAACACAGCACAGCACACAGTATGAACAATGTGAAATTCTTTCTCTGCATTTAACCCATTCACCAAGTGAAGCAGCAGGCAGCCCGGGTGCAGTGTTACCTTGCTCAAGGGTACCTCAAAGGTGCCACTGGCAGTTGTGGGATTCGAACCTAATAAACTCAAGAATATCGAGCAGAAGTAAGTAGCAACTGGCTATATTCACTCAATTACATAATTGAACTATGGGCCAACAGTCATCATTCATTATACATGACCAGTTTCCAAACTCTCTTTTGAAATTAGAATTAAACAAGTTGTTTGTGCTGTTCTTATTAGACTGATATATGTAAATGGTCTCTGTTCCGATTCATGATACTTGATTTAAAAGGCAAAACAGCCTAAAATGCCAAGGACCACGCAGTCCTGCTATTAGATGCTGAGAAAGCGACTGACAGGACCAGCTGACTTAATGGTGTCATTGAATCAATCTGGGCATTCTCCAATGGCAAAAAAGCACGGTGTCATTTTATATGAATTAAGATTACGCTTCGCCTTTCATTAAAAAAGTTTTGTTTAGATGTAAGAAAAAACTGCTGAAACATAAATAGTCAGACTCCCCTCAATCTCAATACGGAACTTTAGCTGAACAAAAAAGAATAATAATTACTGAACTGTAGCTAATCAATAATGCCTGTAAACCTCTAACGCTTGAGTGTGAATGCAGCTGGCTCTTGTGAACGGGGCCGATGAATATTGTGTTGGCGATTTCCTGTTGCGTAAAAACTTCACAAGCATCTTTGCGTAAAAAGTGCCTCCTTTGATGCGGAGCCGAGCGCTGTCACATCTGCCCTCCACTTCCTCACTTCAGGCAGGAACACATAATTCCGTGGAATGCCCGGGAGCTTTTAAGTGGCATTAAAGTGATGATTCATATCTGACGCTTTACAATAAGAGCATTCAGAAGCCCATGAAAATCCTAGTATGAAATGTGGCTTCCAGTAATCAAGATGGCCCAAAAAAACCCAGACTTAAGCATTAATCACATGCTAAATAAACAGATGCAGGAGTTCTGATTATGGACATAATGAAGAAAACGGACATGACTGGACATATTTTATATTATTACGAACAAAAAGAGGCTTCTACTTTTCGATTGGTAATTTAAAGATGCATCTTTCAGTTTAGGTGTAGTTTTACCCACTAAAACACATGGACACATGCATAAACATAGAATAACATATTCAGAAAAGTGATACTTGAGTAGTTATGTCATTAATCCGATGATGACAGGGTGGCAGTAGCCTAGTGGATAAAACGCTTGTCTGTGAACCCGATGACCATCAGGTTGCAGGTTCAAACCCACCGTTGTGTCCTTGAGCAAGACACTTAACCATCAATTGCTCCAGGTGTACTGTCCCTGTACGGGTTCTGCCAAATGCTGGAAATGCGAACGATAGAAGTAACATTGCATTAACATAAGGGCCCTTAAAGTAAAATCTTTGAAATGTCTTCCATTCATAACACAACTAAGAAACGGATATGGAAAAATAAGGGTGTGAATTACTGCATGTGAAAATCTTTCATAATACTGAGAAAATGACTACAGGATACGCTTTTAATTACATTCCTGTCTGTTAAACTCCATCAATTGGTAACGATCCTTAATAAAGACTTTTTCTAGTAAATATCAATAATTGTACTTTTAAGGAGTTACTTTACTTGCTACATAACACTGATATAACTCGCACTATGTTATGACATCACAGGTTATGCTAATTCATATAACAATGCCAAGCTACCACTACTGGTAACTGTCATGACAAATATTACAAAGACAACTTATGTCTTAAGACATGACATCAAACATGATAGCATGTGTCATGACAACTGACAACCAGTAATGGTAACATGATGTGTTATTGTAACATGACTGTTACTTTGACAGACATAATCTGAAATGGATATATATGGCAGCCTACGGCATCTGCCATTACTTGTTTGTAGTATAGTTTTGTCAAATTTCTACAAAGTTGCGAGTGGTCCTTTTTTCGTTTAAGGGCCCTATATCAATACAATGTCATTTACATAATAAAACATCTTGCTATTTTGCAAAAATATTATTCTGTGCTTGACGTCCCTGAACAGGTAGCCTTCAACGATCATGGTTTTCATTCATTCATTCATTTCCTGTAACTGCTGAATCCTTACTAGGGTAGCGGGTACCTGGAGCCTATCCCAGGGCCAACTGGTCCGAGGCATGGACTCACCCTGGGCGAGGCACCGGCCCACTTCAACCATCATATTTTTTGTTTAAAACATTCCATGTTTATCTCTGTTTTTGCGGACATTTTAAGGAATATAAGCTGTATTTGTCCCAACATTTTTAGCAGACAAAAATACTTTCTGAATGCAAATATGGGGGTCCTCGAGTTACAACACAGTTCCATTTCTACAACAGTGATGTAACCCAGTGATTTTGGTGTAAGTCGAAACACACCCTAGCATAAGGCACTTACTGATCCTAACACAGCTGTAAAATCATAAGCTAGATCACAAAAACACAACTAAGCCACAGAAAAAAGAAAAGGAAATGAATACACTGTACTTATATACACTGAACTGTAGAAACAGAACAAATTAAAAAAAATGAGTGTAAAAACACTCATGCTTCTAACAGTCCAAAATGGGTCAGTGTACCGGGGGGAGGCCAACGCCTTCACTCATGAGCCGCGTTACTGCTTATACTGCATATTCTGCGTGTACTGTGTATTCTTCCGCCGTGCGCAACCAAACTAGTTATGGGAGTGAGCAGCATAACCTCAAAACTCTCATATGTTTAGACAGTCGTAACACGAAGACCACCTATAACAGGAAAATGCAAACTGCGTTTCCATGCAAACTGCACATGATTAATTAGAATACCTAAACAAATACTACAATGAGTAAATAAATAACCAAACCTATTTCACAAGGGGAACCATGAGTAACAGGAGGACATGACAGCAGGTGTATGCTAATGACCAGTCTAGCAGTGTATCAAGCTAGTATTTAGTGGCTTTATGTCAGAGCAAGGCTGTGGTCACTACACCTGGGCACGGTGAAGCTGATATGCAGGTAACAGATGGCCTGCTTCACACATCACTATGGCAACAGGTGGTGATCCGCCCACTTTCTTCTGCACAGCAAAGGTAAGGGAATCACTCTTGCACTTGATATACATATAGATGTTTGTCCATTTGCTTTGCAATGTAAAGTAAAAAGTAAAGTAAAGTGAGCAGTGTGAAATTCTTTCTCTGTATTTAAAATATTAACCAACTGAAGCAGTGGGGAGCCAGCGACACAGCACCCAGGGAACAGTGTGTGCAGACAATTCTAGACTTTCTTGATTGGGGGGGGGGCACAGTGCCCATCTCCATGACTGGTCGTATACACATTATCAAAATGTCAATTCTGCCTAAATTCCTATTCACCTCCAGCTACCTTCTTTTTTACACTCACCAAACCTCTACAAGGTTTATAGGGAACAACAATTGCCCTCGTTTGCACCTATCTTTGTTGCACCTACCTAACTTAAGGGTTTAACTGACTTAACTTTGCACAATGTAATTTTACCTACTGACCTCCAATATGGTTAGACATTGAAATGTATATTTTTACTCATCAAGTATTATAAAAAGCCCAAAAAGCAGACATCTCATCCGTTTCTCAAAAACACTATCAATTTGGTATGCTACTTATACTCTCTTGAAGAGAATACACAGTCAAAATTTGGGGGTCACAACAATTTCACACCAGGGATGAGTGATTTGAAGCACAAATCAGAATCCCTTTATACTTCTTGAAAGACAAGGGATGTAGATTATGCACTTACAGGAACCTCAAAAAAGAATTTGTTCTTATATTTGTCTGCATATCAGAACCTCAAGACTACCATCCCTACAGATGAATAGGAAGGAACCTGCATTCTAGCGCAACACTAGATTCAAATTATTGCTATTGGCTATTAACTGTCTAAATAAATGGCTATTTAGACTGTATATTATCCCTGTTAAATTACACTGGTTCAATATAACCAGTTATATATAATCATCTCTTTTCTACAGCAGTTCTGCAGCATCTGATTCTAAAAGTAAACTTACAAACCAGAAAAACAAACTATTTTTTTCCCAATATCATTATTTTTAAACATGAACTTTTACAACATGCCGTTCACAGAGTAGTAAGAATGAAACGGACAATCAAGTAAATATGAAAATTGCATCCCTTAACCTGTGACACCAGGCCACCTTCCACATCAAGCTGCAGCAGTTTACCTAGCACATAGTATGGTAAACTAAAGGTTTATTGGTCACATGATAAGCTGTTTAAGATTGACATTTGGCTGTATTTCTGTCATAAAATGAAATCACAATGTAAACTTGCAAGTCAGGCCATATTGTTCGAGTAAGCAATCACATGTGTTTTATGTTTGACCAACAAAAAGCAGACTTAAAATGCGTGTCCCTAGTGCAAGCAAGTTCTCTGTGGATGTAGTTGTATATGTACTGCTGAGTGACGATGGCTTGATGGAAGCATTCTTGGAAGCTGTATTCCTCGAACTTGCTGAAGAATGTGTTGTGTAACATCTCCAATGACAGACACAAATACAACAGGCATGTCTCCCTCTCTCTTTCTCTCTCTCTCTCTTTCTCCCCCCCCCCCTCTAATGACT